>OX457043.1:12898668-13030412 GCA_949752735.1 Lumbricus terrestris | reverse complement strand
GCGATTATAGACAAGGCTTGGAATTCTAAAAGGGCTCTAGAAATCACTGTTAGAAGCAAATCATGTAACAATTTGCTAACCGGTGTTTCTAGACTAATTTGACCCTGCTGAAAACGAAAATCGCTGTTAGCAAGCTGGATTTTTGACCGTTCAATGGGAAAACAAGATGGCGGACAAAATGGCGGTCAGTTGCTTCAAATGGCTATAAGTAAAGTATTGTATGTGACAGGAACACGATTTTAGACTCTAAATTAAGATTATAGGGTGCAAGGAATACAATGGAACCAAATACACATATGTAGCACTGCAAGAAAATCAAAATGGCGGACAAAATGGCGACCAGAATCTTAAAATGGCCATAAGTGAAGTTATGCATGCAGTGGAATCATGATCTCAGGGTCTAAATCAACATTTTCTGGGTCAAGGAATGCAATGGAAGCAAGGTAACATATGTGGCATTGCACGGAAATCAAGATGGCGGACAAAATGGCGTACAAAATCTTAAAATGGCCATAAGTGAAGACATATATGCAACTAAATCATGATTTCAGGGTCTAAATCAACATTCTCGAGGTCAAGGAATGCAATGGAAGCAGGGTAACATATGTGGCATTGCACGGAAACCAAGATGGCGGACAAAATGGCGGACAAAATCTTAAAATGGCCATAAGTGAAGACATATATGCAACTAAATCATGATTTCAGGGTCTAAATCAACATTTTCGAGGTCAAGCTCTCTGAAGTGTGATGAAACCAATATGTGATGTCACATATATAGCACTGCCTGGAAACCAAAATGGCGAACAAAATGGCGGCAAGAATTTCAAAATGGATGTTAGTGAAGTCATGCATGCAATGGGAACTTGATTAAAAAAATTTGCCAGGTCTTTGCAAGATGGTATCTGAGACCTCTGCAGTTGAATTTATCTCCAATGTTCCCTTATTTGACCAGATATGATCATTCAAATTATCGCAATGCCTTCAGGAAGTCTTAAACCAAGGAGTGTTCTTCAAAAGAACACTGACAAAATTATAAAGGAAGATTTGTATATCATGCAGTGCTTTATTACATCGTATCAAGCTGACTGTCCCATGGTTCTGAAAACACGATTGTGCCATGCATGGACTTTTCTCAAAACCAATGGGATTGTATTCTCTCTGCAAAAGTAACTTGTCCAGTCCGTATTTCTATAGCAGAGGCATATCATTTGTTTATTTAGAATTTTTTACGTAGTGCCTCTTCAAGGTGGGCTGCCCGGAATCGCCCCCCACTTAACCACAACTAAATAGGACAGTTTTTTATTCTTAAGGAATAGAGTGGAGTGAACCATGGGCATGCAATAGACGCTGTGAAAAGGGGTTGGCCATTCCCATTCTAGATTTCAGAACCAGCTACAGAGAATGAAAGGTGATGTCAAATAGCAGACCGCGAGTGAACCAGCCCAGCTTGGTCCGCCAACTGAAGAGTAGATCGACGCTGGACATCCGAGGTTGAAAAACAGAGTTCTTTCAGACATAGTGGGGCTATAGCCTAGTCCATCAAGGCACTACCTAAGCAACACAGAGAGCCTGCAGGCAATCCGCTGCGGGAAAGGGAGCCAATGCAAGACATCCCGCATATTGTATGAGACATGACCAAATATTGTGATATGCCCATAGGCTAAGTCGCGACACAGTTCATCCGACCTGCTGCAGACAAATTATTGTAGGACAAGCAATGGCTCAAGCAATAGGGAACCTCCAAACGCGAAGACAGTTGGTGACCTGACAGATACAGTGGATACCTGTGTACAGGTAGCCTACTTTCGATTGGCTACAAGAGGGCTAATAATTATTGCCTTCGATAGATATAGTGGACATTGCTTTTAAAAAGTGAAAGCGTACAGAAAATTACAACCACAACTCTGCCACTACTGTGTGGAGTCTTGA
The DNA here is from genome assembly GCA_949752735.1 of Lumbricus terrestris. Taxonomy (NCBI): domain Eukaryota; kingdom Metazoa; phylum Annelida; class Clitellata; order Crassiclitellata; family Lumbricidae; genus Lumbricus; species Lumbricus terrestris. The sequence goes on along the minus strand of OX457043.1, from coordinate 13,028,483 downwards.
AATACTCCGTTGTCAGAAAATTGGGTGAATGTTCTTGGTATGCTTGAAAGAAAGACTGATCTAGCTTCATTCCTGTCCATTCAGCTCTCAGCAGCCACATTTGGAGATATGGACTAGAGCGGTTGCTGGTGGTTACGTGAAAAAGATAAGGTGTTGTCCACTGCCTGGTCATATGTGTTTGCTTTATATTTAGCGGTGTTTTGGTGATGGCAGGAACATCAGTGGAACGGAAGCTTGTCCAATTCACGTAACTATGAAGAATTGAGTGGCTTTCATGCTACAACTGGATGTGATTTAACATATTTAGCAGGAATCAGCTGAAAGAATGCTTGAATAAACTACTTGAAAGTTCCCACTTACTTTCTACAATTGGAACATTCCCTTATGAGCTCATTACCAAACTGTCAGTTTGGAAAGGCCTATTTTTACTAGATATTGGTGTTCAGATATCATCCTCATCTTCATCAGATGGAGTGTGATGGAAGAAAGTAATCTTTACCAGTGTGTGCCAAAGCCACATTATAGAGTTTGTCTATAGGCTACAGCAAATCATGTGAAGTTGACAAATGTAGCATCAGACTCTGCTGCTATTGAAGTGCGATCTTGTCATGTGCACTCAGGTGCAATTGCATTGACTGCAACAAGGCCTGAATTGACTCTATGGTACCCTATATCCGTCAAGCCATGAAAAGTTGAAACTATTGATACGTCAAGTTATGAAACATTCAAGCATGCATACTGTATATACATAAAGCCAGCAATAGTTAAACTGCAGTGCAGTCATAGGCTACTAAAAATTTCCACTATAGGTATGACAATTTCACTGCATAACACTGCATGTGATTTTGTTGGAAGCGTATAACCTGGAAATTACTAGTCCAGACTGAAATCTAGTCTCCATCGTATATGTTCAAGACATCACTCATAGCCAGTTGAAGTTTTTGTGTGCACCATTTTGGTTTTTGGTTTTCTGGCAGTGTCACATAATATATTCCGTGCCTTTAATTTCACTTTCCTTAAGTAATTCCGAAAATTATCATTTACATTCTGAATTGATGTATTCATTAGATACAGAAATTCACTATCAGCCAATTCAAGAATCTGGCCGCCATTTTGGCCGCCATTTTGGCCGCCATTTTGGCCGCCATTTTGGTGTCCAGGCAGAGCTATATATGCGACATTGGTTTCATCACATGCCTTGACCTCGAAAATGTTGATTTAAACCCTGAAATCATGATTTAGTTGCATATATGTCTTCACTTATGGCCATTTTAAGATTTTGTCCGCCATTTTGTCCGCCATCTTGGTTTCCGTGCAATGCCACATATGTTACCTTGCTTCCATTGCATTCCTTGACCCAGAAAATGTTGATTTAGACCCTGAAATCATGATTCCACTGCATACATAACTTCACTTACAGCCATTTTAAGATTCTGGCCGCCATTTTGTCCGCCATTTTGATTTCCTTGCAGTGCTACATATGTGTATTTGGTTCCATTGTATTCCTTGCACCCTATAATCTTAATTTAGAGTCTAAAATCGTGTTCCTGTCACATACAATACTTTACTTATAGCCATTTGAAGCAACTGACCGCCATTTTGTCCGCCATCTTGTTTTCCCATTGAACGGCCAAAAATCCAGCTTGCTAACAGCGATTTTCGTTTTCAGCAGGGTCAAATTAGTCTAGAAACACCGGTTAGCAAATTGTTACATGATTTGCTTCTAGGAGTGCCATTTTGAGATTCCAAGCCTGGTCTATTAGAGAAGTAAGTTACTATGAAACTTTTTGATGGATTTCTCGAGGATTTTACGCTGGTTAGAAGGTTTTTGCCAGTCGCTTTGGCTACGTGACTGCATCAGTGACCACCCATATGATGCACAGGCTCTGTCAGGCATAACTCCGCCACTGGTTGCACTCTGCCAGTGCCAGTCCCAAGCCTGGATAAAAGAGGAGGGCGTCGCTAATGGTCTTTGTAACTACACAGTGACGTTAAACTGCAGCTACACACACCCACACACACATTGTCAGGCATAACAGCCGAGCCGTATCATACGCCGTGCGTGTACGCAGCACTGCTGCTTGCCGATGTTTACATCTCGCCGGAGGACGGCTCATGCGGGTCAGTGGAGTGACATTGACTTTTGTCACCGGCGGCACTTCAAACTACCGACCGAGAAGCAACGAATGCCTTCTCCTGTTGTAACGCATCTTGGTTGAGCCTCGACGATTAGCCGGATGGGCGTCATCTACCACCTACCAGAGACTCTGATCAACCACGTCATCTACCAGCCGTCTACGGGAATCCGATGGTTAACTCTACGTGTTTGCGAGGGGCTCGTCACTGGTGACTCTTTCAGCTTACTGTGTTTTGTTTTGCAACTTGTTGCTATTTTTCGCTCGCTGTGACTCTAAACATCATTTCGGCTAGTTAGTGCAGAGAGCGCCTCTGAGTAGTTACCTTCAAAAAGAGGCGCCATATAAATTCTCGGAATGAATGAATGAATGAAAGTCTCATGGGCGACCACAGATAGTGGCAAGAGTGTCTCTCCCCCTGGTAAACTCACACCTGCCTTTTAACTACTTCTTTTGGATTTTAACAAACTTCATCGTACCGTACTATAACTATACAGTGTACACACACCGTGAAGTTCAGAAATTTACATGTATGAACCTCTATGGCGAACACCCTCGTTCATTATTCCATGCTTTGCATTTGTCAAGCTGCTGCTAAAACATGCAACAGTTACCATTTTGTCTGCCACCTCATGCAAAAATATCTACGGGCGACCATGAATAGGCTTTACTATTTTCTCATCACGTTATTTTAGCTTATTTTTGCGTGCTGCTCTGTCAAAACGCAGGCCAGTGTCTTTTAGGTTATAAATCAAAATGCCATAAAACAACTGAAGCTGTTGTTTCGCTAACATTAGCCTACACGCTAGAAACGTTCCAATCGTCTTTTTCTCGATTGGTTTGTGCATGATTTACAAGCGTTGGGACCACTAAATCAAACGATAGGTCAATAGACGAAAATCAATATTCCTATGACAACTGACCATTGCTTATATGAAATCGATTGATAGGTGCAGCACTGCGGGGCAGAAACAGCAGGTGTTCTTGTTCTTGCATTTCTCTGGTTAACTGGATTATGCAGTCTACAAAAAGACGGTGATGCGAAACGGAGTATCCCCCCTGAAAGCTATCCGGGCGGATGAATTAATCTATCCCCCGGATGGAATTAGCCGGTCTATACTATCCGGGGGGATAAACCATTCTATCCCCTTTTTTGAAAAATGCGCATAATAAATTTTTTTATGCTGTAATCAAACTTTTAAGTGACTCTAATTGTTTTAAGTGTCCTAAGCAATGCTCATATAAAGGCAACTCGAATTTATTTAGTGACTCTGAGTGTTCTAAGTGTTTTAAATGTTTTAAGTGCTCTAAAAACAGGGCAAAACAAATTATCTAGTAGGAATAAACATACCTGTTAGTGTCATTGTTCAAAAAAAGCAGATGAAAATTAATTGGGAAAAAAAATACACGCGGAAGCGTTTTTTTAAAACTTTTTTAATTTGGGGGGGATACAATTAATTACAATTAATACGGGAGATACTCTATTTCGTGACAACGGCATCCAATATAATGTGGTAGAAAACTTGCAATCACCAGTCACCACCAGCTGGCAGCACCTGTTCTCAAAACGCTTCAGTGGTTAAAACTCTATGGGCGCATCTTTATTTATTATGTGTGCTGACTTTGCTAACTGTAAGCTAATGTCGTACTGCATTTGTATAGCGCTTCTTGTTTGTCCGGTGACAGTCGTCGCAGACGTCTGTATGCTAATCGCACCTGTCGAATTTAGGCGGGAAAGTTGCTGGTGGGCGACCGCGTGCCTCAGAGCGTGAGAGAGAGAGAGAGAGAGAGAGAGAGAGAGAGAGAGAGAGAGAGAGAGAGAGAGAGAGAGAGAGAGAGAGACATAGAGAGAGAGAGAGAGAGAGAGAGAGAGAGAGAGAGAGAGAGAGAGAGAGAGAGAGAGAGAGAGAGAGAGAGAGAGAGAGAGAGAGAGAGAGAGAGAGAGAGACAGAGAGAGAGAGAGAGAGAGAGAGAGAGAGAGAGAGAGAGACAGAGAGACAGAGAGACAGAGAGACAGAGAGAGAGAGAGAGAGAGACAGAGAGAGACAGAGACAGAGACAGAGAGAGAGAGAGAGACAGACAGAGAGAGAGAGAGAGACAGAGAGAGAGAGAGAGAGAGAGAGAGAGAGAGAAAGAGAGAGAGAGAGAGAGAGAGACAGAGACAGAGACAGAGACAGAGACAGAGACAGACAGAGAGACACAGAGAGACACAGAGAGACACAGAGAGACAGAGAGAGACACAGAAAGACAGAGCGATTGAATGAGGGATATACGCTAAGAGTGATATGGACTTTTGTAGGAGCGGCGTGTATTGAAGAAGTGTGAGAGAAGAGTGAAGAGAGATGGCGTTTGTGTCTTTAGACTAGATTATTGAGATGAGATCACGTGTCTTCTATATATGAGATGAGATCACATGTCTTCTACATGTATATAAGCGTAGATAGGCCATACCATCTCCTATCGGGGACCTAAATGGCGTGGCGACACTAATCATCTTCGAAATGGCAGTGTCGTTAACACGTTGACCGCGGCACCAATACGCGCCCTTAGAATTATATAGTTCTATGTCCACTTTTTTGAAAAATCAACCTAACGCTATATCCGTTATGGCGGTGACGGTTCCACGACAACTGGTTCACCGACAACTGGTTCACGGACAACTGGTTCACGACAACTGGTTCACGGACAACTGGTTCACGGACAACTGGTTCACGACAACTGGTTCACGACAACTGGTTCACGACAACTGGTTCACGACAATTGGTTCACCGACAGCTGGTTCACCGACAACTGGTTCACCGACAACTCACGACCAAAATGTTCACTGCGAATTTTTTTAGTTCCTGGTTATTGCCGCCAAAAAAGAAGTTGGATTGATGAAAATAACTCGTGATACATGTAAATCGAAAACAGATTGTTGATAGTTCGCTGCAAATAGAAACAGAGGGAAAGAACGTTTCCTAAACGAAGTTGCATTAATGAATATAATGCTTGTAAAAAATTGAAGCCGCATACACGAAGCAATCGCGTTGCGAAATAGAAGTTGGATTGATGAAAAAACTTCAATTTTAAATAGAAGTCGGATTTAGATTGACTAAAATCGTCCTGTTAAAATTGGAGCGGTTGGAGTAAAAGAAACCGGAATAAGTATTTTCTTACCTGAAATAGAAGCTGGATTTATGTTTGTGAAAATGTTCTTGCTTAAATAATATTAGAGCTGGAAGGATGAAAATGTCTTGCCTTAAATTGGAGTTGGATTGATTACAATCTTGATAAAATCGGAACTCGATCGTTGAAAATAACGCGGGAGTAACGGACACCGGAATAAATATTGTTACACATAAAATAGAAGCTGGATTGACGAAAATGTCCTGCCCTAGATTGGAGCTGGATTGATGAAAACGTCTTGCCTTAAATTGGAGATGGATAGATGAAAATGTTCTTGCTTAAATCGGAACTGGATGGATAAAAATCTTCTTCATTAAATTGGAGCTGGATGGATGACAATGTCCTTCCTTAAATTGGAGCTGGATTGATGAAAATGTTTTTGATTAAATTGAAGATGGATTGATGAAAATCGTCCTGATTAAATTGGAGCCGGATGGATGATAAAACGTTTGAGAAATCGAAGCTGGATGAAGGTGTTTTATATGTCTGAAACAGAAGCGGGATCAGGATATTTTGTATCTTAAATAAAAGCTGAATGAATGATAAAACGCTAAAGAAACTGAAGAGGGATAAGGTTTTATAGATGTTAAATAGAAGCTGGATTAACCGAACAGGGTCACGTGTTGTTGATTTAACTAATGATGACGCTTAGGCAACTTGCAAAAAACCGAAATGTAGACGATTGTTTTAACCGGCAGTGCGAATCTAAGGTTAAAACGATAGCTTTTAAGAAATATAATAGTATTCTGTGAAAAAGTTCAAGCCAAACGGAAATATGACAGTACGACGTGGCTTCAAAATTGTTGCGTAACAGAGTTGCTAGTGGACATAGTACGCAATCGGGTACTTGTCGGTTAATTCACCGCCACACACAGAAACACAGCGTTAGGGGTTCAGGTTAAGCGTCGTGAGGGTCGGTTAGGGCTCAGGGTATGCGCCGTGAGGGTCGGTTAGGGTTAGGGATAGGGTTGGTGCAGTCATACTTGCTGAAATTGAAGCTGGATTGATGAACAAATGATGTTCAATTAAATAGAAGTTATATTGATGAAAAATATTTTCTAGCGAAATAGAAGCGGGATTTATCAAACAAAGTCTTGCCTAAACAGAAGCTGGATCGATGGAAACAATTCTCGTCAAACTAGAAGTTGGATAGTTGGATTGATTAAAAATAACAACGCTGTTTTCTGTGTGTGGCGGTGAATTAACCGACAAGTACCCGCAATCGTATAGTTTTTGTGTGTCCATTACTAATGCTATACTGCTCTATGTCCAAAAATTGTCACCCCTGCCATATTTATATATAAATTACTCATATTTAATTTAAATTATGATCAAAATAAATATTATGATCATACTATGAAAAAACAGTGTTGTCCGAAAATGTAAATTTAATCGCCATCAATGAAACAAGGAAAAACATTTTCGTCACCAAATCTTAAAATTCGTTTTTCTCAGTTTCGCAAAAAGTGGACATAGAACTATGTAGGCTAGTTCTAGGGGCGCGAATATAAGCCAGGCGCGGCAGATATAGGCCAAAATACGAAAAAGTTAATCATGCGTTATTTGATGTGTTTGACATCCGTTTATTCAAACAATTAGAAATGACTGTTCCTTCTATGTGTTTGCCTTTCTGTCAGACTGTTGGGTACATAGAAATCAAATTTAGTGTGAAACAGGTTGAAATACTGTACTACACACAGTACACCTCTGAATGGCAAGAATTTATTCATTTCTGTGGCATTTGTTGGTTGGCCTATCCATTTTCGAGCTCAGCTTTTCGATATCAGAGTTGCACTGGCAAGAATCAGTTCTGCAAATCTGTTTGTCTCAGCACATAATAGATACGCCTTATCTATTCTGTGATCTCAGTCTCAACAGGCAACGACCTCGTCACGCATTTGGAAAAGTTCACGTGTGCACTATCCACAGTCAGTCAAACAATAAGCTACGACCTGCTTTTCAGCGAAACTAAACCCACATTGTAGAATAAGTTGTACCCACTGCTTCTCAAACATCTTGTGCAGTGGCGGCGCTACGCCAGGGCATGGCAGGGCAAATGCCCTGGTAAAAAAGCCTTTTCCCTGGCTGTTGCCCTGGTCGTTGCCCTGCCAGAAATTTTACCATGGGATAATTTGTTTGGGCATTTTGCTTCTTACTGTTCATATCCGTCCGCTCTTGGGCAGGGCAAAAATTGTGGCAGGGCAAAATTCTGGCAGGGCAAAAGTTTATGAAGAGAACAAAATCTGACAGGGCAATTTTCTAGCAGGACAACAGTTCTGACGGAGCCAAAATTCTGGCAGGGTAAAGACCGTAAAATTATGGCAGGGCAAAAGTTTTGACAGAGAAAAATTCTGGCAGGGCAAACATTCTGGTGGCTCAAAAGTTCCTGCAGGGAAAATTCTGTTGCTGTAGACCTATCCACATTACCATATACAACTAACAGCGTAGGCTTAGCTGTCGCTTTCTTGTTTTTCAAATGAATCGTAAGCATTTGCGTAGACAATAGACCTATAAATTATAGTATATACCTGACTCCGTTACTTTATTTGCTGAACGCTTTCCTTTCGAAATGCTACTCGAAAGAGGATTTGCAATGCTTCACTAAATCACTGAGATTGGTCTACAGGTTGGGCCATAAAAATACCCTAAAGTTTATTTGCCTATAATCTTGTAATCTAGGCCAGAGGTAGGGGAGGGCGGGGCAAAACGCCCACCTTAAGGAAAAACTGGGTGTAGAGAGCAAAATACATTAACATCTTATGTTAATTTTTTATCATCATAAACATCTGCACTTATACTACAATATCACTAAATAAAAAAACTTAAATGGATTCAAATTTAGGCACAAAATTGTCTGAAAGTTTTTGGTCCAAAAGGAGCGTTTTGCCCCACCTAGGGGGCAAAATGCCCATACCCTGGGCATTTTACCCCAATGGTAATGCATACTAGATAATTGCCCAAATAGATATGTAAACTCTTGCGACCAAACCTTGAAGATGCCTAGTGAGAGTTTTTCTTGAAACTTTATAAATTATTTCTGCTTTTCTCTTACTAATTTCACCCGACCTGACTTTTGCCAGAGCAATTTCCAATGTTTCAATGCTATACTCTCCTCTCTTTGTTTTTCTCTTGTAGTTTCGGACCATTCTCTGTAACGAAATTTTTCGGTACAAACAATAGTTATTAGGTCCATAAAATGTGTCAAGCAGCATTACGAATCGAAATTCGTGCAAGACTGTCAGGCATTTTTGAGATAAAAGCGAAGTCAATCAGATGAGGTAAGACGCCCAGTCATGTGAGGTAAGACGCCCAGTGAGGTGAGGTAAGACGCCCAGTCATGTGAGGTAAGACGCCCAGTGAGGTGAGGTAAGACGCCCAGTGAGGTGAGGTAAGACGCCCAGTCAGGTGAGGTAAGACGCCCAGTCATGTGAGGTAAGACGCCCAGTAGGTGGGGTAAGACGCCCAGTGAGGCAATACGCCCGTGTGCATCTTACCCCAGAGCACTGGTAGTTATATTCCATACCATACGCCTAAAACGACTACTTCAATGACAGATTTAACTTCACTGTAACATACCTAAATAAGTATGAATCCAACAAAGCATGCATCTTTAGGCAACAGTGAAACCATATAATTTTAACAAATTAATGAAAAATGGAAACTCTTACATCAACTTTCGCAAAAATCGATTTTTCTTGATAACGAGTGAACTGTTCACAGGGAACGCGAAAGTACGATGTCTTTCAACCGGAAATGCATAAAATTAAACGGTTCTGACTAAAATTTGGATTCAGCATATCAGTTGGCTGAAATAATGCCTATGGGCATCTTACCTCCCATGGGCGTTTTGCCCCGCCCTCCCCTAGTAGTTTTTTAATGAATTTTTAGGCTTAAAGAAAATTCATGTTCACACATGATGGCCAGATTTAATAAAAAATATTCAAACAGAACAAAATTTGCATCACTTTTGGTGAGACCACTCACTGTTATATGACGATTCAAAAACATGACGCAGCAAAAAGTATCAAAAAACGAATTTATTAAATAACATCTAAAATAATTGGTGTCAAATAAACTTGTTATTGACAGAAAATCGTTATTATTATTTGGGGAAAAAACAGGTACCAGCATAGCTGCACGTCGCTGTGACATCATTTAGCAAGATGAATATGTTAAGTTGGTAAATAAAGAATTTTTCTGATTAGTAATTTTGTTTTTAAGATAATAAAATCGAAATTTCTATCAAATAAAAATGACCAAGGTGTAAGTGACAGGCAAAATTTGTATTCATACATACACTTCATGAGCAAGGCCTTGGCGATAAAGCTATAGCCTAATCGCCGCTTAATCTGATGAACAGTGATTGCAGAGAAATGAAGAGCTAAATAATTTATTGAAATAGAGAGTTAAGAAATGTGCCGTTTATGAAAGGAGATCGGTTCAACGTCAATATTACTGTACTGTTTTCATTGAGAAGAACCAATGGTTCCAATTATCCGGATTTGAACCCGATGAATTTATCAACAGTCGAGAGCTATTGCTCGAGAAATACCTCAATCTGCAGCGAAAACCAAGAACGATAAGAGAATGAAAATTGATGGTCGCATTGGAGCTGATTGGGAAGATTTACCTCTGGAACACATCACCAAGTCCATTTAAAAACTGTGCAAAAGACTCAAAACAGGTGTGGGCATTGTTGGTGGACACATTGAACACAAGATGTGGTGTAGGCTATATGGCGTTCATTTGATAGCAATAATATTATTTGAGATGAGACTTATAAAAAAATCGTTTGTTGCTACTTTTTGTTGGATTATGTGTTTGAATCGTCAAAAAGTCGGTTGTCTCACTAAAAGTCATATAACTCTTGTTCTATATGAAATATTGCGGTGAAATTTGGCCACTCTGCGTAAATAATTAGGCCTATGAGTTGTCTTTAAGCCTGTAAAACTTGATTAATTTTTTTACTTCTGGCTAAGATATTGGCAAAACCCTCAGGGTCTTTTTTATGGCCCACCCTTTATAAGGATTCTAAGATTTGCTTTTCAAATGTCAAAGTGTTCGGTTTCATGGCTTCGCACATTTGACCATCCTCTGACCAGCCAACCCCAGCCTAATAGTGTAGGGTGGGTGATTTATGGCATGCGCGGTAGTGCAAAATTATAGGCCTTTGTGAGCCCGTACTACCGATCACGCGACTCGCCATCTGCCCTGGTTACTTGTGTGACTGCCCTGGCTAATAGTGCTATGCCCTGGCTAAAAAAAGTGTCTGGCGCCGCCACTGATCTTGTGGTGCTTCAATTGCAGCCGTATAAGCCAAGTTCGCCATAGTAGGACCCGCCTTCAGCCGTATCAGTGCACACGTGGACTGGTAGGCTATTGGGTCGTACAATTCAGTCGTATGGCTATCATCACCTAGAACCTAATTTATAATTACTTTTCCCAGCACAATCACTATCATCAAAAGATTCATCATCCAATTGGTACAACATCTACAAAACTTGCTGTAACCTGTTATTTTTCAAGTAATTCCGATTGAAATATTGTTTTTACCGAAAGACGCTAGTCACGCTAGGAACAAGATGGCTGACACAACAAGTTGTCAACAACAGACACCTTATTCGTTCGGTTATTTCACTAAAACGTGTCAGCAAATCGTGGCAACTCTTCATAAACATCGTATGTCCATAAAAGTTAATTCTGAGATAAACACAAAAAACTGTTTATTTTTTAAATTTATTAATACATATGCACAATATTACATAGCATCATTCAGAAACATATCAGAAGTCTAAATTAAAACTGTAAATTAATTAATTCACATCACACTGTGAATTATATCAAATTTTTATATCAAATTTTGGTTTATACGATATTTTCCCGGATATTTATACATTTTACGTGCTAGTGCAAATTATCATATAGTTCATTCCCAACAGTTTTATTAAATAAGTTGCTCAAAGAAGTTGTGGTGAGCTTATGGGATTACAGTTTTGCAAAGTTCTTTCAAATCAGCCAGTTTAGGTTTAGGGATAGTCAACTTTTTAGAGTACTTCTGAACTGGTGGCATCATTTTGTCAAGCCCACGTACATGTACTTGTAACGGTTGTACAGAGGTTGCATGAGTAAGGCTGTAAAAAATACCGTCCTGAGTAAACAGTAAGTGTTTAATATACCCTTTTCCCAGGTCTACTTCCTCTCCTTTAAACGTCTTCTTTCTGTTCGGTCTGAAATTGTACGCCATTATTTAACTAAGGTAGCTTTTAATCGTTAAAAAATAGCGCGTGTTAGCCGTACGATTGGTTTCAGCAATGACTATTTGGATGTACGATATTTTGCAAGGCGCAATCCGAGCCTTGGTCTGATAGGATAATTTGCGTCATGTGATATAACTCTGTATTCCTATTCGCTATGGATATAGGGTGTTTTGCTGGACATGAAGGATGTTTTAACACGTCGAATGGCACTAACAGTCTAATATAGGCCAAAAGTGGATATAGGCCTACGATGTTTATGAAGAGTTGCCACGAAATAGTCTAACATGCATTCGATAGATGGCAGAAGATGTCCTTTATAACTAATAAGCGGCAGGAAATATTACTGGGACGCTGAACTGCCTATGAGCGGCCGATACACGAGGGACGTGTATACACGTCCCTCGCGTCCCAGACAGCCCATTTTGGGACGTGACGTCCCTCGCGGCCAACGTGATGGAAGAGAGAATTCATTTGTTTTCTGCGCAGGCTCTTTTGAAGAAGCAGAACTTATCGAAAGTGATCATCTTGGCTCATGCACGTGGTGGGTCAACTCTGTGTAGCGATATATTCAACATTGAGCCAAACAACACTGTTCTTTGGTATGAGGCGCTTCATGGGTTCCACTCGTTCTACTCTGGCCTGCCACACTTTAACACCGACACTATATTACTGTACCACAAGAACTTGACAAGAAGGTAGGATGCAGTGAGTTTTGGACTTGTATTGCAAACAATGCGTTTCTAGAGTGCATTGCTTTAATGTAAACAATGCGTTTCTGCAGTGCATTGATTTAATGTAGGCTAAACAATGCGTTTCTATAGTGCATTGCTTTAATGTAAACAATGCGTTTCTATAGTGCATTGCTTTAATGTAAACAATGCGTTTCTATAGTGCATTGCTTTAATGTAAACAATGCGTTTCTATAGAGCATTGCTTTAATGTAAACAATACGTTTCTGTAATGCATTGCTTTAATGAGAAAATGGAATACTGTTTTGACAATCGATAGTTCATTTCGAATCACGTATTTAGTCTTGTTTTTATTTCCTCTTCGCCTCTGAGTGGTGACCTTAACGGGGCGCTGTAGAAATGGAGAAATAAATAAAATAAATAAATAAAATACTTGTTAGTCGTTATATCGACTGTCATATTTAATTGTATTACAAGGTCTCGACTAGACAAAAATAAGAATGTGATTTAATAGACTAAATAACCTACCGGTACTATCCGTATTTTAGTGTAGCCTGTATAGGCCTGCATGGCACTAAACATTAGGCCTATCCATTGATCCATCGAGGTAATGAAATAGTCGACTATTCTAAAATCACCCGTAAACTCTATTATTATCTAACGTTTCTGCCTTGTCACTTTCATCAGCAAAATTCATAGACCATAGGCTATTAGTTAAATTTTCTATCAGTAGCGGCTATAAGCCCCCTAAAAAGCCATTCGGAATTTTTAATGTAAGAATGAAATATTTCCATGATTAGCCCTCCCCTAAAACATTATATGCATGAGATTTAGACCAAATGACTAAAAAAAGGTCGTCAGAAATTTTGGCGAGCGAAATGAAAAGTTTCGTCCGCGAGGATTCAGCCCACCAAAACTGAAATCGTGGCGCCGCCACTTTTCGCCATTAGATAAATAACTCGACCAGGACCACCATGAACTACTCTTACGGACAACCATTTTGACGCGACGCAGCGCTCGTGAATAAGCTAGTGCACCGCGTTTGGCTTTCGAGTAACGCTTTAGGAATTAGGAGATTGCGATTACGATTATGATTACGATTACTGTACGAATTCTTTTAACCCTTATAGGGTCACGATTTTTCTCAACCGATTTTGGTCACCTGGGGGTAAAAAAATACCCCCACTGTGATTCGCATGATTCCTATGATAAACTCCGATTTTCAAGTATAAAACTAAAAGAAGTTATTTATGGAAGGTTCGCGGAATGCACTGGAACCAAAGCAACATATGCAGCACTGCAGGAAAATCAAAATGGCAGACAAAATGGCGGCCAGAATCTTAAATGGCTATATAGGCCTAAGTGAAGTCATAATTATGTGCAATAGAAACATGATCTCATGGTCTAAATCAGCATTTTCGAGACCAATTAATGCGATAGAACCAATTTCACTTATATGGCACTGCAAGGGAACCTCAATTGGGATAAAATATTGGCCAGATTCTTGAATTGGCTATCAGTAAAGTTCTGTATCTAATGAATATAGGCTATGATTTAATAATTTCTTGGTCAAATAATTTCATGAAAACCACATTCTATATGCAGCATTAAGCCTATTAGGCAATGAAATTATCATATCTAGTCGAAATTTTTAGTAGCCTATGATTACACTGCAGTTTAGCTATTGCTGACATTTGGCCTATATACATGTAAGCTTATGTGCCATATTCATACTTCAATGTTTCATAACTTGATCTATCAATAGTTTCAATGTTTCCTGACTTGACAGATAAAGAGTAAACACTAAACAGTCTATTCAGGCCTTGTTGCTGTCAATGCAACTGCGTTCAAGTGTACATGGCAAGTTCGCACCTCGACAGCTGCAGTAGGACTTGATGCTACACTTAGCCTATTAACTTTGCGTGATTTGCTGTAGACAATTTCATTTGTTCATCCTAATTTTATTAAACCAAAACGATTTCTATTATAATGTCCAGATACTGATAACGAGACATTGTAACAGCAAGACACTCATGACATTGTGTAAAGCATGCATAATGCTATGTTTAAAAATTCCTGAGTAAAATAGCTAGGACGTGGTACAATTTCGTACTTTATAGCTTATTTGGGTGCATGAATAAAAAAATATAATGAAACTGGATGCATTCTGTGCAGGAAACATATTTAGGAAAAGTCATAGAAGCGATTTCTTCAATTATTTTCAGGGATAAAAATTTCCGTGAAAAACCGAGATGGGTGTATTTTTTTACCCCCCGGTGACCTTATAAGGGTGAAAAATAAAATGGCACGCCTCTTCAGTCTGCAGGCCTGCTTATTCTATTTCTTAAAAAAATTAAATGGCCAGATATAACTTCGGACCAATGAATATATTATGATATTTTATTTTGAAAGGTCGGCTGATTACGCGAAGCGAAATGCTTTGGCTAAATACCTGACGCAGCTCATGACGTGTGACCACGAAAATGTTCCCATTGAGGAGGTCTCAATGAGTGCATTCTTGAAGAAATCCGAGGTGTTCAACGACTTAGTCAACTGCACGGAGGAAATGAAGACCTTCAGCAGATTTAAGGAATGCCAAAATATTACCTATAAGTACTGCTACCTCGGAGAGCTGATGGATAAGTTTAATTCGGGATATCCAATAAACGATTCTATTGTGTCATCATTCAAGTGTGCGGAACTCTTGCAAACTATTCGCCAGTTGAAATCGCAACCAGGGATTCCTCTCACCGTAAATGATATTCTGCATAGCTACTTCAACGATCAAAACATCAACAAAGACATTCTTGAATTAACCGTATACAGCACATGTCCTCAGTTCGCGGATTTATCAGAGAGAGAACAGCTGAAACCAATGACAGACACTTGTCTGAGTTTAGCATCGAAACTCAATCAGTTCATCAAACATGATCAATGTTTGGAAGGTCTTCATAAAGACACCATGGCTTGTCGACAGAAAATGGCGGCGCCTTGCCGTAGAACGCGTCTGACAGTTGCTGAAATTCAGCGAGCCTTTATTGAGGATCTCGAACCATTCATACAACAAATGCCGGACATTCACATCGTTCACTACGTTCGCGATCCAAGAGCCGTGTCCGTCTCCAGAGCGGAACATCACATACACACATTTCGACACGGAAAATCTTGGACGGCGATGCACGAAACACATTTGCTATGTCAACAAATGCGGTATGACATTGAACACAAGAAACGACTTCAACAGATATATCCTGGCTCCACTATTACGGTGCGCTATGAAGACTTAGTCGTCGACCCAAAGGTGACAGTGAAGCGAATGTATGACTTCTTTGGACGACCAGTACCTCTTGGACTGAACGATTGGGTGAAACAAACTATGAACGCTACTAAAGATAATGGAGTGTATGGTGTACAGAGAATAAGTGGTCTGCTTCAGTTGTCAGAATGGCGGTCTCGTGTGACTGTGGATGACATTGATATTATGAATCAACAGTGCATTGATGTTCTCCGTGAATATGATTACGAGCTATGATTCATTTTGGGATTTTTTCAAACGCTCGGATCTCCTACCTGTTCGTTGTTGTGCATTGAATGTAACGTAGCGAAATTCAGAGGTGATGTAGGGTCTTGTAGGCCTATATTCATCAGAGGACTGGCTCTAAGCCAGAAATTGCAAACATTGAATAACATTTATGGCTGATCTTCGATGAATCGCAAGCTGCTCATGTGCTTCAGTTGAGGTCGTAGTGCCTTGACAAAATAATGACGTCATGGGTTTGTGCTGATTGTTTGTACTGTGCATTGTTTGTACGGTGCATTGTTTGTACGGTGCATTGTTTGTAGGCCTACTGTGCATTGTTTGTACTTGGCATTGTTTTGTACTGTGCAGTGTTTGTACTGTGCATTGTTTACACTGTGCATTGTTTGTACTGTGCATTGCTTGTACTGTGCATTGTTTGTACTGTTCATTGTTTGTAGGCCTACTGTGCATTGTGCAATGTGTGTGCTTCATTCCGTAAAATATAGAATTGCGAAGCATTATCAACAATCAACATCCAGTTGAATTGCATTATTTTTGATCAGATGCCAGTTGCATCTATTTGCCTCAGCGCTAAACGATGATATTACGTTTTGACAGTAGTCCTAATAACTACTGTACCGAATAGTGCATTCTCGATCAATCACTCTAACTAGAGGTTGTTTTAGAATTCGGTTGGTCTATGATAATATTGAACTTGGAGGAACTGAGAGACGGGACGGAAGATCGTAATACGTGCACGAGAAGGTTGACCATGGCGGTCGCTAGGTTTCAAAGAACTGACGGCACAAGGTGACATGGCGAACATTGAAATGGATAATGAAATAATTAAACAGTCCTAGGGTTTGTTAGTGAACGAAATTGCCGAAAGATATAGGGTGCCATTTATTCTTGTAAACTTAACATATACACGGAAGACAAAATTATTCGTTAAATAAATATTCTTGTCATTAATTCTTATTATTCACTGATCGTGTAAATGGGTATTATGACAATCTGAGTAACAATAGGCCTACATTGAGAATGAAAAATGATGTTAATAGACAAAGAGTTAATAATTTAATAGTATTTAATTAATTGCCATTAATTAATATAATCTTATACTGTCAATATACAGGCAACACCAAATAAAGGTGGTTGCAGCGTTGTACTATAAGGAGCTGGAAACATTCCGTAACTGACAACGCTCATAATAGCAGCTTAGGGTGCGCTGACATCATGTGCAAGAAAAAATGTACTCTTGGTCTAAAATAATACTCGACTCCGCCTCAGGACCTGTCCCAAGCCAGGATAGAGGAGGACGGTTCCGCGGTGGGCTTGAAACCCAACCGGGTAAAAAACATGCGCAACAGAAACGACTACTGAAATTTGAAACAAAAACATAAATACATTTATAGGAAAGATATGCAACCTGTTGTTGCAAAATATCTCCAGGCCTTTAATATAATCAATCAGCATTTACGTTTACCTTTATTAGTTCATTCATTTCGAAAATTTATATAGCGCCTCTTCAAGAAGCCTACTCCGAGGCGCTCCGAGCCAAGCCACAGCTAAAAAAATGTAGGGTTTGAGCGACTTATAAAAAGTACGGTAGGTGAATTCAGTCTAGGCATAAGTCGCAAGTTTAGTGAGAGACCGACCATTGCAGATAGCGGGACACACAATAGAAAAGGCTCGGAAGTGTCTGACAGAAGTGCGAGTTCGAGGAACCAACAGCTCTCCCGTTGCCGCAGGGCGAAGAGCTCCCCAGGCTGATGTTCTATACGCAATATTGCATGAAGAAAGACTGGTTCTCTTGATTCAGGTTCAAGTGAAAAGTGATTACTTGTACTCGTATGTCAGAACAGCCTTTTAAACAATAGGCGACAGTATAATTTATGTTTGCGTTCACGATGGTATACCGCGTTCATAATCACATCATGAATCATTCAACGACCTGTCTATGTCTAATCATAATTCTTCGTGAATTGGAAACCAGACAGAAACGAGACGACATCCGTCACAGCATGTGACGAAAATCAATACGACCATTACTTTAAAGATGTTGTATATTTATAGATTTATGAGCTGCATGCGCTTAAAGACTTTTGCGCTGAGAGCACCACACGACGTGTTGAGCCTGCTCGTTCAATCAGCTGAACACGCCCACATTCGCCGCCGCCCTTCATGCAGCGCTATGTCCGGGATGATGAACAGACAAATCGTTTGCTAATACTACAAGATGCAGAGCGATGGGAGAATGATGGCCTAGTGCCGTGCAATAACAGCAGTTACACTTGTTTTCAGGCATTCGTCGAACCTTGGAAAACGGTTTGCTCGATTTCTATAGAAATTTAATGATGATTAAGTGATTAGGCTATAATAATTCTAACGCCAAATTATTGCTTACTATGCCACTGCGGGGCCAGCTCAGCAACCCTAGTCCTATTAAAGCTACCGTATTTTGTGGCTATTAAGGACACAATAATTATTATGAAGTCGTTTACAGATGATGATCAAGTTTTGATTATAGTCAGATCTCCAGCGGATGTAATTTCTTAATGTTTGCCTAGATTTGTGATCTTGAAAAATTAATATCTCAGGTTTTCTCTTCTTCCCAATCTGGATTCGGTGGACGACGACGATGTTGTCGACGAGAAGAACCATTGCCTACGTCTTGCTTGTCATTGGAGGTTTTACTCTTGGTAAGCAATTCCGACTATCTTCCCATATAATTCTATTTGTTTAATGGTGCATTTATTCGATAGACCTAGTAAGAAAATAAAATTGCGTAGGCTATACATAGACAGTTCTGAGGAGTTTTGACACATTGAATAAGCTTCGTTGAAGAGCTGTTGTGTACTAGTGCTGTTGATCACGATAACGAACAGCCGGGTTTTCAAAACGCGCCACGTTTAGAACATATTCCCTCAAGGTCTTATAATTATATATAGCTCTTAACAACCTAATTACACATCTGTCATATTAGCCCAACTTTTGCTTTTTTGCTTGTTTATGGAAACGATGTCATGCAATATTTTCTTCTTGAAGTGTGATACCTAGTGAACTTTTCTCTATCAGAACTATGATTTTAAAGGAGCTTTCACGAAACGTGTTCCAGTTTCCTATGTGATGTTGGTTACACTGTAACGTGTAGGTTTGTATAAGATACATATGTAGTCACTTAAATTATCACATTTAAACGAATTCCGACAATAGATTAGGTCTAATAGCATGGTTGTTAGTAGGCCTATAATAGATTCACTATAATAGATTCAGAGGCGGATCCAGGGGGCCAATCCGGCCATGGCCCCCCTTTAAAAATTGCATGGACGTGGCCCCACCATTTGGTTTCGACAAGCCATTAAATAAATGCAACGTGAGAAAAAAGCAGGATAAAAATAACTCCCGACTATAATGATGACTGACGACTAAATAAGTAAGTCATCAACTATTTTTGCGGCTAAAATGGTACCTATTTCCGGAAATTGGACGCATGGCTAAAAAAGTTCATCAGATTTTTCGGCGACGAACAAGACCGAAAATTTTGGTCCTCCGCCTTCTAAAATTTCTGCATCCGCCCTTGAATAGATTTCAACATTATCGTGTTGAAATGTTTGCGTTAAAACCATGCATTACCCTACCCCACCCCAAAGACAATAAAACTTAACTTCAAGAGCTCTCTATAACGTTGACTTCTCGACAGGCACTCGTATCAATCCGTGGATCTTATTCCCTCTTATCATAATTTACCAATCTGTTTTCCGATTAAAAGGATAAACGAATATAATTATAATAATATGCAATGATATATGTTTAGTCTATGTATACGATCAGCAATGCCAGGGTTCTCCAGAGACAAATAACGAACCAATGAGACCAAACGAACCACCGATCAGCGGAACAACGAGTGACCAGAAGCCACCGTTTGAATCAATAGCCAACAAGACTTGGATGGCGATTAGAGAAGTAAGTTACTATGAAACTTAAAGAAGTAAGTTACTATGAAACTTAGAGAAGTAAGTTACTATGAAACTTAGAGAAGTAAGTTACTATGAAACTTTTCGTTGCAACTCATCGTTGGATTTCTCAAGGATTTTACGCTGGTTAGAAGGTTTTTGTTGCGAGTCGCCTTGGCCACGTGACTGCATCAGCGACCATCACTATGATGCACAGGTGACAGGCAGCACAGCCGAGTCGTACCATACGCCGTGCGTGTACGCCGCTGCTAGCCGGTGTTTACATCTTGCCGGAGGACGGCTTACGCGGGTCAGTCGCCTCATGCAAAAATTACTACGGGCGACCATGGATAGGCTTTGCCATTATTTTTCTCATCACGTTGTTTTCACATGACTTGCGTGATTGTAGTGAGGGAGCAGTCGGCGATGATGCTTATAACTATGTATTGTTTTTATGTTTTATGACTCTTATTTGATTAATTGTTGGCCTAATGATCATAATTATAGGCCTAGATCATTTTCTGTGAACACTTAGCCTATTAGTCATTACCAATATATAGAGAGGAGAGAGTGGGAGAAAGAGATAGAGAGAGACAGAGAGATGCAATGGGCGGGCAACTGGTGCCACGCAGGGTCTGAAGGGAATGATTGACAGCTGGAAGAAATGGGTTTAAGAAGGGACGCGACAGGAGAGGAGGGATCATTCGCCGAGGATCGTGGACGGGAGAGCATTGGCCGCAGCGAGGCGAAGGGATCGGTTGCGAACGACAGGCAAAAAAAGATAAGGGCCTGGAGAGAACAAGAAACGAAGAATAGATTATGACAAGCGAATCGTTATAAATACAATGTAAATATTATAAACCGATGATCAATTAACCAGCAAGAAAAGATTGAAAACTGTTTCGGGTTAATTCTCTGTGCGATTGAAGTTGAACGATAACCCACGTGCTACGCTGTAACTAAAGCTAAAGTCCCCCGAAGATTTAGCCTGCCGCTCACGTAGCACCGCTCGCCACCAAACTGGAAGACTACGGTCAACAATCGTCTCTTCCAGTACATTGTGCCAGCTGGGATTTTGTTCGAGAAAGCAGAACTTCAACGCTGCTGATCTCAGACAATTTTTAACGGAGCAGAGACTTTGTGCGACGACAGCAACGATTGACAAAGAGACGAAGCGGAACAACGATTCCAGACAAACGGAGAAGCAGACGAGAAAGCGACGTTTGACGGCGGACGATTCAGTCGGACTCCACGAGGACTGATCTCATTGGACGCGGCGGATTCTTTGGAACTACACGTCCGGAGAGATTGGTGACAGGAGGACGACAACTGACGCAGTACAGACAGGACGTCTGATCACGGGAGCAAAGGACTCGGACGATCGCTGGAACAAAGGAGGCGGACGATCAACGGACAAGGAATTCGGACGATCGCTGGAACAAAGGATTCGGACTGGACATCAAGTGACGCGGGACAACTTGGAGCTCTGGAAGATCTTTCCATGCTGCAGTCGTGCGGAGAAGTCGGAGAGAGCGACACATCCAAGACACCTGGAGAAACACCTGGTGAGCACGAGCCATTTTGTTTGACTGCTCATAGTCACTTGGTGCTGTTAATGTTTGTAGTCTGAATGGTGTTTGCGGGAGAATTGTTGTACTGCAGAGTCAGTAATTGGTTTATTGGAGAATGTGGTTGTAAAGCACGAAAGGTGCGAACTACTGATTGCTGTGAAGCGCTCCGGAGCTCATTTTATTGCGAGCGGAGTCTGCATGATAACTGATGAACTTGTGTTTGTTATTGATGAATGAAAAGGGTGATTGAAATAACCCGTTCTGCGAGAAGGACTGCTTTTGAGTTTATTGTTTTGTGTAGTAGCGTTTTGAAGGTTAATCGAACCTCGTGTGTTTTTGAACTAGTTTTATTGTTGTGCTTTGGTTCTTCTGCTTAAAATGTTTGAGAGAATGAAGAAAGCAGAGTTGCAAGAGGAATGTAGACAGAGAGGCATAGATTGTGAAGGCCTAGATAAAAAGGCCATGATCGAAAGGTTGAAGGCAAATGACGATGCGTCAGGCGGTGACGATGGATTGGAAGAATATGAGGATGCAGACCAGGCTAGCGTTAGCGAAAGCCAGACGAGGCTTGAACTACTTCAGGCAGAAGAAAAACGCTCGCTCGCAGAAGAGAGGCGGTTGATGGCGGAAAGGGAAAAGATGGCGGCGGAATTGGCCCTCTTGCGAGAGAAAGCGAATTTGGGTTTACTACAGCCAAACCCTTCATTTTCTGTTGGTGACCCCGTTGGTCCGTCGGTGTATTCCAAGCTGCCAACCATGCACGAAAGCGAAGATATAGTGTCTTATTTCCATGTTTTCGAGAAAATTGCCATTCTGCAAGGAATTGAAGAGAGCAAGTGGGCTAAGCTACTTCCGGCTTTGCTTAACTCGACAATGAGAGTGCATTATAATAGACTTTCCTTCGACACCTGTTCCAACTACAGGGAAACAAAACGTGCACTTCTCCAAGCATGTAGGCACAATGCCAAATTTTATTTGGATAAATTTAAATGCATGCACAGAGCAGGGAAACAGTCTTATATGCAATTTTTAGGCGAGTTGAATGATGTGTTCGATAATTATCTTGAATGCAAAGAGATAAATGATTTTGAATCCTTAAGGGACGACATTATCATGGAGAGATTAAGAGACTCTCTTGCGAGTGATTGTCGCTATTTTATTGAAGCACGGAAGCCTAAAAGGGCAGTTCAGGTCGCTGAATTTGCAGATTTACATTTTGAATGCACCATTGAAGGTCGCAAATCAGGCCATGGTGATCAGAGACAGAACAACAAGTTCAGAACGCTCAATTCTGATCACAACGTAAACCCTTGGGAAAGGAAGCCCACTGGCATGAACCAAGGGGCATTTGCAAATAGCACCATTGATAGACCGCGAGATACGAGTGCAAGACCAATGCAGTCTGGGTATGGTAATCGAGCAGATAATGGATCTCAGGCCCATAACCGAAATCACAACAAGTCATGGCCACAAAAACAGGGACATGCACAAATTAAGTTCGTAAAACCGGGTTCGAATCTAGAGAGAGTTGTAGATTACCAGAAACGATTTATTGTGCCATTGTTTGTGAACAATCGTCCCGTTGACGCTCTGAGGGACACAGGGGCCCAGGTTACGCTGGTTAATTCTGATCTTGTGAGAGATAACTCGTCTGCCATGAGGGATCCCATAACCGTGCAATGTGCTTTTGGGCTGTTAAAATGCATTTCGACTTGTGAACTTGAAATCAGCTCCCCACAATTCGGCACAGACCGTATTGTAAGGATCAAAGCAGGGGTGGTGAAGGACCTCCAGGTAGACATGCTAATTGGCCACGATGTATTTGCAAATAACACTGACTTGATCGATACTGTTAGCCCCCGTACTGCTGATACGTCTAATGACATTTCCCAGGCCTACATAGCCACTAGGAGACAAGACTACGGACCGACTGCTAGACGGCGTGACTATGACGGTAGGATAGACAGTGACAGTCAGAGAGACAAGCAGACAGCTGACACGATCAAAGCGCTCGGTAAACTGCAAGCAGCTGGGAGAGGTACACAGACGCCCGACGGACGACAGGTGGAGAGCGGGATTTTAGCGACGCCTTGCGAGCGAACGACTTTGAAAGGAGGAATAGAATCGGACTTAAAAGACACTAATGATATCAACAAAGCGGACGACCGAGATGGACAGAGTCATTTAATCGCACCTGACGAAAGGCGACTACCAGAAAATGACCCACCGCCTAATCGACAAAGCACCGGGGTCATAAAATCCTCTCAAGCGCTCGAACCGATCAACGGGAGGTCTTCGGTGACCGATGGAACGAGAGACGGTGGCCCGACCACCGACTTCAGACCAATTAACGACTCCTCTGGGAAATTGATAAGCCTGTCACTTGAAAGGCCTCCAACCAGCAACAGATGGCCTGCGGGAGATACCATCAAAGATTATTCATATCGACCAGAAGATTTCAGTAACCTATGCTCCGATGAAAAGGAAGCTGATGACATGGGAGGCGATATCCCTACCGAAGTGATTACGCCGGTGGGCCATAGAGACCCGACCAGCGAAGAGGAGGAGTCGGTACCCCCCGCAGAAAACGGGGCGTGCACTTCACCAGGTCATATATCTCGGACGGATGTACCGGTAGCCGATGAATGTGTCTCTGATCGTTCACAGGACGAGGACATAAACACTTTGAAGACACCCGAATCAGATAACTTCAAAAGGGCACAGCAAGAAGACCCCACCTTAAACGAATCGTGGAGGTTAGCGAGGGAGGGAGACAGCAGGTATTCAATCGAAGAAGGCTTTCTGTTTCGGAAAGGTAAACCGCACCAAGCAGAGGACGAAGTAGAAGGTTGTCGTAAGCAATTAATGTTACCGACAGGATACAGATCAAAGGTTCTACACATGGCTCATGACTCCACATGGGGAGGGCATAGAGGCATCTATGCCACTTCAGCACGCATCAGCAAAGCGTTCACCTGGCCTACTATGACAAGCGACATTCAGGCTTATGTGAAATCATGTCCAGAGTGCCAATACACGGCTGGTATAAAGAAGGCTGATAGAGCGCCTTTAATTGAGGTTCCCATAATTGAAACTCCGTTCGATACAATAATAATCGATATAATGGGACCAATGTGCATAAAGTCATCTTCAGGGAAAAGATTTGTCCTAATTATCGTTGACCAAGCAACGCACTGGATGGAATTTATCCCTCTTTCTAACGTGACTGCTAAAAGCATCGCCAAAGCACTAGTCGAGACTTTTGCGCGCACAGGAATTCCAAAATTCGTAAAATCAGATAATGGGACGCACTTCAAGAACCAGCTTGTACGAGGCTTAGAAGACCTGCTTGGAATCTCACCAGTTTTTTCGACAGTCGACCATCATGAAACGGCGGGAAGCGCCGAGCGCATGATTAGAGTTTTGAGAGAAATGATGAGAAAGGTTATAGATGACGACCCGCGTTCATGGGAGCAGGCTCTTCCATTTCTGGCTTTCAGCTGCAGGCAAATACCATCAACCGTCACTGGTTTCTCGCCTTTCGAACTGCTATATTCACATGACGTCAGAGGCCCACTGCAGGTCGTACAAGATTCGTGGACAGGTAAACTACACACAGCCTCCAACAAGAGAAGCGTTATCGATTACCTGACAATGACACAGAACCACCTTAGGAAATGCCTAGAGTTAGCTACAGAGAACGCGAAGAAGGCACGTCAAGCAGAGAAGGCTTATTATGATAAGAAGTCAACAAATAGAACGTTGGAAATCGGACAAGAGGTCTTGCTACTCCGGCACTCTACAGAAGACAAGCTACTGGCTAGGTGGGAAGGGCCTCTCGTCATAACGAGAAAATTATCTGCGGTCAATTACGAGATAATGACCGAGAAAGGTCCTAAGACTTACCATATAAATCTTCTCAGGGTGTGGCATGCAAGGGAGTCAGACCCCCACATTCCCAGAGTAAATCTCATTCTGACAGCCGAACCATGCGAAAACGACTTCGAGCGGCTTGGCTACATCGATGACGAAGTCCAAGAGGACTCCGAAGAGTTAAACGTTTGCGATGAAAGCTTATCTGCAGAACGGAGACAACAGCTGAAAAAGCTAGTGCACGAATTTAGCGATCGCTTCACTGGGAGGCTAGGAAGGACGACGTTGATAAAGCATTCTATCAAGCTAAACACCGATAAACCAATCGCACCGCGGTACTACAAAATTCCGGAGAGTTTGCGCGAGCAGGTGAACGAACAACTGCAGCAGATGATAAATGATAAAATCATCGAGCCTTCAGAGTCACCATACGCCTCCCCCATCGTCTGCGTGAGAAAAAAAGATAATTCAATTCGCTTATGTGCGGATCTGAGGGGGGTCAATGCCATTAGTGTCTCAGATGGATACCCAGCAAGTGACATGAGAGGGATTTTGGATAGGGCTGCAGGGGCAAAGTTCACAACAGGTCTGGATCTGCAGCAAGCGTTTTTCCAGGTGGAGCTCGACCAGAAGAGTCGACCATACACAGCGTTTAAAACGCCTTTCGGCCTATATCAGTATACAGTCATGCCAAATGGAGCGAAAAATTCAAGTAAATGCTTTCAGAGATTGGCAGATAAGATCTTAAAGGGCGCTGAAAATTATGCAGCTGCTCATGTTGACGACTTCATCATATTTTCAGCCACATGGGAGCAGCACTTAGATCACATCCGGGACGTCTTGACAAGGCTGAGAAATGCAAATCTCACAGTGAAATTAAAGAAATGCCAGTTTGCACGAAAGACAATCAAGATTTTAGGCCACGTGATCGAGGACGGCTTCGTGAAACCTGACCCGGAAAAAGTCACCGCAATATCCAATTATCCGGTGCCAAAGACTAAGCGTCAAGTCAGAGCCTTTTTAGGAATGGGAAATTTTTATAACAGGTTCATAAACAATTTTGGCACCAAGGCAGCGCCCCTGACAGAACTATTGAGAAAAGACCAACCCGATAAGATCAAATGGACAGACATTGAAGACAACTCATTCCGAACACTAAAAACAGACCTGACGTCAGACCGAATGTTGATACCACCAGACATAAAAAAAACCTTTATTTTGCGCTGTGACGCAAGCGGTTCTGGAATTGGGTCGGTTCTTGCCCAGATAGATTCAAATGGCTTAGAACGTCCCATAGGCTATGCAAGCCGCAAACTAATTGAAAGGGAGACAAAAATGAGCACGGTGGAACGAGAGTTGCTGTGTGTAGTCTGGTCCCTTAACCACTTCCAACATTTCACTTTCGGCGCCAAAGTGCAGGTGTTTACCGACCACAATTGCTTACAATGGCTCCAGACCATGGCAAATCACAATCCTCGCCTAACAAGATGGGCGCTCTCGATCCAAAAACATGACCTTGACATTAATTATGTACCGGGAAGGCACAACTCCATGGCAGACGGGTTGTCTCGGTCATTCATAACCAATTGAAGCTATTAAAATTATACATGCATGTGTAGTGCATACCGTTCAAGATCTGAAGTTTGTATAGTTTAAAATTTGTGTATGAGTTATATTAAGCGCTAACCAATTGCTATTATGTGTAATCAGATAGATATTACTCGTTTTTGTGTTTGTGTTTTATGTTATAGATTAAATCACGTAATTAGGGACTCGTGTTAGCCCGCAGCCTGGCGACGTCGTGTAACAACGGTGAAAAGACATTAGTGCCGTCCGACGTATTGCTTGTGCTCTTGTAAATCATCGTCGACCCGTGAAGAACTCTTCTTAAAGATCCACCTGCACGACGTGCTGTTGACACAATTCTTGTGCCATCAGCTAAAGAAAGTGTGATGATGTAGTGAGGGAGCAGTCGGCGATGATGCTTATAACTATGTATTGTTTTTATGTTTTATGACTCTTATTTGATTAATTGTTGGCCTAATGATCATAATTATAGGCCTAGATCATTTTCTGTGAACACTTAGCCTATTAGTCATTACCAATATATAGAGAGGAGAGAGTGGGAGAAAGAGATAGAGAGAGACAGAGAGATGCAATGGGCGGGCAACTGGTGCCACGCAGGGTCTGAAGGGAATGATTGACAGCTGGAAGAAATGGGTTTAAGAAGGGACGCGACAGGAGAGGAGGGATCATTCGCCGAGGATCGTGGACGGGAGAGCATTGGCCGCAGCGAGGCGAAGGGATCGGTTGCGAACGACAGGCAAAAAAAGATAAGGGCCTGGAGAGAACAAGAAACGAAGAATAGATTATGACAAGCGAATCGTTATAAATACAATGTAAATATTATAAACCGATGATCAATTAACCAGCAAGAAAAGATTGAAAACTGTTTCGGGTTAATTCTCTGTGCGATTGAAGTTGAACGATAACCCACGTGCTACGCTGTAACTAAAGCTAAAGTCCCCCGAAGATTTAGCCTGCCGCTCACGTAGCACCGCTCGCCACCAAACTGGAAGACTACGGTCAACAATCGTCTCTTCCAGTACAGTGATGATCTATCAATACGCAGGCCAGTGTCTTTTAGGTGAAAAACAAAATGCCATAAAACAACTGAAGCTGTTGTTTCGGTAACATTATTCTACATAAGCGGTTCCCAAACCGTGGCCCGCGGGCCAAAAGTGGCCCGCCATGCCTAAGAAAATGGCCAGCATCTCTCAAAGAATTAACAAAAATATATGAAAAAGGGACAATTTGGACAGGATAGAACACATAATTACTTTCTATTACAAATTATTCTATTTTGGCGTTTATACATAACATCAAACATTATAGTTTGAATCAATTACAACAATTCTATTTGCTTTTAGTTAGTTACATTTGGAACCGTGTGGCCCCCTAATGTCCTTCAACTAAGAAAAAGTGGCCATCATGTCCTCCAACTTAGAAAAAGTGGCCCTAAAGGCAAAAAGGGTTGGGAACCACTGGTGTATACATGCTAGAAACGTTTCAATCATAGTTGTAAAAAACTTTTTTCCCGTTATTTATTATCTGCCAAAAAACGTCGGTTTTTTCGTTTTTTATTTTCCCCATCGTTTTTTATCGTTTTTTAAAATTTTTATTTAACTCTATGTATTCTTTTAGGCTACTTTCTGTTATTATTTTTCTTAATTTTAATTTTTTCTGATATTCCTTATGTTTTTCGCCAACTCTCAAGGATTCAGCTAACTAAAGTCATTATTTCATCGTTTAACATCATCATTTAAGAAATAGCCTGCGTATAGTAGGTTCCTAATCAATGTTTTCAAGGTTAAAATGCGGTTTTAGATGTAGCAAAGTCAAATTATTTTCCGTTTCCGTTTTTTATCGTTTTTTGTGTTTCTTTATTTTTTCGAAAAAACGACTTTATTCCCTTTTTTAATTTCGTTTCCATCGTATTTTACATCTATGGTTTCAATCGTCTTGTTGCTCGATTGGTTTTGTGCATGATTTACAAACGTTGGGTCCACTAAATCAAACGATGCTATAGGTCAATAGACGAAATATTCCACGACAATTGACCCTTGCTTGACTGGCTGATGTGAAATCGATTGATAGATGCAGCAGAACTGAGGGGTAGAAGCAGCAGGTGGCGCTTTCATGTTATAGCATTTCTCTGGTTTAACTGGATTATGCAGTCTATGGAAAGACGGCATCAAATGTAATGTGGTGTAAAACTTGCAATCACCAGTCACCACCTGGCAGCACTTGTTCTCCAAACGCTTCTGTGGCTGTAATGTTATTGTGTGTGCTCACTGTAAGCTAATGTTGTATTGCATTTGCATAGCGCTTCTTGATTGTCCGGTGACAATAATTTATGGTGATCAATCGATCGAAAACTTTGGCACGAAATTTCGATCACGATCTACTAACTTCAACCATTCGTCCTTTTATCAATCGCTGAATAAACCATTAATTATTATTATTATTCTTCCATTGTTTAGCCTTCAAATTGAGCTTTGCTTTCATCATTTGATTTCTGTCACCTTTCCTGTTGCTTACATAAAGAAGATGAACGTCTGGTGGCGGTAATGGTATGGCTGAGAAGAACCATGGGACGATCTAAAAGGGACAGGATACGCCACGACGTGACTCGATATGAACTGAGAAAAAGAGGAACCAAAATACACAAGATCAGGAAGAGAAGACTCAAGTAGTTCGGTCACGTAGCAAGGATGGCCGAAAAGAGATTGCAAGCGGCGGCCCTGTGGACATGTGGTGGGAACAAGAAGCAGAGAAAGACAACCGAAAACTTGGATGGGCAGTGTGAAGGAGGACCTAAGAACGCATGGCATGGACATGAAAGATGCTGTTGATAAAAACCAGATACAGAACTGTTTGGGGATGTCTATTTAGAGCCTTATCGTCGGCACACGCCTGATGGTAGAGAGAATTTGTTTTCTGCTTAGGTTCTTTTGAAGGAGCAGAACGTATCGAAAGTGATCATCTTGGCTCATGCACGTGGTGGGTCAACTCTGTGCAGCGATATATTCAACATTGAGCCAAACAACACTGTTCTTTGGTATGAAGCCCTGCACGGGTTCCACTCTTTCTACTCTGGCTTGCCACACTACAACACCGACACTATATATATGTACCACAGAAACTTGACAAGAAGGTAGGATGCAGTGAGCTTTGGCCTTGTATTGTAAACAATGCGTTTCTAGAGTGCATTGCTTTAATGAGAAAACGGAATAGGCCTATATTTTGACAATCGATCGTTCATTTCGAATTACGTCTTTAATCTTGTTTTTATTTCCTTTTAACAGGAAATGTAGGTTTTTTTATTTGAGACTACTTTAATTTTTAATCTAGGCCTACTTGTGCCTTTGTGGAGCGCGGTGGTGTGGTGGTGACGATCGTGCATTGGAGTCGGAGGTTCCAGGTTCGAATCCACCTCAAGACGCCGCGTAGGGACATTGAGCATGTCCCTCGCTTGCAATTGCTCGTGCGTTTCGGCGTGATACCCCGATGCAGTGTCAGCGCTGTAGTCGGGAGCGACTCTGAGTAGTGACCCTAAGGGGGCACTGTAGAAATGGATAAATAAATAAAATAAGTAAATAAAATACTTGTTAATCGTTAAATCGACTGACATATTTGTACTACAAGGTCTCGACTAGACAAAAAAGTGATTTAATAGACTAAATACTCTCCGTATTTTAGTGTAGCCTCGCCTGTATAGACCTGCATGGCACTAAACATTATCCATTTATCCATCGAGCTAAAGAAATAGTCGACTATTCTAAAATCACCCGTAAGCCTATTATTATCTAACGTTTCTGCCTTGTCACTTTCATTAGCATAATTAATAGACCATAGGCTATTAGTTACATTCTCTATCAGTAGCGGCGCCAGGGGGCTAGGGGCTAAGCTCCCATAAAAAGGCCATTCGGTTTTTTACATGTAAAACTAAAATATTTGCATGATCAGCCCACCATAAAAGCATAAATAGCCTATATACAAGAGATTTCGACCAAATGACTTTAAAAAAGTCGTCAGAAATTTTGGCGAGTGAAATGAAAAATTTCGTCCGCGAGGATTCAGCCCACCAAAACTGAAATCGTGGCGCCGCCACTTTTCTCTATTAGATAAAAAAATAACTCGACAAGGACCACCATGAACTACTCTTACGGACAACCCTTTTGACGCGACGCAGCGCTCGTGAATAAGCTGGTGCCCCGCGTTTGGCTTTCGAGTAACGATTTAGAAATTACATGTAGGAGATTACGATTATGATTATGATTACGATTACGATTATGATTGCGATTACGATTAGGCTACGATTACGATTACTGTACGAATTCTTTTAAAAAATAGAATGGCAAGCCTCTACAGTCTGTAGACCCACCTCTTTTATTTCTTTAAAAATTATTAAATGGTCAGATATAATTTCCGATCAACGAATATATTATAATTTTGATATTTTATTTTGAAAGGTCGGCTGATTACGCGAAACAAAATGCTTTGGCTAAGTACCTAACGCAGCTAATGACTTGTGACTACGAAGCGATTCCCACTGAGGAAATTTCAATGCGTGGATTTATGAATAAATCCACGGTGTTCAAAGACCTAGTCAGCTGCACAGAGGAGACGAAGACCTTCAGCAAATTTAAGCAATGCCAAAATATTATCTTGAAGTACTGCTACCACGGCGAGCTGATGTGTTATTCGAAATGTCCGGTAAACGATTCTATTGTGTCAGCTTTCAAGTGTGCGGAACTCTTGCAAGCTATTCGCCGGTTGAAATCGCAACCAGGGAAGCGACTCACTATCAATGATATTCTTCGTAGTTACTTCAACGATCAAGATATCCACAAAGCCATTCTAGAATTAACTGTATATAGTACGTGTCCTCAGTTCGCGGATCTGTCAAAGGCAGAACAGCTTAAACCAATGACAAACACTTGTCTGAATTTAGAATCGAAACTCAATCAGCTCATAAAACATGATCAGTGTTTAGAACGCCTTCACAAAGACACCATGGCTTGTCGACACAAAATGGCGGCGCCTTGCCGTAGAACGCGTCTGACAGTTGCTGAAATTCAGCGAGCCTTTATTGAGGATCTCGAACCGTTAATACAACAAATGCCGGACATTCACATCGTTCACTACATTCGCGATCCAAGAGCAGTGTCCGTTTCCAGGGCAGAGCATCACCTGCACACATTTCGACAACGAGATTCTTGGACCGCATTGCACGAAACACATTTGCTATGCCAACGAATGAGGTACGATATTGAACACAAGAAACGACTTCAACAGATTTATCCTGGCTCCATTATTACGGTGCGCTATGAAGACTTAGTCCTCGACCCAAAGGTGACAGTGAAGCGAATGTATGACTTCTTTGGACGACCAGTACCTCTTGGACTGAACGATTGGGTCAAACGAACTATGAACGCTACTAAGGATAATGGAGTGTATGGTGTACAGAGAAGAAGTGGTCTGCTTCAGTTGTCAGAATGGCGGTCTAATGTGACTGTGGATGACATTGATATCATGAATCAACAATGCCTCGATGTGCTTCGTGAATATTCTTACGAGCTATGATTTATTTCGGGAATTTTTCAAACGCTTGGATCTCCTACCTCCTAGCTGTTATGCACTGAATGTACAAGGTGGACCATAAAACGTAATCACCTAGGGGTTTTGAAAATATATTGGTCAAAAATAAGAATTTATAAAATCAAATTACTCTGGCTTGAAGGTAATTCATATCTACGTACAGCAAGCAAAATATGCCATAGAAATATTTGAAACAGAACATAAGTTATATCACTTTTAGTGAGCCCACCCACCGTTGTTTGATGATGCAGAAACGTAACGCAAACAAGTTTTAGAAATCGATTTTATTAGGTCACATTTCAAATAATTGTTTTCAAATGAGCCTGATATTGCTGCACAACTTGTGTGCGGTGTATTCACCACCGTGTTCACACTTGTTCTCAGTCTCTTTGTAAAGTTCTTGATGCCTTGTTGAAGTGTTCGAGAGGTAAGTATCCCCGTATCAACTCCAATGCGACTTTCAATTCTCATATCACTCTTGGTTTTTGTCCGTAGATTGTGGGATTTATCCGGCATAGCTCTTCGCACATGATGATCTATTGGGTACAAATCCGGAGAGTAGGATTTATTGGTTCTTCTCAATGAAACCAGAACAATAATAATTTTATTGACGTTGAGCCGACCTCCTTTCATCAATGGCATATTTCTTAACTCTCAAATTAACTCTTAATTTCTCTGCTCTCGCTGTTCATCAAGGTAAGTCGTGATTATAGCTTAAGTTCCAAGAGGACCATGTGTATCTGAATATACATCTTGTCTGTCATTGAAGCCTTGGCCATTTTAATGTTTCGAAAATGTCAATTTCATTGTTTTAATAGCAAAATGTGAATCTGAAAAAATCTTTATTTGCAACTTCAGAGTCATCCTGCCAAATGATGGCACAGTGACTTGAAGCTACGCTTGTAGGCCTACATGTTTCTTCTCTAAATAGTAAACTTAGCCTAACAATAATGATCATCTAAACATATCAGTTGATAACAGTTATTGGAGATGTGACTAAGTAAAATCGTTTTTTGTTACTTTTTGCTGCGTCACTTTTTTGGATCGTCAAAAAACAGTGGGTTGGCTCACAAAAAGTGATATAGGCCTACCTATTGTTTTGTTTAAAATATTTTTTAGAAATTTGGGTATTGTACGTAAAAATGAATTATCTTTAATCACGTAAAACCTGATTTGAGAATTTTTACCAAGATATTTTGAAAAAACCGTAGGGGATTACTTTTTAATGGCCCATCCTGTAGGCTTACGTTAGCGAAATACAGAAATGATGTTGACGTACATGTAGGCCTATTTTGTCCTACTGATCAGAGGAGTGGTTCTTGGCCAGAAAATTGCTTAAAGAATAACATTTATGGTTGATCTTTTATGAATCACAAGCTGCTTATGTGTTTCAATTAAGGGCCAGTGCCTCTACGAAATAATGACGTGATGGGTTTTGTGCAAATGGTCTGTACGGTATATTGTGTACAATACGCAGGTATAGGAGTGTGAGACATTATCAACATACGTGAATCACTGGAGATCAAATAAAAACACGAGCTAGAATTTACTTTATTGGAAATAAGAAACGAATAACATTGTACGTGCATTCTAAAAGCTTATAGGCCTAAGTTTTCCAACGAAGATACTTCGCTCGTTCTACAATTGTGAACTAACGGATTTTTTAGCGTAATAAAGGAGGTTTCCTTCTAATTTCTATCAAATCATTCATTCATTTCAACCGATATTTTGTAAAAACCACATACCCTGATATGTGACAGTTTTAATTACCCTGTTCTATATTCTATACACATTGGGTAGACCTGCAACCACGTATTTAGTTTAAAAGATTAGTTTTATTGTTTTTTTGGACCGACAAAGAGAATGCTGAATTTTAAACTGTTCCGAATTATTTTATTCGACATACAGAAATTTAAAATTCGATATCTTTACTGGCTTCAAGTGTGAGACTTGTGCTACATGACTGGTTTGAGTTTTGGAACGATAGGCCTATAACGGGTGTAGGACATTAGCTCCTGGACATTATCTCCCGGACATTATCTCCCGGACAAAAGCCTTCCGGACATTATCCCCCAGATTTTGTGTAAGACATTAGGCTCTCCGGACAAAATCCCCCCCTATGTGCAAATCACAGAATAATGCCGAAACCGATAAGACTTGTCACTGGCATTCACATGCAAACGAAAGTTCCTAGTGTCATTTAGATTCTAATTGTGTCCGTAGGCCTATGGACTTAGATTTGAAATGAACGAATGGGAATCTTCTATTTGTTTAGTGTTCTACAACAAAGGTTTGTTAACATCAGTTAGGCTACGTCTCAGCTTTGTAGACTTATTAGCGTCGTTTCCATTCAAAATTAGATTCAATAAATTAGAGAAATGAACGAATGGGGATCGTATCAAGTAAGTAGGCCTACTTGTTAGTGTCAGTTTTGACTACAACTAAGGTTTGTTAACGTCATTTACGTATGATCTTAGACTCTTAGTAGACTTCTTAGCGTAGTTGCAGACCTTTAAATGTTTTATAATATACATATCAAACCTTCAATTAACTTAACATATTCTTGCAGGATGTTAAACTAATGTGTAATGTACCAATCAATCAATCAATAGATGCTCATTTACCACAGGCCTATTGTTACATTTTGTGCATCATTTTTAGGTAATGATAGCACAGACTGGGGGATAATGTCCTACCCCTGGGGGATAATGTCCGGGGGCTTTTGTCCGGGAGGGATAATGTCCGGGGATAATGTCCAGGGCTGGTATGCACAGGACAAGGCATAAGGTAATCAATGTATAGTGCCTAAACGCGACTTAGTAATTCCCGACTTAGCCATTGGAATTTATCCGTATGCACGAGATAAAATAGCACAGAGCATAACTAATCTACACATTCCTTGCACCCGACGATGCATGACGCTTGCTCTTCCCCCAATTCAATAGGTTATAGCTGAGCGCGCATGCGTGAAAGATATTTATATGCGATCGTTGCCAGCGTGCGGTAAACAGATTCAGACCTAAAGACGGGCACCAAGGAAATATCGACGGGTGCCTATTGTTCAGGCTGTCCAGCTAACGTCGGCCGTCTATTGTTCACAATGGGAATAGCCGGTTTACTTCTACCTCGGAATTGGAATTACGTTATACCTAGTTTAGTTCGCTAATCTCAAGCCGTGCATACGGAAATAACCCAGTATTCCCGATTAGACCAGATTTAAGCCATCTACAGGGTGCGCCAAAAAAAAGACGCCCCTAAGTTTTTGCCAATATTTTGGCCAAAAGTAAGAATTTCGAAATGAAATTTTACAGTCTTATAGACAATTCATATTTACACATTTTGGCCAGATTTCATCAAAATATTTCAAGCAGGACAAAAGTTACATCACTTTTAGTAAGGTCACCCACCGTTTTTTGACGATTCAAAAAACGCGACGCAACAAAAGTAACAAAAAACCAATCCAATTATTCTGGCCAATAACTTTGTCAAAAGTAAGAATATCGAAATGAAATTTTACAGGCTTAAAGACAATTCATATCTGCACATTGTGGTCAGATTCCATCAAACTATTTCAAACAGAACATAAGTTATACCACTTTTAGTGAGGCCACCTCCCGTTTCTTGACGATGCAAAGACGTAACGCAGCAAAAAGTAGCAAAAACACGATTTTATTAAGTCTCATCTTAAATAATTGTTATCAAATAGCCTTGATATTGGTGGATGATCATTATTATTACCATTTAAAAAGAAACAGGGCACCAGCGTAGCTGCGCGTCACTGAGAAGTCACTTAGCAAGATGACAATCAAATTGGTAAATAAGGAATCTATCAGATAATCAACAGGTCCATCAAGAACTTTGCAAAGGGACTCAAAAGAAGTTTTGGCACGAGTGGTGGGCTCATTGAACACAAGTTGTGAAGCACTACCAAGTTCATTTGACAACAGTTATTTGAGATCAGACTTAATAAAATCGTGTTTTTGTTACTTTTTGTCGCGTTTCGTTTTTGAATCGTCAAAAAACGGTGGGTGGCCTCACTAAAAGTGCTATAACTTTTGTCCTGTTTGAAATATTTTGATGAAATCTGAACACCATGTGCAGATATGAATTGTCTACAGGCCTGAAAAACTTCATTTCGATATTCTTACTTTTAGTCAAGATATTGGCAAAAAACTAATTTTTGTTGCGCTTCGTTTTTGAATCGTCAAAAAACGGTGGGTGACCTCACTAAAAGTGATATAACTTTTGTTCCGTTTGAAATATTTTGATGAGATCTGGCCATAATGTGTAAATATGAATTGTCTAGAAGCCTGTAAAATTTCATTTGGAAATTCCTACTTTTGGTAAAAATATTGGCAAAAACCTAGGGGGTCTTTTTTTGGCGCACCCTGTATAAGAGTTATGCCCTTATGTGCATACGGCCCTGGGGGCTAATGTCCGTTCCCCGCCTATAACAGAGGTGAGACCGTCAACATCCATTTAACCCACAGCAACAGTGCAACTCTATAAGTAATCTAACAATTCACCAGCACGCGTCAAGAATACTTTGGTTAGTATATTCGTGCTTTATTTTAGGTATGAAATCAAAGCCATGGATGAGGACCCAAACCATTCGAATAAAGAGTTGTTCAACGAAACTTGAACCACAATCATGAATGTTAGTCATCGAAACAGAAGCAAATTGATCTTTTTGATCAATTCACCTGTCCTATTAAGTTTATGCTATCTTCACATGTTTCGGACTACATTCGATTTCACTGTTTTGTACAATGGAATGAACAATAGAACCATTATAGGCCTACATCACGCAAGTGCATGCAGCTGTTGTATAGGCGAGCGTTTGCTTGAAGGCACATTCCAGTGTTTGTATAGCCTACACGTGGCAAAATCAAAATCGATTGACCTCACGCAACTGCCTGGCACTCAATTGACTTTATATATCTGTTTTATTGGATTTTTTCCTGACTTTCAGCAAGGCATGTCTAAACGGACAACAGTGTTTTCTCGTGTCATGATAATATGCAATATGCTATAATTATCATTAGGCCTATGCAAAACAGGTATCAGCATTTGGGCTACTATATAGTAACCATGGTAATTTCCGTTAGTAAAATTGGTTAGCTGCCCGGCAGAAAACGGGAAGTAGCCGTCAAAACCATTGGAGCTTCAACAACAAAATTAAGTATGGAAATTAAACCAGTTTAAACAAAGGAAAGGATATATTTATTGTGCAGTTTAAACCATGTAGACTATTTCAGCAATGAAATTGCGAGAAATTTCGTTGAGATGACAGCTTAAAATGTGGTCATTACAATTTGGAAATTAAAACTTTTAAACAAAATGGGATGTGAACCTTTTAAAGTCTTAAACATCGACTATCAGCACTAAACTGGTGTTCAAATTCGTTTAAATTACAGCCTAAATACCAATATTGCAGTGCGATAATTCAAAAAATTCCACATTGCGGGCGCATCCATCCCCAGCGATCGTTCTTCGGCCGCCCGTTCGTCCCCTCCTCCCTCGAAGCCAGGATCAAGACTCCGCCTATGCTAGCATGTGTGCACACATCTCTTAATCAGAGCCACTTAGGCCGGGAGCAAATGTTTGGTTAGCGACTCCAGATGGTAAGCCTGATATCACCCTGGAATCTGCTACACATATCGATCCGTTCTGTCGACTCAGCGAGTATGGACCTACGCTACTTTTCGCTGTCGATTCATTCGTCGACGATTGTCATCATCGCGACTGCAGCTTCACTAATCACTATTACAGGTCGCTTCGGAGAATCAGAAAATTTTCCTTTCGCCTAAGTCAACCAAGAGTAATTCTGGTTCAAAACTCTGCAGGCGAGAGCCAGTCAACCTGTAAGTAACGCTATCACGAAACTGGTTTGCTGTAGGCTATTCATTAGTTCACTGAATCAATTTGTATAGCGCCTCTTCATTGGTGCTACTCAATTGCACTCCCAATCCTGGAAGGAATTCTATCAGGCAGTGCCAGACTGGAGTAGCGATCCGATACTCGATTCGCTGCTTGATTGAAGCCATCGAAACATGTTTGCGCATTATTGAGGTCGATTTGGGATATTATGTAGTTAGTTAGGCGGCTGCACACAGTGCAGAGTGCAGGACGCGATCGATCGATCGGTCGAGCAACCGGTAGGCCAGCAGATTCTGCGTGTCTGCAGTTGGTGCATATGCGAATAAAAGAATCCTCGCTTCTCAGCAGCGTCAGTTGTAGGACTAGTACAATAAGCCTATTATTTTGTTGCAATCCGACTCACAACCTCGTCTGTTTGTTGCCTAAAGACTTTCTTACTTACTTTAAGAGTGCGTGTCACAGGCACTTCAGACTCAAGACGCTGTTTGTCCAATGAAAAACTTCAGTAAGAGTCCCAATCATCAGACGTATGTTATATCCTCGAGAGTCCGTTCCAGATCCTGTCTCTGCCAACGAAAGCTCGATTCTTCATTGCTGCTGCTCGTGCAACCGCAAGGGACTAAGATGATCTCTTCTCTGCACAGCAGTCATATTTACGCTAATCAGTGGCGTAGCCAGGAATTTATAATGAAGGGGGGTTGGGGTTTTTATGGCCTGGCCGGATGTCCTTCCTGACACCAACCCAACAGTATTACAATAAATAAGAAGGGAATAAAGTAACATAGGGAATAAAGTTAGAAAACATTTGTTACTACAATAAGTAGGCCTAATTGTTTTGGTTTTTTCTTATTTAAGTGGATAAATAACCTTTAAATTTTTTCCCCTAATCAACGGGGGTTTTAACCCCCCGAAACCCCCCTTGGCTACGCCACTCACGCTAATGATGCATTCATGAATATATTCGGCATGAAAACATCGCCTATAAGGACAAGAATTTTTCTGATGGCTGCAGGGAATGTAGGCCTATGCAGCAGAACGAATTCGAACAATAGGCATAGTCGTACTTTAGCAATACCGTTCGAAGGCCGAAGATGAGCAGCAGGTGAGAAGACAGCATCATGTAATATTAAGCTGGCAGAATTATAGATAGGGCCTAATCATAATTTCTTTTTGTTTTTGTTGTAGCCTAGGCCTATATGCATGTGTCAGGTCAATACTTCTCTCGTTGTATTCTACCAGCGAAGATGCTGTGCAACCGGAAAACAATCGCCTACGTTGTGTTTGTCATTGGAAGTGTTTCCTTTGGTAGGCTATGCAATTGCAGCGGAAAATTCTTATCAAATATAGACCTATAAGAAATTTATTTAATAATATTAATAATTTAGGTAAGAGTATAAGTTCGTCAATTCTAAAAGTGGCGACTAGACTATTATACTGAACTGGCTTAAGATGAAACCTCTAGAAATAGTAATTTAGAGCCTTGACTGTACAAAAAGTTCTCGCGACCCTCACGTGCCGCCAGAGCGGCAACGTACGTAGGCAACAACCAATGAAATCAAAGTAGGCCTAAATCAAATTTTATTACTGTTATCATCAGTAATAAGAAAAACTGATTTGATGCATATTCGAGTGTTTCTTCAAAAGTAAGGTCGATATCTGACAGCTTTGTCAATCGACTAAGTAGTTCGAGTGTAGGCTATTGAGTGCAGGTCAGCTACTTTTTTCATAATAATTGCTTGTGACTCAGCAGCGTTGAGCTTTTCAGTTTCCATTTATTTTGTTGTATTGTCTCTTCCGTTTTTCTAGCATAAGTTGCTTGATTGTGCTTTGCCACTTTTGTCAATCACTACGTTGATTTTGCAAAGATTTCGTCATGGCCACCTCACATCGTCAACTCAATATATTACTTTGTGTCCCTAGACAGCGGGATTATTTTATCCCTTTAGGGCCTCCCCTTTTTGTAACCAATGAGCAAGATGTGTAAACTTGTCATGTAGCCTATAATACTTTAGTTGCAAAATCAGAATATTTGATTGATTGATACTGTGGAATTATGCCGTTAGCGAATTCTTCGAGAACTGATCAGATGTGATAGTCTATCGTAACGACACAGTCGTTGTTCTGCGTTGAGGCGAGAGATGGTGAATGCTTCGGAGATGTTCCAACGTTGGAGTTTGCGGGTCGGATCTAGCTATCTTAATGGCCTACAGTCAGGGCTTAAAGTGCGGCTGGATGGTCATGGACGGCGTTCATGCACCTATTTTTTAATCTGGACACCGTCCTGCCACTTATTGGCCAGCACAGCTTGAAAAGGTAAGGGGCGTCCAGACACTTATTTTGGAAAGGTAAGGGGCGTCCAGACACTTATTTTGGAAAGGTAAGGGGCGTCCAGACACTTATTTTCCCACACTTTAAGCACTGCCTACAGTACTAACTATAGATCGACCATTATGAATCGAACGCTTTTGGACAATCGAATGCGTTGTATGGGAGACCAGGGAATTAAGCAGGCCGCTGCTTTGACGTCTATGGATTTAAGATGGTCGCAAGGTAGAGAGTGTTGGCTACAACGGTTATTTCGTTGGTCAACACATCGTCTTCCACATCGAATCTTCTCTTGAGATCATCTATTATGTACAAGTGGTCGTGTGTTCGGATGGAGGCGATGACGGATATCTTCGATCGTCGTTGGTGATGCATTCTTCTACAAAGAAGGAACAAAAATGGCGGAATCGTCAGATACGAGTTATAAAAATCATTTTTTGTGGAGCGCTGAGGTGTAGTGGGTATGTTCGCTGCCTTGCAGTCGGGGGTTGCGGGTTCGGATCCACCTCAAGCCGCCGCATAGAGACTTTTGGCAAGTCCTTCATTCGCAACTGCTCAGCGCTTCGGCGTGAAACTCTGATTCAGTGTCGGCGCTGCAATCTGGAGCGCTTCTGAGTAGCACCTTGAAGAGGCGCTATAACAAACGCACGTACATGTATTAGGCTCATGCCAGTAACGCCACTCTAAGTAGTTAGGCCTACAGCATAATTCGTAATGGCAATCTCCAAATTTCTATAGGCCTAGCGCCACTGAATAATCGCAGTTTTCAAACTCGCTGATATTGTTTTTTGTTTAATCACGTTTCAGCTTGCGTATACTACTGGAACAATACGCGCTTAAAGACAAGTTACAAACGACGATCATCGGATAAAGCGCTTGTCAACGAGAATTGGACAGAAATCAGGAATGTTAGTTATTGTTAAAGGCGAATTATTATCTTATTAAAATAAATAATTTAATTCAATCCACTGTAGCTTCGCGTGTGTCTAGTGCGTCTCGGCGCCAAACCGTGATTGTAGACTGACGAGGCAATTCCAATTTCGCAGAACACATTAACTCGGGTCTATGCCGCTCCATTGGGCATAAAAAATATGATTTCATCCATCAGCGGGAAATTCGCGGTAGTC
Source organism: Lumbricus terrestris (assembly GCA_949752735.1). NCBI lineage: Eukaryota > Metazoa > Annelida > Clitellata > Crassiclitellata > Lumbricidae > Lumbricus > Lumbricus terrestris. The sequence goes on along the minus strand of OX457043.1, from coordinate 12,986,818 downwards.
TAGTAAAGTTTTAACTCAATCTAGGCCTATTATGCAGCCACAATCTGTTGGAAATGAAATACATTCGTCGCTCCCTCCTTGCTACGGAAGAAACTGTTTATGTTAAAGTTATTAATTATTATTATTGATTATTATTATTAATTATTATTATCAATTTTTATTATTACTATGCTTTATCATAACATCTGTGTTTTATTCTTTAATCCATCTTGATGTAATAACAGCTATGAGGTCAGGACTATAACACGTCTAAACCATCGTAGATTTGTTATGGATGGGTGCCGTTTTTGGCTGCGAGCTTTGCACTTATTTATGCATTTGCATTATTTACTCTGCATTTAATCTGTAGCTTACGTGGATGCGATGTGACACCCAGTTTAATGAAAAACCAAACGTAGCGGATCAAATTTACGGCGCCAAGAATAAGATCGATGAAATGAGCAAATGATTCGAAGTGCGGTGTAGAGTAGGGTGCTCCAAAAAAATAAAAGTTGAAAATTCATAGCTCCCCGGATATTTTCCCATGCGTCTCATAGAGATGAGTCTAAAAACCAAATTTTAGGATTCTATATTAAGGTTAAGCCTTGCCACCAGCACGGTGAAGTTTGACAATACCCGCTATTTTTCGTTGAAAATACATATTGCAAGTATGCAAGTATACATGAAAAACTAGTATGTGTTTATTATTTGATTGATCAGAACATGACCCTAATATCAACAGACAAATGTAACTCTATCCACAAACTGCTACTGCAATTCCACTCTCACTCCAACAGACCTGCAGATCTTACAGTGCTACACGTGTAGCCTACATGTACTGTTTCAAGAGTTTCCTCAGTGCTTAAAATCTCGGAATCTGTGTCGATGAGCTTTAACCACCTGTAGGCTAGAGTAGACTATCGTTGATATTCATCCTTTATGACTGTATTTACAAAGTCTGTTATTAGTTTCATCACTTTTTCCATTCACAAACAAATAGAAATATAGCCTAGTAGTGCTGCTTGCTGGAAATTGTCAACAGCTTTCCACTGTGCTGGTAGTAGCCTACGGTGAGCCAATCAGTTGCAAAATTAAGTAGGTTGAGCAATAAGCACTGACTTTTTGGTAATCAAATGAATCAGTTTTGAAGATGCATTCAACTCCGGAAATAGCCTACTGAAATTGGGTTTCCAGTGGTTCTGTTTGTCTCACTGTCAGAAGTTGGCGAGCGAATTGTGGGTTTTAGGATTCATAAACCAAGTTCAAGATCAATGGCACAATTTCTTCTGCAAGATATAAATGTCTAAGGACAGTAACTTCAGCTCCTGCAACATCTGAATCAGTCGTGTTGAGATCAGTCCAGAACTGCAGACAATCTAAAGGTGCATCCACAGCAGACACCGCTAAGAGCCAAGCCTGGACAAAAAAGGCATTGAACGTGCAAACACGAAGTTATAAATTATCGTAGAGATTCAAAATATTGGCCTTGACGTTGTTCGTTCGTTGTTCTACAACCCCAAACGTATTTAATTGTTTTTCACTGCTTTTCTCAGCTTCTGGAATCGTTCTAGTAACATGAACATTTGGATCGTTTCAGATAAACGAACAAACGCAGAACATCTCCATTTATAGAAATTCCATTGTCTTGCAATGGGAAAATTTGGCTCCCAACAAGCCATATGGCTTGTCATCACTTCTCAAAAATAGTTCATCCATGTTCATTAAACAATCTAATACGCACCCACTGAGTGCAAAAATTTCCTGGTTTGAGATTCAACCCCATAGTCTTCTTAAGATCCACAGTAAAGTTTTCATTGCACAACGCAACTCCACATAAATCAACGTCTGACTCACATGCAGCTATTTTCCAAAATTCTCAAACTGTACCCAGTGCACCTAATATTTCTCATAATAAATATTGTCAGGCACATACAAAAGCTTGTAAAAGAAGTTAATCATCATGAAATAATTAAGTTTTCCCACCAATTCCCATCATGGTTTCCAAATTGACAATTTTTCAGAAAATTCCCATGTATTTTCGTATTGTAACGTTTTTGTGCCGGTGGCAAGGCTTAACCTTTTTCAATTGGTCTGAAAATTGGTACAGTTGAACAAAATGATCAATGGAATGGGAAAATTGCCAGGGAGCAGTATTTGGGGAAACTTTTTGAAAATACATTGCAATCTGGAGCACCCTAGTGTAGAGCCTACGAGCAATTTATTGGGTCTATAAATCAAGTTTTATTAGACCTGTGAATCAAGCCTTGTTAGGCTTATGAATCAAGTCTTATTATGCTTATGAATCAAGTCTTATTAGGCCTATGAATCAAGTCTTATTAAGCCTACGAATCAAGTTTTATTAGGCCAATAAATCAAGTTTTATTAGGCCTATAAATCAAGTCTTATTAGGCCGATGAATTAAATTTTATTAGACCTATAAATCAAATTTTATTATACTTATATGTCAAGTTTTATTAGGCCCATGAATCAAGTTTATTATGCCTATAAATCAACTTTTATAAGACCCATAGATCAAGTTTTATTAGGCGTTTAGATCAAGTTTTATTAGGCGTTTAGATCAAGTTTTATTAGGCGTATAGACAGTGCCGGCGCTATGGTACCTGAGGCCCCCCAAAAAAACCTTGAGGCCCCCCATACCTTGAGCTGTCATCTCAGCAAAATTTCTCATAATATAAGTGCTGAAAGACATGGTGTAAAACATCAATAAATGTCCCCTCCTAATTGTGAAATTTTTTGAAATTCACGGCTGTAATGGTACAATTTTAAGCTGTCATCTTTAACAAAAATTGCTTATTTTCAATGCTGTTAGTCGTGGTTTAGGACTTCAGAGTGTCCCCTCTCCATTGCTTAAATTTGTCCGATTTGCCAACTGTATATATAATGGTAGCATTTATAGGCTGTCATCTTAACAAAATTGATCATTATTGGTGTGCAGTGGATGATACTTACGAAATATTTCTGAAATATTGGGGATACAAGGATTCCGTCCCAACCACAAATTGTGGGGCCGTGCCCCTGTCCACACTCCCAAAGTCTCCTCTTTGGTTGAAGGACAATGCTCTATTGGTTTGAGTAATATTATTTTGTATGCTTTGCGTTAAAACATTATTCGGTGCGTGGTTTCAGGATTGAACAGTTATGAAAGGTATAATTACCAGCTACATTTGAGGTACCTTGCAAACTTGAGATCAGACACATACTAAGGACATCTGGGACCCTAGACAGGCTTTAATGTTTGGGCCTCACGCAGGTTTTATTTTGAGGCCTCATCTAATTAGCATTTAGAATAAGTTGCAATTTATAAACGTTGTGTTTGAGAAAGTGGACGAAATTGCCTGAGTTAGTTTAAATGGCTTTATACTGATGCCCAAAATCAGTATAATATTTGCATTAGGTCTGCTATGGCAGTGCCATATGGTTAGTTGAGGCATGCACCAGACCGGATCTGTACAGCCACAAATAGGCATTATAACCAGCTAAATTTGGGGGCCCCTTTCAAACTCGGGGCTCCCCGGCCGGGGGGTACGGGGTGCTAGCGCCGGTGTCACGAAATAGAGTTTCCCCCGTATTAATTGTATCCCCCAAATTAGAAAAAGTCGAAAAAACCGCATCCGCGTGTATTTTCTTTTGAAAATTGATTTTCAACTGCTTTGTTTTGAATAATGACACTAACAGGTATGTTTATTTCTACTAAATAGTTTGTTTTGCCCTGTTTTTAGAGCACTTAAAACATTTAAAACACTTAAAAACACTCAGAGTCACTAAATAAATTCGACTTGCCTTTGTCTGAGCATTGCCTAGGAGGCTAGGACACTTAAAACAATTAGAGTCACTTTAAATTTTGATTACGGCATACATTTTTTTATTATGCGCATTTTCAAAAAGGGGATAGAATGGTTTATCCCTCCGGATAGTATTGACCGGTTAATTCCATCCGGGGGGATAGATTAATTCATCCCCCCGGATAGCTTTCAGGGGGGATACTCCGTTTCGTGTCACCGGCACTGCGTATAGATCAAGTCTTATTAGGCCGATGAATTAAATTTTATTAGACCTATAAATCAAATTTTATTATACTTATATGTCAAGTTTTATTAGGCCCATGAATCAAGTTTATTATGCCTATAAATCAACTTTTATAAGGCTCATAGATCAAGTTTTATTAGGCGTTTAGATCAAGTTTTATTAGGCGTATAGATCAAATGTTATTACTTTTACCAATGCACAATAAATTTGATCGTTGTGTAGCCTTAAAATAGCAGAAGCTTTATATATAATTTTCTCCCACCTATAGGTTCTTTTGAAGAAGCCGAGAGTGTCGAAAGTTATCGTCTTGGCTCTCGCACGCGGTGGGTCAACTCTTTGCAGCGATATATTCAACATTGAACCGAACGACACTGTTCTGTGGTATGAGGCGCTTCATGGGTTCTATTCGTTCTACGCTGGTACACCACACCGGGTTCATAATACTCTTCTCTTGTACGACGTCAAGACCTTAGTAAGAAGGTTAGTCATTCCTAAATTTCGGGTGGGGGCTAAGCCCGAAAATCAAAACCATTAACACGGTAAAAATTTACTCTGGGTCTTCTTGGGGGGTTTAGCCCCCTACCCTCTGATAAACTACGCCCATGGTTCATATAATTATTGTGCTCCTTGTGAATAATATTATTTTCCTAATCGGTTAGGCTTTCTGTAACAGTTCAGTGTGTCAGCGACCGAAAAGTATGCAGTAGTGTTCGCGTTATTGCAACTAAGGTGGCTCGAAAGACCATAGACTTAATCTGTCAGGTCTATCTGGGTTAATAATTATTATCAAGCATTAGGCCTATGATAAAATTTATTTAATTTGCACTGAACTTCATAAACTGCAGAGCTGGATGTGTAGCATTCAGTGGCGCTACCGGCAGGCCTACCTAAAAAAGTCGATCAATTTATTCCTTACAAGACTTTAATAATAGGGTCAAATGTGTGATTTCCTGCATGAGACCCTGTTCTGCACGTGCTCAATTTGGTGTACGGTACCGACATTTTGGGGAGAGAGCTGAGAGGTGTTGAGAGCAGTATGAGAAATGTGGAAAAATAACTGGGGGTCAGACTATGATCCACGTGGAGTTAGATTGTGAAAAGGTAAAAAAAATGACTTAACTAGATGTGACTCTAAGAAAGACTAGCGAGGGTTGAACCACCTGAAATTCCAACAATTCTCACCCTACTGTTACCGCATCTAGGAAATGAATCCAAGTATGAGGTTTCTGCAACGCGACACCGTTTAATTACAATACACGGACGTGACAGATAGACGGACATCTATATCTATAAGAATAGATGTGGGTATGTGGATTTGTCCAGAATGCACGCTCACAGTTTTACAGCTACCGACCTTAAACATTTTACATAAATAAACGTTCGCTCGACTCATCCAAGCGCTATTTTCAGCTAAATCCTTATTCACTTTAGAACCCGAGATATAGACATTTCAATTTTCGCCGTGTTATTTACGCTATCGCTGCAATTGCGACGCCATATTTGAATCGTTGAGAAATAACAAATACACGTTGCTTTTGACGTCATTTTGACGTCAATTTTCGCCACAGCTTAGCATGAAACTCGAGCCCTCTCACTGCAGCCACCCTGAGAAAGATAAATGACCAAAGAGTATATGCACTAAAAGGAGTCCCATGCAACATGAGTTTAACCAGATAAATGGCCAAGGAGTATATACACTAAGAGGAGCCCATGCAACATGAGTTTAACCAGCAGAATTGGGGAAAACCTTCCAAGCAGAGAGGCATAAATTACCATTTATAAACCCCCAAATAGGCGGCGAAGCCGCCCCACAGGGGCGAGTGCAGCTGGATTTGGGAACGAAAAATCAAATTTCCCGGGCAACGCCGGGCACCCCAGCTAGTATAGGCTATAATAATTATCACACCTTTGCACAGGAAAAGAATCAGCGAAAAAATGAAAATGTTATGTCGGTATGATTCCTTTCTTGTTCATGACTAAAAATCGTATTCACTTATTCACTTATTCTTTATTATCGTTCGCACACACACTAACGTCATCTTTCAATTTGACGGTCATGACTCGAGGCGAAAACACAGGTTAAAAGGAGTTCAGTATAGTTTTGACTGCTTACAGCACGGCGATTGACAGACACCAGTAAAGTAACGAAGTAAGCTTAATGTAAGTGTGTTCACCAAAACTACATCTGTCACAAAATAACGTGTAGGCCCTATTACTAATTGGGTAATTTAGTTAGGCTAATTATAATTCAACAATATCTGTGGGCCCTGGAGATCGTGGGCTCGTGTGCTTTGCACACACTGCGCACATGGTAGCAACGCCACTAGCAGTATTGTAAATGAGTTTTCTCAGTATAGGCCTATTCTAAGCACGTTTGGCACATACTATTATAATGATAATATTATTATGGGGTTCGCCATAAAAAGTAGCCTAAGTAGTGAAAGCTGAGTTCCATTAAGAAATATGCAGTTGATGACAAGGAATTGATTCAATGTCAATTGTCCTGGATTTATTGACAAAACCAATGACCTCACAATCTAAAGATTTGAACCCGAATACATTCGGTTTTAAACTTAGTGATTGCTTGTCAATCAACGTCTAAGTAAGTAAGTAATCGATGCACCACGACGATCCTTCTATTGTCCCGATATGTCCGGCTCTGAATTGTCCGCTCCGAATTTGGCTTTAGATCCAAGTAATTGCTTAGAACCAACTCCACACCAGTGTTGCCTGACTCAGAATTGACCGCCCACTGCCTATGCTAGAATAATAATCCTACGTCTGTGCGCATTTTTTAAACTTCATTTATTACGGAAAATTGCTAATTCAAAATGTTTTATTTTATTATGAAAAAGGCCCGGTGATTTCGCAAAGCAAAAGGAATTGGCTAGATACCTGACGCAGCTAATGACGTGTGACTTCGAAAACGTTCCGGTTGAGTTGATCTCAACGAGTGTGTTCATACAAAAAGCCGTGGTGTTCAAGGATCTTAACGATTGCATGGAACAGGTTAATTCCTCTGAGAGATTAAAGTACTGCCAGGATCCTATCAGTAAGTATTGCTACCACGAAGAGCTTTTGGGTGATTCGGCATATTCTGGAAACGATTCGATGGTATCATCCTTCAAGTGTGCGGAACTCTTGCAATCTATCCGCCGGTTGAAATCGCAACGAGGGATTCGACTCACCATGAATAAAATACTGCGTAGCTACATCAACAATCAAGATATCAACAAAGACATTCTAGAATTAAACGTATACAGTGCATGTCCTCAGTTCGCGGATTTTTTAGAGGGAGAACAGCTGAAACCAATGACAAACACTTGTCTGAATTTAGCATCGAAATTCAACAAGTTCATAACACATGATCAGTGTTTGGAACGCCTTCACAAAGACACCATGGACTGTCGACAGAAAATGGCGGCGCCTTGCCAGAGAACGCGTCTGACAGTTGCAGAAATTCAGCGAGCCTTTATTGAGGATCTCGAACCATTAATACAACAAATGCCGGACATTCACATCGTTCACTACGTTCGAGATCCAAGGGCAGTGTCCGTTTCCAGGGCAGAGCATCACCTGCACACATTTCGACAACGAGATTCTTGGAATGCAATGCACGAGACATATTTGCTATGTCAACGAATGCGGTACGACATTGAACACAAGAAACGACTTCAGCAGATATATCCTGGCTCCATTATTACGATTCGCTATGAAGACTTAGTCCTCGCCCCAAAGGTGACAGTGAAGCGAATGTTTGAGTACTTTGGACGACCGGTACCTCGTGGACTGAACGATTGGATCAGACGTACTATGAACGCCAGTCAGGATAATGGAATGTATGGTGTACAGAGAACCGATGGGAAGCGACATCTCTCAGAGTGGCGGTCTCAAGTGAATGAGGATGACACGGATATTATGAATGAACACTGTCTTGATGTACTCCGTGAATATGATTACGAGCTATGAGTTATCTAAGAAAGTTATGAACGCGACTATGTCCTCCCTTCTATAGTTGCTATTCATTAGGCTTAGCAAAATTTCGAAATGCTTCATAATGATGAGAGAGTGAATATGACCTCGGGATGTGGATCACAGATTCCAGCCATATAAGCGGAAAATATAGTGCTAAATAAACTGCCTTGTTGTTTATCATCCGGTGTGACCTCGTTCTGATATGATTAGGCTACCTCGTTGCACAGTGATCAGCAGTGGCGGCGCTAGAGGGGCTGGGGGCTAAGCCCCCTACAAGAGGCTCAGCCCCTCTAAAAGAAGGGCCATCCGAATTTTTTACATTGAAATATCCACGAGTTTCGGTCGATGACTAAAAAAAAATTTTAAAAAGGTCGTCAGAAATTTTGGCGGCGAAAATGCAAAATTTTCATGAGATTTCGGTCGATGACTAAAAGAAAAAAAGGTCGTCAGAAATTTTTACGGATGAAAATGTGAAATTTTCGCCGCGAGGCTTTAGCCCCCCCAAACTGAAATCCTGGCGCCGCCAATGGTGATCAGAGTATAATGACTATTAGCAAAATTCCGAAACCAGCAAAGCCCAACCCGAGTGAAGATACTTGACACAATTTTCTGAATCGCTGCTTTCAGCTGACGTGAGGAGACGAGGCACAACAGTGGAATACGTTTCACGAACACTTTCAGCCTCACCCATTGGAATGCCCTCGTACATGCATGGTAGTCTAACCAGAGTACAGGTATCCCTCATGCAGCGATGTTTGTTTGTTTGCATGCACACTTGTCATAGCGCTCCTTCAAGATATATGCTACTCAGGGTCGCTCCCGACTACAGCGCGGACACTGCATCCGTGTTTTCACGCCGAAGCGCTGAGCAATTGCGAGTGAAGGACTTGTCCAGGGTCCATAGGCCTACGCGGCGACTTGAGGTGAATTCGAACCTGCAACCCTCCGGCTGCAAGGCAACGAACATACCCACTATGCATGTATTAATTAGCCATATAGCCTATCACCGCGGCCCACAATGTCTGTGCATGACAAGCGTTCTTTACTAACAGGTGTGCAGACATTTCCTAATCAAAGCGATAGCACATGGGCGTATAGGCAAAATGCTTTGTTTGGCTGATTTCTCCAGATGGCTAGCCTATATAATTTATCAAAGCCTACATACAACGCGCGATTTATGCGTTCGCATGAATTGCACTAAGCCTGTTCGATGCCTCTAGTAACACAGTTTCAACAGAGCAGCACAACATTGAACATAGCATGTAGGCCTTGTAGGCCTACGATCATCCGACATAGCCTAGCATGACGTTTCATGACATGTAATAATAATAATAATAATAATATTATTATTATTATTATTATTACTATTATTATTATTATTATTATTATTATTATTATTATTATTATTATTATTATTATTATTTGACCAACTAACTGATAGTTGCGTAATCGTCATGTTTTAGTTTACGTGTACAATCGGAACAATTCGTCCGTAGAGACAAATGATGAGCCACAGTCCTTGAAAGAAGGACTGGTCCATGAGAGACCGACCAATCCGCCGAGTCCACAGAGTCCACATCCATTGAACGAAGCGTTGCTCAATGAGACTTGGACGACAATCAGAAAGGTTAGTCGATCATCGGAAAAAAAGAAAATGCATCAGAAAATTTGTATAGCTCCTCTTAAAGAGAGCTACTCAGAGGCGTCCCAGCTAGAACGACCTCACAGCTAGAAAAGTAAGGATTGAGAGACTTAAAAAGCAATTAATTCTATTCTCTGTACAAAGGCCTATATACAGCGGCGTTCCAGTGTTGTGCAGTGTTTTGTATGCCTGAAATTGATAGATATTGAACGACCTCACACAACAATTACTGCGTTCGGCTGTTTCCTACATGAATTGGCTTTTAGTCACGTTTCATTCGCTCTGATATTCGATTTCTTGTGCATGAGTTAGGCTTACAACGCACAACGTCTGCACGGACGGCATCGTTTTTGTCAATAATCAATAGTCCTATGCAAGACTGGTATCATATTATGGAGTGTTCGTCCTTTGGTGACTTTCCATAACACATTGCTTACAGGTTAGTTGCCCTGGAGAAAATGGAAGTAACAATCAAAACGAAAAGAGATTAGGCCTAATTTTAGCAAATACATCCGATAAAAAGTTACTCAAAAGCAGATGTCTGCCAGTGGCGGCGCTAAGGGGGCTGGGGGCTAAGCCCCCTACAAGAGGTTCAGCCCCCCTAAAAAGGGCTATTTGAATTTTTTACATTGAAATATCCACGATTTCCGGCTGACGACTACAAAAAAAAGGTCGTCAGAAATTTTGGCGGCGAAAATGGGGGAAAAAATTTTCGTCACATTTCGGTCGATGACTAAAAAAAAGGTTCAGAAATTTTGACGGATGAAAATGTGAAATTTTCGCCGCGGGGCTTCAGTCCCCCCGAAACTGAAATCCTGTCGCCGCCACTGATGTCTGCAGTGGTCTCGCGACACGCAGACACGTGAAAAGAAAAATCATAACGAGCACATCAAATTCGAATAAAAATGTGCACAAGCCGCGCAGCTACAATGATCGTTCACTCTCTTTCTCAGGACCTCTAGTTGTAGGCTTACTTGTCATGCCTTTGTAACTAGTCGTATTGAACACTAGTCTTACAGTCTTACTCGATCCTAGTTGGCCACTTTATTGAGACCTGTAATACAAAACGTCAAACAATAATAATTAACATGATCCGCTAATCAGAGACATATGCAAAACATTGAAACAAAAGAATATTAAAGACTAAATTAGAACAATAGACCTACCAGAAGGGATTAGACTCCGCTAGACAGGGGTCCAACAAGTCTTCTGATGACTCGATCCTGAAATAGCACGTAAGCTTATTTGAAAATTATTGTAGTGATAAAATGTTGGATTGCACCGAGATCAAGAATGTCCAATCATTTTGTGAAGTCTCATTAATTTTTGTTGACTGTGAATGCACGGACAAGTACTTTAAAATCATTACTGGCGTCATAATTTTAAGGTTTCGCTAGAAGCATTTTACGGTCCACAGACTCCACACTCCACTGGGTCAAACGCTTTGGCCAGGGTCAGGAATAATATACCTATGAGAATTTGTCCATGATGACCTCAAAAATGTTATTTCTAATCTCCAGTAGGCCTAAGGGCATGGTAGTCAAAGGACCTGGTGAAATCCGTGTTGAAAAGGATACATAAGGTCCAAGTGATCTATGTAAGAGAAAACAGTCTGTTGTGGGTTACATTAGTTTAACAAAATTTACTTTCAGCAATTTGCTCTTTTACCAATCCTTCAATGAACCGATTATTTCCCCTTGGTTCATCCTTCACGTTTTCGTCTTGTTTTTCATATGTTCCCGCGTAGGTTCTTTTAAAGGAGCAGAGCGTGTCGAAAGTAATCATCTTGGCTCATGCACGCGGTGGGTCAACTCTATGCAGCGATATATTCAACATTGAACCGAACAACACTGTTCTTTGGTATGAGGCGCTTCATGGGTTCTATTCGTTCTACCACGGCCTTCCACATCAAAACACCGACACCATTTTATTGTACGACCCGAAGACCTTGACAAGAAGGTAGGACAAAGATTGTATGATACGATTGTGTTCCTGTGATAAAGAAGCATCGTTGTAATTAGGTACTGCTTAGTTCGTTAAAATAAAACACAGTTTGACCATCGGTTAAAAAGTAAGTACCGGGTATGTATATTCTTTAATATAGAAGCTACCAGCTACAAAACAACACTCTGGTGAACAAATAGCCTATCGCATATAAAAATTCACATAAGACATCAAAAACTATCAACAAAACAAAGTATTCAGTACGTAGGCCTATAAAGCTTTCTAGTTACAAATGTTTTCGTCATCTGATTGTCTGCTCGTGGTTGCACCCGGTCGTGGTGTCTGGGGCGCGCAAGTTATGACCCGTTTGCTGGTCATTTCGGGTCTACAATTCAAGCCTACAATAATATTCGTTTCAAGACTGTCAATATCCGATCACCATGCTTTCTTCAACACAATAGTTCAGTCTGATTTTGCTTTTTTTATATAGGGCCTATTTGCCCTTCCAATGTTACGTCAATCTTATCGCCTATCAAGTAATTCTTAAGATGCATGAACAGGCAATAATTATAACTATGAATGAGCAGATTTATGCTCATTCACCTGTGCTACTTTTCTAGATTCTTGCATATTACGCTTGTGCTAATTTTCTTTACCATAATTGCAAGCCTATAATTATAATTCAATTTGCTTTTACAATGTCATGTATTTTATTATGAAAGGCCACCTGATTTCGCAAAGCAAAAGAAATTGGCTAAATACCTGACGCAGCTAATGACGTGTGACTTCGAAAACGTTCCGGTTGAGTTGATCTCAACGAGTGTGTTTATAGAAAAATCCGTGGTGCTTAAGGACCTCTATTATTGCATGGAGCAGCTTAATGCCTTTGAGAGATTCACGACCTGCCAGAATCGTCTCAACAAGTACTGCTACTACGAAGAGCTGTTGGGTGTTTCGGAAAATCCTATTGACGATTCGATTGCATCATCCTTCAATTGCGCAGAACTCTTGCAATCTATTCGCCGGTTGAAATCGCAACCACGGATTCGTCTCACGATAAATGATATTCTGCGTAGTTACTTCAACGATCAAGATATCAACAAAGCCATTCTTGAACTAACCGTATACAGTACATGTCCTCAGTTCGCGGATTTTTCAGAGGGAAAACAGCTGAAACCAATATCAAATACCAAGTCTTGTCTGGATTTAGCATCGAAACTCAATCAGTTCATAAAACATGATCAGTGTTTGGAACGCCTTCACAAAGACACCATGGCTTGTCGACAAAAAATGGCGGCGCCTTGCCGTAGAACGCGTCTGACAGTTGCTGAAATTCAGCGAGCCTTTATTGAGGATCTCGAACCATTCATACAACAAATGCCGGACATTCACATCGTTCACTACGTTCGCGATCCAAGAGCCGTGTCCGTCTCCAGGGCGGAGCATCACCTGCACACGTTTCGACAACGAGATTCTTGGACCGCATTGCATGAGACACATTTGCTATGTCAACGAATGCGGTACGACATTGAACACAAGAAACGGCTTCAGCAGATATATCCTGGCTCCATTATTACGGTGCGCTATGAAGACTTAGTCCTCGACCCAAAGGTGACAGTGAAGCGAATGTATGACTACTTTGGACGACCAGTACCTCGTGGCCTCAACGATTGGGTAAAACGCACCATGCATGCTACTGGGGATAATGGGATGTATGGTGTACGGAGAACCGATGGTAAGCGACATTTGTCCGAGTGGCGGTCTCGTGTGAAGGTGGATGACATTAGTGTAATGAATCAGCTGTGCCTAGACGTTCTCAGTGAATACAATTACAATCTATGATCTTCTTGAAGTGCTTTTGGAGCACGCGGACCAATTCCTCTTGCTTCTCCACAACATGCCACGTGCGGCAAGCTACAAAAAAGTTCCCAGTTTTCTTACTTGCTGGGGGTGAGAGTTTATGGCTGATTCTTAATCATCCGTGAAACGACTCCTAGTCCATTCAAAAGTTTAGTTCATCTGCTAATGATATTCAATACAAAGCTTGCAATATAATATGTGATGATTTTGAACAATGTGAACATTAGGCTTACTAGTTACATTGTTGTCACTTTTAACAGCACTGAATTACGGCAATTGCTATTATAGATGACCAAATGTTATAACCGTACTTGGGGAAACGGTTCAATTATCCTAAACGCAATTTTTCAGTAATTTATCTGAACTAATACAATTTAATATTACGGGCCTTATTAGGGACGTACAACTGGCACTATATTCAACGAATCAACATTCGTTTATTATAAGTTGCTGCTTCTTCTTAATCTGTTAATATGTTGCAATGCGTTGGTATGTTGCAATGTGTTAGTATGTTGCAATGCGTTAGTATGTTGCAATGCGTTCGTATGTTGCAATGTGTTAGTATGTTGCAATGTGTTAGTATGTTGCAATGTGCTAGTACTTAGTATGTTGCAATGTGTTAGTACGTTGCAATGTGTAAAATGCAAACTTTGCGACTGATCTTTTAAGACCATAATAATTATGTCAATTACGTTGGAGACACGCCTGCTACCTAGGGTTGACTCTTAAGTATTTTTACAGGCTCCGTAAAGCCAATCATCGCCGTTGGGCCGAAAGCCCCTTTGAGTGTGCTTCTTGAAGGATGTTATAACTAGAACTGCTAAGCCGTTGAACTTGAAATACCTTTAATTTGATGCATTAAGTATAAATAAATGTTAAAAATTGGCGAAGTTATACGCGGGCAAAGTCGGGACATTTATGCTGGACCACCCTGTATAGTTCAAGGCAAACAGGCCTATTTGACACAGACGGCTAGCCACTGTCGAAACTAAATGCTGCCCCTCAAGATGTCCAAGAATAATTATTATTGTCTCGAAAACTGGAAACGTTGGCCGACCGAAAATTTTCAGTTAAAAGGTTCGGGCCATTGGTATTTTAGGGCCCCTGGGCTTTGTCCACATACGATTGTTATGGTTGTTTTACTCTGAATACGCAATCATCTGCAAAATTTCCGTTTCTTAAATATAATTTTATCCCATTAGGTTATTTTAGAATGTTACAGCATTGGGTAACAGTTATTCGGCGCGTTCGCTAGCTTGTTATAGACCTACTGTGTGCTAAAAGGGAACATATCCGCGTCATCCACAAAGTAGGCCTATTTCATGTATGTACGTATTGTGGGCCTACAAGGCAAGCACTGTGGCAGCTCCAGGTGGAGGTTGCGATGAAATAGAACATAGACAAGAAGAGTGCTACGAATTCTCACAGCCTAAATGCACACTAAACTGCTAAAGTAGGTTAGCCAGTGTAATGCAAGAATAACAGGCGTATTCTGTGACAACTCGCACCAGGCCCAATTCTTCGCGACACACCTGCGACACGAGACTCACCGGTTGAGAACCTCCGCCCTATACAATAGGACATTGTGAAATCAGATGCCTGTGACAAACTTTAGCATTGCATTTTTCTTATAACGAACGCAGTATTTTGTATATGGCAAATCCTGGCTAACAAGACAGTGTCCTGTCTATTGTATATGGCAAATCCTGGCTAACAAGTGTCCTGTCTATTGTATATGGCAAATCCTGGCTAACAAGTGTCCTGCATATCGTATATGGCAAATCCTGGCTAACAAGTGTCCTGTGTATCGTATATGGCAAATCCTGGCTAACAAGTGTCCTGCATATTGTATATGGCAAATCCTGGCTAACAAGTGTCCTGTATATTGTATATGGCAAATCCTGACTAACAAGTGTCCTGTATAAAATATTGTATATGGTAAATCCTGGCTCTCAATAATTGTCTTGCAAATTACGTCAACAGACGTAATTTGCAAGACACTTGATAGAAGAGAGGACCGCTCCTGAACATAATCTCGTTGTTCAACCGAGCTTGGCAAGATGTGGCCTATTTCTTTAAATACAAAAGTGAAAGGTGCTTAGGCTACATACATGTAGGCTACATGTAACCATAATATGGCTCTGGCGCGAATAGGCCTAAGCCCACTTCAGTCTACAAAATCACCAGACCAACGCAAGTTATAGCCTATCTGTTTGATGAACAGTTTTATATAAGAACTCACTCGTATGAATAATGTTCATGCTCTGCCGCAATGACCCTCCCTCCTTAGAACTGTGACCTCATTTACATGTATGTAAACCTATCGATGCGGACAAAACCGTTGTATGGTAGGCCTAAAAGCTATTGAACCTACGACCTAGTCCTAACCACGACTGTCTTTGGTTACATGTATAATTATTAACCACTCTGCCTGTAAGACACAGGTCTTAAGTGCTTCAAATGCACAACACAAGTTGACGTGGACAAGTAACAATGAAACTTATCTGTGGAAGTCTGCGATGCTTTGTCATCGCAATTTTATTTCTAACCGAAAGAACTTTTCGACTTGGTGAGTTTTATCTAAATACTTCGATCGCCATGCATGTTAACATATCGTGACAATTTGTTTAGCGCAGTTTAACATCAAAATGCGCTATAATCACCAAAGTAAAGTAAATTCGGAATCGGCATAATTCAAACGTGTGGTATTTCAATTTAAATTAGGCTATTCATTGTGAGAGTTTGTATAGCGCCTGTTCAAATGACTACCCGGATGTGTTCCCAATCCTCGCGCAGCCAAATACAACTGTCTTAATAATTATGTGATACGAATGACTGAGGAAGAGTTCTAGACAGGAAGATAAATATCAAAGGGAGGCCATTCTAGGCCGAGATTATTCCCACCGAAAGGTTCAGCCTAGTGGAGGTGTGAGCAAAAGGAACACACAGTTCAGGGGAACGGAAGTAGCGCGAGTGCCGGGTCCTAATAGTTGGGCTGCAGAACTGGCAGTGGTAAGCAGTGGCGGCGCCAGGATTTCAGTTTTGGGGGGGCTAAAGGGGGTAAATCGTCCAAAATTTTAATTTTTACATGGGAGAAAAAATGGATGGCCTTTTTTAAGGGGCCTTAGCCCACCCTAGCCCCCCCTAGCGCCGCCACTGGTGGTAGGGAAAGAATTGACTGAATGGTCTTTGCTAATACAACTGAGAAATCGATAAACATTTGATGATCTTACACCAAATCATTTTGCCTTCCACTAGCACTGATAGAGATCGACAGGCTTGAAAGCTCTTCGTCAGAGGGCCCTTTATTCCAAAAGATCCTTTGCCCCACCTCACGCCGCAATTGGAGTCTATACGATAGGTTACATCAGATAGTTTTACAACAATTCTGGTACACTCCAGGGCATGAATGCAGTCTTTGTTTTAACATGCGAGCTGCTGCTAATTATTTCTGTCATTTATTTATGTAAACAGTTTCAGGTGTGTTACTCACTTATCCAACAAACGAGAATGCTGTCGCAGGAGATACCGTCGTCTTTCCTTGTTCCACCGACCTACAATATCCCTTGCACTGGTTGCATACTCCAGTCGGCTCTGATCGCCCGAATGATGTTTACTTTCATGGCAAACATGTCAAGCCATATTGGCCAAGATTCCAAGTGCTGAAGGATGAATCTCGAGGGGAATACAACCTTTCAATATCACCTGCTCAACCTGGAGATGCTGGAACGTACACGTGCATTGACAAAGCAGGGCATGGTATACACATGGATGCCGAGCTAGTCGTATTAGGTCAGGCTGAATATATTCCTGTACTTTCCGAGCTATCATGGGAGTGGGAAATTCTTTTCAGGTGCAGATTTACATAGGAGTTTATTCTACTTGTATCGCCTCAGTGCTGTTTTATATGTGGTCTTACATCGCTTTGGGACATATTGATAGCATTAACAATTTAAAGATGACCTGCATTTCTTTGGAGCAAGCTTCGATTCCTCTAACCCCAGGGTCAGAGCCTATTCAGAAAATCTTTTTTCTTTGGACGAGTATTGTAGGCCTACGAGTCTATCTGACGCTTGGTTAACCCCGCATATTTCTCGATGATTAAATGCAGATTATAGTTCCTGCGGCAGGCAATTTTCTACACAAGCCCAAACAGCAAAGCGGAAGTATTTTCTTATTGCATAACCATAGATTACCGTTTTGTAGCCTAGCTAGTAGCTATGGTAGATAGACTTTGGTCATAGCCATAACACAATAATATCATCCGTTTTTAGTTTGTTCTACCTGCTAATAAAAACGCTTAAAGCTTTTAGACGCTCTCGTCAAAAGCTTTTCAAAGCTCTTGATCTGCGATAGTGGATAGCGTGCTGGACTCACTTTTGCCCAAAGCGACCGCCATATGTGGCCTACAATAGTATTGTACATAAATAGACCTATCAATGTTATTGATATAAAATGTATGAATAGGCCCCTAAATTTAT
Organism: Lumbricus terrestris; assembly: GCA_949752735.1. Classification (NCBI taxonomy): domain Eukaryota; kingdom Metazoa; phylum Annelida; class Clitellata; order Crassiclitellata; family Lumbricidae; genus Lumbricus; species Lumbricus terrestris. The sequence continues at coordinate 12,968,890 of OX457043.1, read as the reverse complement.
TATCTCAGCAGAGTAGCTACCGCACAGGTGCGATCCTTGAATACCATGCAGATAGACCTTTATGTAGAACCATTACGTAAAATGAGTTACGACCTATTATAGGCTACCGGTGCTGGAGTGTTTTGTCTCGTACTAGTTAATTCGCATCGGCCATTTTGAATCAGCTTTGTGCTTGGGTCTAAATGTAAATGTAATCAAATTTTTATATAGCGACTGTCTTATGACCTCGACCCTGAGGGTGAGATTCTTCACCACCGCTCGCCCGTTTGATTGTCGGACTTTGAATGGACGCCACGCCATTTAGGTCGCCGTGGACGGGCCGTGCTAACCCGAGATTTTGAATCTCAGAAATAGCCACCTTCGGGATTCGAACCGCGACCCGCACGCTCTCTTCCACAGACGCGCGGCCGTCAGCTCTCTTACCAGGTAGCTATGCGAGTCAACGGTAGCTGTGCGAGCCAATACAATGAGTCTATTGTTTTCAACGCCTGCTGGATAGGCACTATAATAGTTCGAGTGTATGCGGCAGGCTCACTAAAGTCCTGCTCATGAATACAGGGTCAGCTACTCAAAGCCATAGACCTACTCGAGATGTTTAGTAGTGGCGCTTGTAAATGTAGCGTAGGCCTACACCCGCGTCACACTGCTGCCTTGTGAAAGACGGCAGATCAGTTGTTGAAGTCTTAGCAAAAGTCTCATAGGCCCTATTAATTGTCTGCTATGATGAGACGGAATGCATTCTCGTGACTTGTAATCTACCGTATACCAGCATTCGGGCACTCCATCCCTGCCTAAATCCTTTAACATCCGGTAAAGCACTTCAATAAATTAAAATGAACTCAGAATTAAATCAATCAATCAAATAGTTTATTTTTACAAAAAAGTAATACATGTCAGGTTTAGGCCTGCACATTTTGCAAATTGGTTAGAAAAGGGGGGCCCTAATGGGTTAAACAAATCCCACTATTATGGAGTATATGGAATGGTAGATCTAAGCTTACATCAATGAAGCTTATAAAAATGCAAAAAATTGGCACCACATTTTATTTACAAATTGCTATTTTTTACTATTGCATGTGATCATTGAATTACTATGAATATTTGAAAGCGACCTTCAAGACTATTTACTCACAAGCTCTCCAAACCCAACACCCAGCTAAATAGGACAGGGTAGGCCTATTTTGATGTAAAGTGTGAGCATTTATCTAAGATTTGAGTTCCAAAAGCGATTACTTTAACCAAGCTCAATGTATATAATATTATGTGATTATTGTTTATTTGTGCCAATGTGCATTTTCCAAACGATCACCATCAACTATTTTGCGTCAGTTTACCTATAGGCCTAGTCTCGGCGAACTGAATTTGGAAATGAATGAAATGCCAAAAAAACGCATGAATAGCCTAGGCTAAAGTAGAGCCTAAATTTATTTGGGTCATCAGGTCGCGGTTTTGCTTTGAACAACATAAAATACTGCGTCCGGTTTCTTGACTGTGGTTGGATATACAGATGTATTCAAAGCAGGATTGTCTTATTCGATTTCAGGTTCAGCTCCTATTGGTCGATCGAACACGAGCCTTGATCAATTGACCGTCTGCGGTGACCAAGCGGCCATCTTTCTTTTGACTTGTGGTGTCAATTACACGGGAAACCTTCCGCCTGAACTGAATTGGAAGCAAATAGCAATGAGTGGCCTCGTCATCAGTCATACAGACACTTCAGTGGTAAAACATTCAAATGGTGTAGACTGCAACGTTAAGTTGAAAGCAGATCTTAAAATGGACGGCTCTGTCTTTGTCTGTGAAGCCTCGTCAGGAAAGTACAATTGGAAATCTGGTTCAGTGAAACTACATTGTGAGTTTAGTACGAACTGCATTTCATTTATCACTTCTGCTAGGCTAATTTTTATGCAATACAATGGGCCAGTCTGTATTGTGACGTCTACTAACCACTTTTAACTATAGGCCTATCTCGCAATAAGCTCCCTATTTTCCTGTTGCATAACCGGACTCCAACCAACCAAACTCGGTGACCAGTTTAGGCTACTTCTGTTGAATACGTGGAATAAACTTACAGGTAAAAATTATGTCTTACTTTCATTTCGAAAATTGATATCCATTTGCAATCACAACTGAGTTTGAAAAACATGGGTAGGCCTCTACAAAGGCTATTGCTAAGTTAATTATGTTGCATGCGTATAATTTATGGTATGAAAAATCTAGATGCAAGCAACAATACACTGAAGGAAGAATACACCTCACCAACGTCGGTCATTTGTGTGGCGAAGAGCAACGGACTTTGCGATTATGTATGGACTCAGATGGACAGCGACGAAACAATCGTATCCAGTACCGAAACTTTGGATCTGGAACATCTCAGCCATGGACAATATCGGTGCACAGCGCACTGCGATCTTGGTCGATTTAAATGTGAAGTGCATCCACATTTGGTTGAATATAGATGTGAGTGCTTCAGTCTCTTCTGATATCTTAAGATCGACAATCATTTTACGCCAGTGTTTAGGTGTAAAGTAAAATTAGGCCTACATGTACATAAGGTAAAACAAGAGGAGGAAAGCAGCGCTCTAAATCAGATAATGCCTTAGATGCCTCTATGTCGTAAAGCTTTTAAATCCGTAATGACATGAAGATAAATTTGAGAGACAGGACGGTGTCAGGTTAAGCTCGTCCTTATACCTTTATTATTATTATGATGATGATGATGATGATGATGATGATGGTGATGGTGATGGTTATGGTGATGGTGATGATGATGATGATGATGATGATGATGATGATGATGATGATGATGATGATGATGATGATGATGATGATGGTTCTCTGCCCGAAGCCAGGTTCATTGGCTTTACGCCCCTGGGGCTGAGATGAGTGAGGTGGTTTCCCGTTGCCTTCCTCACAGACAATGATGGGTAAGCAACTTAATTGTCCAAGGTCGCTTCGAAGGACCTTGCGCCCCTGCGTCCCACACGTGCTAGCCCGAGATATCTAAATCTCTGAAGTCAACTCCCAGCCCGATGCTTGAACCGCAGTCCGTTGCAACCAACAGACTATGCCGCTCTCGCTTACCTTTGTAGCTAACCAGGTCAGTGTAGCTAACTAGGCCAGTATACCTTTTTATTTTCTCATTATCTCTTTCCTGAACAAAACGGCGAGCTTCTGAAGAATGAAAAACATTCATACTCGAATTTCCGAAAACTATGAAATTGCAACTACTGGTTATTGCACCAAAGGCTACAATTCATATACGCTACTAGGCCTACACCTTATAGACGATTATGAGGTGGTTCACAAAGAAAGCAGTCGGCCACTCACTTTTTTTCTTAAATTTTATTATTCTTATTATTATGATGATAATAAAGATTAAACATCACAAAGTAATCATCAGATCCGCACAACTACTTTCGTAAGCGCCTGAAGTCCATAGTAATTTATAGTGATCGGCAGCACCACTGATTCACTGAATTAGACTACAGTATTCTTGAAGCGGCGCCTAATAGGCTAAATGTCAGGTAACGGATAATTGAACGGTATGTATTGCTTGCAGCTGATGAACATTTTCATGAGGAAAGGAATCGCTCAGCTATTCTGGGGATAGAGTCGAAGGCAGCAATTGGAATAGCCGCGTTTATCATAATTGTCGCAGCAGCCTCTCTGGCAGTTGTAATAGTAAATTTACATATCAAGAGGTAGGTTTCAATATTCGAGTATAAGGTTGCAATCAATTGCAGCTAGACAAATTTTGTATGAACCGTAGCCTACCTCAGAGAATTTAATTAAATCGGTCGAAGAAAAGTAATAGCGAGATCTACACGTAGAAGTTGAAACATGAATCCCATAAACGACATTATAAAATTCTAAAAGCATGCTTTATTTTTCATTAAGAATAGCCTAGTGTGTTTCGGCTATGTTCGATGTTCCCTGGACAAATGCATTTTTGCACAGTCTGAACGGTTCCTGTTCAAGTGCTTAGATGCAGGCTATGCCAAAGGTTTAACCGGATTCTTTTTTAGGCCGCTTAGAAGCTGTCTGACAAAGTTACTGAGTGCACAAGTCTATATTAGATGAGCATAGTCATTGGGAAATACATGCAGGCTAAATTTGAATGAAACATTTTCATAGTTAGAAACCGTAAACGTTTTTTTATTGCTTATTTAAATAGGCATAGGCCTATGCATGCTATTATATATATGGTGACTGTGCATTTCATAGGTCAACGGAGCATAGTACACCTGATCATTCCAGTGCAAGTAAGTTCTTGATGTAGCTCGTAAACGTTTCTGTAGGCCTACATAGTAATCACTGTAGTATCAATAAGCACTTAGGTGCACGTACTTGAAAATAAACAATTCAAGAAATAAGCTTAGTCATGCAACTTGTCGACCATTATTTACGGCTTTAATATTTGCTGAAACGAGTGCAAAGTTGGTTGAAATCTCTAATTAAGTGTGACGCATGGTCTAAGTATTGATGGTGAACGATAGAAATCCTTAGTTGCAGTGCTCCTATTGGAATCACTTGAATCACCACTGCAATTGACATCCGTATGACTGACAACATCAGGCCATCGCTTAGACTAAGAGCTTAAACTAATAATAGCGTTTGCTGATAATCATTTTCTAATAATTTTGATTTTCATTGAATCTAATAAGCTTAGTCAGACTGCGAACAATATCTATAGAGAGCTCTTATAAAAATCGCCAACTCCATTAGCATGATTATAACCTTTGGAATAGAAAATTAGTCCTAATTGAACACAGAACTAACTATTTTGATATTATTTTGATGAGATGAATTGGTCGCCCTTAGTATACTTTTTAACAGTAGATTTAAACTTCCTAGCTGCCTTTATTTCAAGTAGCCAATGCCGAACTGAAACTCTTCTGTTTTTTCTGGTTTCGATGCTGCGTTGCATCGACTGATTCGACTCCATGCATAAAGAGAGAAAAAAGTACTTCAATTTATGTTCATAAAGACTAGCCTACTTGTGATCTCATGATGGTTTGAATTTAGTTCACTTTAAAAAATGAATTAAGCTTATATTTCATAAAAATGCGCTAGGAAATTTATACAGTTGGCCTCTAAATGTGTAAAGAGGCTTGAAATTTACCCAATTTCGTGTGTTGATTGTTTATAGCCCTTCTTCCGAAAAATTATTCCTTTGGTTTGTTGAAGAGGTTCACAGGTCAAGATAGGTGAGTCTGTTTATATTATGACGGCATAAAAACTGATGAAACATCATCCAATTTGAAGCATCCAAAATAGTTGTCTACTCTTGTAGACTTCACATTTCTTACAGTCACTGCTATAGGCTAATGCCATTTCGGCATAACTATAATGCCTATTCTTCAAATTATTGATCTTATTAATAATAAAATACACAGGGCTTTTTTAACGTGCAGTTTACACAAAATGTGCAGTTCTACATGGATTTGTGCAGCTGTAGAAGCACTTCTGTCACAAGTTCTGTGCAGTTAAAACTAGCAAAAAGGTCAGTGTCATCCGATTGGAAGCAATTTACCATGGAGGATAGGAAGGGAAGGAAGTAGTTGTGCAGTTCTAAAAATTCCTTAAAAACAGCTCTGAAAATACAGAATCAAGGATCATTGCTTAAGTATTTGCTTTATACCTTAGTATAAAGTCGACTTATTGAGGTTCAATATGAAACGCAGCATCTAAAGCATAGCAAAATACAACAGCTCACCACATAGGCCACATTCTTGGAGTGCTACTGAACTAACAATGACTGTGAGCGGCGCTTTAGAAGTGACTAATTAACCTACATTACAGTCCAGCGTGTTAATCGTGCTAAGCGAAATGAGGTTTGGAATTGTATACCTGCTGGACGTTTACGTGCTTCTTTTTCTTTTGCGAATACATTGGCTCATAAAAAGTAATTTGATCTGAATAAAGACGGTTATTCCACCAAAATTGCATCTGTTTCTCTTTCTTTAGAAAAACGTGGTTCGCAAAACCTTCTACAGGTACAGCATCACCTTCGTCAGGTAAAGCAACATCTGACAAATGGAAGCACAGATGTAGCATATTTTATTAAACTGCCCACTTGGAAGAATTTTACCTGAAAGTTATAAGAGATTAGACCTATTGTTACTTAAAATTTACCAATAAAGTGTATTTTGTGGTTTCCTCTGTTGGATGTTGTTACAAGCAGTCGCGAATTATAGGCCGTAGGAGTAACCGAGACGGTTCAATATGATATCTGTTACAGTAAAGAGGCATTCCTCACTCTCTTGAGAGTAGTGCCGACTTAGTATTCTGATTTGCGTAGTTAGGCCTACACTCCATGTTGAATTTTAAAAGAGAATTTTTATTTGGAAAGAGAGTTCTTAGAGAAACGAATATTTGACTTATTTATCTACTCACCGCACTGGATACAAACCAAGAATGAAACTCTGCTTCATTGTTTCAATGACTTATTGAGATTCCGTATTATGTTAGACAACATCCTTCCAGGCATAGGCTAATCGACGAGTCTGCGTAAAATTACATGTCTCAATATCTGTGTCATTTATGATATATTATTATATACATGTATATATAATATATATATATCCATTTTTAAAACTCAGTTCTGTAACCTATAACCGTCGTCGCTTATTTTCACTCCATCAAATCCTCTTATTGCATTTCATTTTGCAAAATAAATTTAATCACATTCAAAATATCTGATGAATTTTATTAAATTGATTTGAAAGCGTCACATTTTATGTAGCTGGCCAACTCCTGTATCTGCGTTATCTTTTCAATCTCGACTCAAGACGTGCTTATACCAGCATCCTTATCCTCAGACTGACCTTTAGTTTCCTGAGACCACCCCTTGAAATTGACGTGACTTAGATTTTGTTTTGGTGTGCCATCAATTGATTTACAGTGTAATGCTATAATGATGCAATAGGAGCTTAAGAATATAATTTTTAGTAGATTGTCTATATCTGTGCAATAACATTGGAGTCGAAATGTAAACCTACGCTATAAACCGACGTGTGAACACAAACCAAAGCCTGTAACTTCAAGTGTAGAAAGAGTACACCAGAAATGCGTTGCCTAAATATAACATTTGAGCGAACTAATTTACTGAGCCGACGCTTGAACTCTGTAGGCCATTCATCAATCAACCAATCACTTAAATTTATATAGCGCCCCTTCAGATCTCTCTACTCATAGGCGCTCCATGTGAAGGTGTGAATTGTTTTACCTTAGCCTAACTAAGTTAACTGTATGTAACTGCTTCTGTTTCAGCTTTAATCACGCTAAAGCTTCGAGAAACGATAAATGTTGGTGACTTCCAACCTCACGGCATAGTGAACTACAATGACAAGTTTTATGTTGTCTCTAGTAGCCATAATGCAGTCATAATTTTTGAAGACGCTGCTCCCTATCGCAGACTAGAAGATTTCGTCATAAAAGAGATGGAGGGTCCTATGTCTCTTGAGTTGTCCTGGAAGCCTCTTTGCCTTTACATCACAGATCGAACTCGTAAGTGCATATGGAGAGTTCGCGGATTGGACGGAGAGTTGGAGGCGGATAAATGGATGCCTAATTTGAGCAAACCATTTCAGCTATCCGTTATGCGTAATGGTAATGTCCTCATTCCAGAGTGGCCTGCAACAATAAAGGTTTTTGATTCAAGTAGTCGACATGTTCAAACAATCAACCTAGTAGAGCATATGACGGAGCCTTTCCACGCTGTTGGGACGTCAACAGGTTCAATAATCGTGAGTCACGGAGCTGTTGAAAGCAATTTGCATGTGGTCTTTTTAATTGAAACGGATGGCACGATTGTGTGGTCGTTTGGAAATGAAAAAGGAAATAGAGAAGACCAATTGCACAACCCACATCATATGGTTATTGATGAAAAAGATCGTGTTTATATATCGGATCAAGCAAACATGAGAATCGTTGTACTTGACAAAAATGGTAAAAGATTGGCTTGCGTGGAAACTGAGATGCGAATTACATTCAGGTCATTCTACGCACAGAAGAAGCAAAGTCTTTTCGTTGATTGCTATGGGTCCATACTATGCTACGGCATTGAGGAAGGCGTGTAAAGTCAGTGTCGTGTAAGTTAATGATGTTCAGCTCATTTAAACCTAATCTGATATTCGTTCATTATGGAGATTTATATAACGCCCCTTCAGGGTTAGGCGTACTACTTGGCAGAGCTCCAGTCCCAGCCCAGGCTGAACAGGACGATATTTAAGGCTGTGACAGTGTGACAAGGCCGTAGCTAGGGGGATGTTTTGGGTGTTTGAACACCCCCCGAAATGGAAATTGTGAAAAATAATATAATACATTTACGAGCGTATGATGCAAAAACCAAGAAATAAAACCATGAAAACATCCCCCGAAATGAAAAAAATGGCAAAAAACAGAATGCCGGATGACTAAAAAAAGGCCACATCAGTTTTTTGGGAAGGGAAATTGGTGTTGGTGACATTTTTGGGAAGATCTCGGCGGATGACCTTTTAGAAGTCATAAGTTTTTAGGCAAGGGAAATTGGTGGGTGAAACACCCCGAAATCACATCCTGGCTACGGCCTTGGGTTGCGATAACACGTACCGGTATCTATTGGCAAACCCTTATGTAATCTAATGTGACTTTTATCTGATCTAACCAAACTTCTTTTATGACGCTGTATAACGAAACAACGGTTTACGGTCACCAGATAAAAAAAAAACATCCACAGTCAAGATCATGATCCAATGGAGGCTACGTAACCGGTCGAAATCACAATCTATGAAGTTTGATAAACCCACGGAACAGACCTATTAGCTGGTCGCTATCGTCTTACAGAGCATCAGATGCTTAACTGATAATAATATAAAAAGTAGCCTACCTATCACTGTCTTTTTTCAATTGATTGAATGTGGTGTGAGCTTTGTTTATGATTGATAAACTGTTAGTCTGAAAAAACCACTCTGCCAAAGTGTTCTTACAGATTTTCATGCTTTTATTTCAAAATACTGATTAAGACTACTTTTTCTGCTACAGATTCAAAATACGGAGGAATACGATTTCAATATCTCCTGCAGGTTCATTTCCATCGTCGAAATGAATCTTATGAATGAACGTTAAGCCGACAGTGCAAGTTGCTGCGTAGTTTTTATGCTGGCTGCTGCATCATTTTTGACCATTTTTCGACGGTGATTGTGTTCTTACCCTGTATCAACAGCAGCAATTTATTATTTATCAGACTTAATTGAGAAATGTAATTAATCATTTTGTTCTCACTCACTTACAATGCACTTCAATCATCCCAACCGTTCTACCTTCGTCAGTTGTTCACCATCATGGGCGGAGTTTGATTTCCGTTCTTGGGGGGAGGGGCTGGAAAAATTTGGTCCAGACCCCGAAAAAAAATCGGTTTTGTTTCGATTAAGCGCCTGTGAATAAGCTGGCTCCCGCGACTTCGCTTTTGTGGGCGCTGTAGAAGTCGAGAGATTACGATTACAGTTACGATTACGATTACTTATTCGGACTGTTCGGACACGTTTTAGTAGTTTTTGTGTGTGTTTAAGCATTTAGTGCTTTAGGATCACCGTTGAAAAAATACTTTCGAAGCGGCGACATTCAGAATTCCGCCGTCAGCCCAGTGGCGGCGCTAGGGGGTTAGGGGAGCTAAGCCCCCTATCAGAGGCTAAACCCCCTAAAAAAAGCCATCCGGGTTGTTTGCACGCTTTCACATGCTAGACTGGAATAGTTCCACGATTTGCGACCGGATGACTAAAAAAGGTCATCAGATATTTTGCCGGATGAAAATGGGACATTTTCTCCGGAGGCTTTAGCCCCCTCCCAAACTGAAATCCTGGCGCCGCCACTGTGTCAGCCACAAAGGTGAACTTGAGACGTTGTACTATATAATAGTTAGCATCTATTCATCTTTTTATTTCCGTGTTATCAATATATCATTACCTGAGGGAAATAAACCTTATGCAAAATCGTTCTCATTCCGGTATACATGAATGTTTCACCTGAATGCCTATAAGCCTAGGTGTTGAATCTTTCAGCTCAAAAAGATTGATACCGATTCGTTTCATCTCAGAATTTTCAACATCTAGTTATACGGCCCATTCTAAATGCTTTGCCCATGTTGACCCATCAGTTTGGACCCCCTCCAGTCTCTTCGCTTTGAGTTACTAGCCATCTCACCTTCCCTGGTCCGGACACGCCTTAAAGCATTTTGTTCGCCAAATTAGAAAGAATGAAGTCTAAAGGTGAACTGAGTATCTTGCGGGATAAAGGCTTCAGCGCCGGGGCTAAGGTATCCGAGCCTCCCCTCCCCAAAATCCCAAAGCTTGAGACCCCAAATCCTTAGCCTGTCATCTTAACATAATTTCTCATAATTTAAGAGTTGAAAGACTTGAGACTTCAACAGTGATATTTTCGTCAATTGAAATAGAAATTAGAAGTAAAATTATTAATTTTCGTTAACGAGAATAAGAACGAAAATTGGTAATTATTTTCAGAACGAGAATAGAATTAGAACTGAAATGGGCCTCAGAGAACTGAAATGTGAATAGAAATAAAAATTATTTTCAGGACGAAAATTATTACACTTTGATGATTTTTGTGATTCGTTGCCTGTGCAAGTCAGACAACTGTATATGTTAGACAATCCATTTCCGAGAACCTTGAGATCGGCAATATTCGGATATGGCTGTGCACAGTGCAAGATTTGCGATCTTTGCTCAAATTCCGATGTAGGCCTACCTGCGGTTTACTTAGTAGATCTATAGGCCAATCACCTGACATTTCCCCTCCTGGACGTATCCGCCACACATATTCCGAAACTAATTAAAATATTTTGTTTGCTTTCGTGATCACTCAAACAAAGGGTGCTCGTAGACTATATGTTTAAGACACAGGATTGTCAGTCAAACAACCTGCTATTAATTAACGTGACGGATGGCTGAGCACCACTGACCACTGGGCGAAGGAAGTTACATGTTTAACGGCACTGCCATATCAGAGATGATTAGTTTCGCCACGCCATTATTTTAGGTCCCCGTGGACGGACCGTGCTAGCCCGAGATTTGAATATCTGAAACAGCCACCTTCGGGTATCGAACCGCGGCCCGAAGGAAGTTAATTGCAGGTGTATTTGATGTATAGCCTTATGTGGTTATGGGGGGAGGGGTAGAGCGGGGCGAGGTTGAATATTTGAACAAGAGCCAATAGATACCTATGGGCTCATACAGACACATATCAAGCAGCAATTGCACGGTTATACGGTTGAACTCGAGTTTGATGTTTTGATACCTCAATGTAATTCGCATTAATAATAACATTTGCAGATAGGATTATATGACCTAGACTTCTATTATACATTAAGGATCTAACCGTTACCTATCTAGATGTTTGAGGACAGGACAAATGACGATGGGATGGATGGGTGCAAGAGGTAAGAGATTGGCTATTTTGTAGACGGCTATTGGAGCTTATCTGATTTTGGATCGTGGTGCAGAGTTTCATTTATAACTCCATTAATGGATCAGAGACTGCAGCCAGAATCGTAGCACTTGGATCGTTGCCTAGCTGTTATGAGGTATTGTAAGGGTAGATGACTTTAACATAGTGGATAGACCAATCCCCGCATTTCAAGATTCAAAATCCATACCACTGACTTCAGAATCTGCTTTTTAAAAAAAATAAACGTAAGCTTAGAGATATTGATGATGGGCGGCAATTTTGACCGCGTCTCAACATCGAAGTGTTCACAAGTTTAATTGCACCAGTTGAACTTGTGCTAAGCAACCGATGAATCTTTTGATTTCAAGAACTGACAATATTTTAGAACGTGTATTAGGCCCCTATAACGGAAATTGTTTCAGAACTTAAATTAGAACTGAAATTATTTCAGAACTTAAATTAGAACTGAAATTATTTCAGAACTTGAATTAGAACTGAAATTGGAATTATTTTCAGAATAAGAATAGAATTAGAACTGAAATTGAAGCCTTAGAACTGAATTTCAACTGAAATTGGGAATTATTTTTTGAACTGAAATATCACTGGACTTCAATAAATGATCCCTCTCAATTGTTCAAATTTTTTTAAATTTCCACACTGTAAAGGTAGAATTTTAAACTGTCATCGTGACAAAATAGCTCATTTTTTCAATGCTGTTAGTCGTGGTTTAGGACTTCAGAGTGTCACCTTCCAATATTATTGCTCACAATTTTTGTAATTTTTAATCTGGCACTGTAGCATTTTAAGCTGTCATCTTAACCAAAAAATTACTCTTAATTTGAGTCTCAGAGACATGGTTTGAGACTTCAATTAAATATATTCTTTCCATTATTTAAATTTTTTGATTTACACACTGTATTGGTAGTAATTTAGCCTGTCATCTAATCTTAAAAAAATGATCATTATGGATAGACAGTGTAGAAATTTATGATAATTTTGAAATATTTCTGAAATATTGGGGAATGTGAAAGCTCCAACCCGACCACAAATTGTGGAATCCGTGACTCTGTCCTCCTAAGTCTCTGTCCTTGGTTGAAGGAAAAATTGTTCTATTGGTTTGCGTAATATTATTTTGTCTGTTTTGCGCAAACATTATAATTCAGTGCGTAGTTTCATAAATGTACGTACAGTCATAAAATGTATAATTATTACCAGCTAAAGTCAGAGGTCCCTTACAAACTTGGGACCAGACACGTCCCAAGGAAATCTGGGGCCCTACGCAGGTTGTTCTATTTTGAGGCATCACTCCCAACCGGGTGGCGCGGGGTGCTAGCGCCAGAACTGAAAGGCTTACATTCAAGCAGATGTCAGTGTCAGAAGTGTATTCAGTGCAAACCAAATAGGCCTACAAAGGTGTGACTTTCCATCACAGATTTTATCGTGAAGATTTCACGCCCGTACGTCTCAACTTCGAATGCAAACAACAACACCAATTCAACTCAACTCAACTCAACTGAAGACTTTTTATTGGCACCAGTAACAACAGAGCATCACAGCATCAATAGATTAAAGCAGTTTTAAACAAAATTTAAAGAGAAAACAAACAAACACAGTGTCTACCGGCAAGCTTTCTTCTCGGTGTCAAAGGGTCATCCCTAAAGGAGCAACAATGCTCCGCTGCAAGGGAACCCAGTTTGAAATTTCACTAAATTTAAGTAGGTAGCAAAAATGAACAAGCAGCAACCAACATATCTTCAAAGTTATATCAACATCTGTCAAAATTTCTTCATTCCAACCCAATTAGATGCTGTTTAAATTCTTTTTAAAATATTCCTACAGTAGGCACATTAGTCAAAGAAACGGGTAAAGAATTCCACACACAGGGCCCACGATAGGAGATACAAAATTGCCTGGTTTTAGTACGTGCAAAATCTTTATGGTAGGCCTATTTATTGTAGTGACTGAACATCCATATTACAATGAAAGTATTTAGTAAACAAGTCTGTTCGCTGAACATAATTTCTCATAATTTAAGAGCTGAAAGACTTGAGACTTCAATAAAAGATCCCTCTGAATTGTTCAATTTTTTTAGATTTCCACACTGTAAAGGTAAAATTTTAAGCTGTCATCGTGACAAAATTGCTCATTTTTTCAATGCGGTTAGTCATAGTTTAGGACTTCAGAGTGTAACCTTTCAATATTATTGCTCACAATTTTTGTAATTTTTACACTGGCACTGTAGCATTTTAAGCTGTCATCTTAACCAAAAAATTACTCTTAAATTGAGTCTCAGAGACATGGTTTGAAACTTCAATTAAATATATTCTGTCCATTGTTTAATTTTTTTTATTTACACACTGTATTGGTAGTATTTTAGCCTGTCATCTAATCTGCCTAGTTTTAGTAAGTGCAAAATCTTTATGGTATTTATTACAGGATCTGGTGTAGTGACTGTGAACATCCATATTACAATGAAAGTATTTAGTAAATCAGGGTGACACACCGCACCCAGTTACATGTCAATACACTTTAAAAGTAAACAGTAAATGTGAGGACGCTCATCAGTAAACTGTGGTCCTATCCGACAGAATCACAACAAAGGGACATAGGCCTTCAACTTGTAGTATATTCAACGAATCAACATTCATTTATTATAAATTTCATCTTAATCTGTTAGTATGTTGCAATGACAATGTGTAAAATGCAAACTATGTGACTGATCTTTTTAGACCATAATAATTATGTCAATTACGTTGGAGATACGGCTGCTACCTAGGGCTGACTCGTAAGTATTTTTACAGGCTCCGTAAAGCCTATCATCGCCGTTGGGCCGAAAGCCCCTTTGAGTGTGCTTCTTGAAGGATGTTATAATCATCACTGCTAAACCATAGAACATGAATAGGCCGACCTCACCACTAAACTGAACAATATTATAAGACTTAGGCTACTGTTATTGCACATTGAGGGAGAAAGCACGAATTAATAACTTGACAATGATAAACAATATCGTTCAAATTGTCATGTAATCTACACAAAAAGTCTATACCGTACATTGTGTGTAGGCCTGTATAGGCCTACATGTATATATCATAATGCGCACATAGTTCGCTATAGGCCTATAATTATTTTTATAACACCGTAAGCCATTACGCTCGACATGGCATTATAGATGCGTCCCTGGTTATAGCACATGCAGCACAATCAAATAGACTGATTTAATGAGATTTTAACACAAAGCACCCTATACAAAAGGACAGTGAAATCAGATGCCTGTGACAAATGTCTAGCATTGCATTTTTCTTATAACGAAAGCTGTATATTGTATATGGCAAATCCTCACTAACGTCTTTCTGTTGACGTAATTTGCAAGACACTTGAGAGAAGAGATAGGCCTACCTGAACATGATTTCGCTGTTCAACTGCACGTGGCAAGAAGTGGTCTATTTCTTTAGCCTAAGTACAAAAGTGGAAGGTGCTTAGGCTACATACAAGTGCATGTAACCATAATATAACTCTGGCGCGTATAGGCCTATGTCTATGCTTGAGGTTAAAAAATCTCTAGGCCAGTTGTGGCCTACATGTATCTGTCCGATGGAAAGTTTTATGTAGCCTACTCTTGATGTTTATTCTCTGCCGCGAATATCCCTCCCTCCTGAGAGCTGAGACCTTATTTAGATATAATACCTGTCGATGCGAACAAAACGGTAAAAGCTGTTGAACCTACGACTTCGGTCCAACCATGACTGTCTTCCGCTACTTAATTAACAGCTCTGCCTGTAAGAGTTAGGTCTTAAGGTGCTTCAACTGCACAACACGAGTTGACGGGGACGAGTCATGACCTGCACTTTTGTGTTAAACAAGTAACAATGAAGTTTATCTGTGCAAGTCTACGATGCTTTGCCATCGCAATATTATTTCTAACCGAAAGAACTTTTCGAATGGGTGAGCTTTATCCCGTAACTACTTCAGTCGCCGTTCATGTTAACATATCGGGACAAATTTGTACCGCATTTTTAACATCAAAATGGGTCATAATCAGTGACGGCGCTACGCCAGGGCATGGCAGGGCAAATGCCCGTGTAAAAAACCTTTGCCCTGGTTGTTGCCCTGGTCGTTGCCCTGCAAGAAACTTTGTCCTGCCAGAATTTGTTTGGGTAGGCCTATACTGTTTCGTACTGCTCACGTCCGTCCGCTCTCTTGCATGGAAAAAATACTTGCAGTGCAAAAGTTCTGGGATAGAAACATTTTGCCAAGGCAAAATTCTGGCAGGGCACAAGTTCTGGCAGGGCAAAATTCTGTGGCTGTTTATCCACATTACTCTATACAACTAACAGCATAGTCCTACAGGTCTATAACTTTATCTTTTTCAATTGAAGCGTAAGTATTTGCGTAGGCTAAGCAATTGGCCTATAGGCTATGTCTGACTCAGTTAGCCTACTTTGTTTGCAGAACTTTTGCTTTCGAAATGCTGCTCGAAAGAGAACTTGCAATGCTTCACTAAGTCACTGAGATTAGTCTGTAAGATTTATAAGATTTTCTTTTCAAATGTCAAAAAGTGTTCGGTTTTATGGCTTCACCCATCTGACCCTCTGACCAGCCAACCCTAATAGTGTAAGGTGGGTTGTTTACAGTGTTGCCACGGAGGTTTCAGAAATAAACCCAGATTTCGGTATATAAAACCCAGAAAAGCACAGACTATTTAGATAATCAATTTTAGCCCCCCTGCTCAAATTGTGCAGGATTTGAGATATTTTGAAAGAGGATAAATAAAATGTTCCTCAAAATGAGTCGAATAAAATGTAATTGCAACTATTAGTTTTCGAAAAAATGTCAGAGACTGGACGTCCGTATCGACAATAAGCTGAAGCAATATATGTCGTGTGCGTCGTGCGCATGCGCAGTGGGTCGGTCGAGCCTACAAGAATTGCAAAAACGCAACACGCGTGGCTTAAGTTTACGAAGTTTTAAAGTTGTCCGAAGTATCCGGCCAAATTTTCTCAATACAACAGCAATCCAACTACCATCTAGAACATTAATACTCTGCAACAACTAGACCACTTCCTAGAGGATTGACCTGAGTCACCTGACCCAGGTCTATGTAGAGGCATACATGTTAGAGATGTCGATACGGCTCAACAAGGAGTGACTTTACCTTTATTTAGCAAATTGTTGAAACGACTTATTTCTGCGTAGATTGTGGCGTTTCAAATTAAAATTCGTGGAACAAAATTATGTAGCAGTCAGTTTAAATTGAATTTCACAATAAATACAATTATAGGCCTAATGTCCAACGCACAGATTATTCATGCGTTGTAAAGAAAAATAGTCAAGTAATTAAAATAAGCCCAGCTTTTGCCCCAAAACAAGCCAGAAACCCAGACGAAGGTCAAAAACGCAGATCCAGTGGAACAAACCAGCTGTGGTATCACTGGTCATTTATGGCGAGCACGGAAACGCCAAATAACAGGCTTACATGTAAGCCCGTGATACCGAGCACGCGACTCGTTCTCTGCCCTGGTTTTTTCTTGTATAACCTATATGACTGCCCTGGCTATGCCCTGCCTACAAAAATAGTCTGGCGCTCCCACTGACTATAATCACCAAAGTAAAGTAAATTTAAAATAGGCATGATTCAAACGCTGTGCTATTCAGTTTAGTTATTCATAGTGGAAATTTATATAGCGCCTGCTCAAGTGACTACACAGATATAATATTATACAATACAATCAATCCCATCGCAGCCAAATACAACTATCTTAAGATGTGACAGGAATGACTGAGGAAGAGTTCTATGAAAGAAGAGGAACATCAAGGAGGCCATTCTAGGCCGAGGCTATTCCCGCCGAAAAGGTATCATGGTTCTGTCTAGTGGAGGTGCAAGCAAAACGGACAGACAGCCATAGGCGTAGGGGACATTTCGGCAGTGGCGGGGCAATTTTTTTTACTTTTCCCGAAAAATCTGATGACCTTTTTTCATCCGACCAAAATCTTTGAATTTTCTCGTCCGAAAAATCTTATTGTTTCTTTTTTTTAGTCATCCGCCCAAAATCTTTGGATTTTTCTCGCCCGAAAAATCTGACGACCTTTTTTAGTCTTTTCCTGTAAATCTTCAGAAAAAATATAGCTTTTTACCCGTGTGGTCGAAAAATCCTCCCGTACCTGTTTGCCCGAAAAAATTCCGAAATTTATTTCCCCGGCCGTGCCTCTTTTGCCCGAAAAACACATTTGCCAGAAATTTGGGGGGCATTTGCCCCCCTCTGGACCCCCGCCTCCTACGCCTATGCAGACAGCATATTCCATTCAGCCGAACGGAAGTATCGCAAGTGCCGGGCACAAAGAGTTGGCCTACAGAACTGGCTGAGAAAGGCAGGAGGGAAGCCTAACAGGCAGCGCCAAACTAGAGCAGCGATTCCATACTCGATTCACGACTTGAGGGGCGACAGAGGACAACTTCACGTACATAGCTGAGCTGGAGATTTGGTCGTATTTGGGTATGCGGCCAATAAGGCGACCGGGGACGCGATCCAGGCAACTCAGCCGGGCAGAGAGAGAGAGACAGACAGACAGAGGCAGAGACAGAGACAGACAAAGAGAGACAGACAGAGACAGAGAGACAGACACAGAGAGACAGACACAGAGACAGAGAGACAGAGATAGGGACAGAAAAGGAGACAAAGATGTAGAATTGTAGATAGATACAGAGTCAGAGACAGACAAAGAGGGGCATACAGAGACAAAGAGCGAGAAAGAGAGAACGAGAGATACAGAGACAGACAAAGAGAGACAGAGACAGAGAGAGAGACAGGGAGAGACAGAAGGAGACAGCGAGACAGAGAGAGACAGAGACAGAGAGAGACAGACAGAGAGACAGAGAGAGACAGAGAGAGAGACAGAGAAAGAGACAGAGAGATAGAGATAGAGACAGAGACAGAGCAAAGGAGAGAGACACACCACAGAGACAGACAGAGACAGACAGAGACAGAGATAGACAGAGAGAGACAGAAACAGAGAGAGACGGACAGACACAGAGAGAGATATAGAGAGACAGAGACAAACAGAGAAAGAGACAGAGAGAGACAGAGATAGAGACAGAGCACGAGAGACAGAGAGAGACAGAGAGAGCAAAAAGAGAGACAGAGATAGAGACAGAGACAGAGAGAGACAGAGACAGGGAGAGAGCAGTAGTCAAGTCTGTTGGTAAAGAATATTCAAGGGTAAGTATAGCGAGTAACTGCGCGTGTTTGTGGATGCTGATGATAACAAACTTTGTTCCACCTTAATTGAACATGTGTAATCGGTGAATAATAACTTCACACAAGTTTTTCAGGTACTTTTTAATTCACATAGACAATTTTATAGTGAAACATCGGAAACTTAGTTTGGTAATAGAGTCTTGAGAAATCGATAATTTTTTGCTAGTCTTACACCGAATCATTTGCTTTCCACAAGGACAGATAGAAGCAGATTAGAAATATTTTCTTCAGAGGACCTTTTATTCCAAAAGATTATTTGCCCCACATCACACCGCAATTGGGGTCTACCATGCATAGGATACATCAGATCGCTTTACAGCAGTTCTTATGGACTCCAATGCAAGGATGAATTATATTATTTGTGATTATGTGGGCTGCTGCTGTTCATTATTTTCTATAATAGGCCTAATTATTGATTTCTGTAAGCAGTTTCAGGTGTGCTACTCACATATCCGACGAACGAGAATGCTGTCGCAGGAGATTCCGTCGTCTTTCCTTGTTCCACCGATCTAGAATATCACTTGCACTGGCTGCATACTCCAGTCGGTTCTGATTACCCGAATGATGTTTACTTTCATGGTAAACATGTTATGCCATATTGGCCAAGATTCCAAGTGCTGAAGGATGAATCTCGAGGGGAATACAACCTTTCGATATCATCTGTTCAACCTGCAGATGCTGGAATGTACACGTGCATTGACAAGGCAGGGCATGGTATACACATGGATGCCGAACTAGTCGTATTAGGTCAGGCTGAATATTCCTGTAGCCTACTTTCCGAGCTATTATGGGGTGGGGAAATTCTTTTCCAGCGCAGATTTACATGAGAATTTATTCTCGTTCCGTCGCCTCAGTGCTGTTTTACATGTATACATATATATATATATATAGGCCTACATCAATTTTGGACAGATTGGTGGCACTAACACAGTCTAACAATAATTTTAAGATGACCTTCATTTCTTGGGAATAAGCTTGCTCCCTCTTGCCCCAAGTGTAGAGCCAATTCAGAAAGTCCTTTTCTTTGGATGAGTATTGTCTATCTGACGCTTAGTTAACCCTCATTGCTCGATGATTAAAATGCTGTTTCTCGTTCCTGCGGCAAGCAATTTGCTAAACAAATAACAAAGTGAACGTATTTTCTTATTGCAAAGATTTATACCGTTTGTAACTGAGGTAGATAGGCCTAGATAGACTACTCATAGCCTGAACACTTCTGTAATTTCCGCCTTGAGCTTGTTTTCCCTGCCAATAAAAACGTTTGATTAGCACTTAGACGCTCTCGTCAAAAGTTGTTTTTAGCTGTTGACTACTGGAGATATTAGTAGCGCTTGTAAACGTAGCCTGCTCCCGCGTCACACTGCTGCCTTTTGACAGATGACAGTAGGCTAAAGTAGAAATCTTAGCAGAAGGCTGAGAAGTCTAGAGCTTTATTGTCTGCTCTGAAGAGACATAGCCTACATCGTTCACCTGACTTGCTATTTACCATATCGAAATTCAGTCACTCCATCACTGTCTTATCCATTTACTGCATGCTGATCACTCCCATAAATTAAAATGAGCTCAGAAATAACATTATTATACAACTGTAAATCCATATATATATATATATATATATATATATATATATATATATTATGGTAGGCTTTTAAAGATTCAATATAGCCTACATGGCTACATTGTATCTACAATGTGCCACTTTTCATTATTGCGTGAGATCTATTTAATTCTTTCGAATATTAAATTTGTAAAGCGCCCCTTCAGGACTATTTACTCACTAGCTCTCTCCAGACTCAGCCCTCAGCTAAATAGGATAGCCATGTTGATGTAAAGTATGGGCATTTACCTCAGATTTCAGTGACTATAGGCCTAATGATTACCTTAGCCAAACTCAATTTCTATGTGATTATTGATTGTTTAACTTTGAGTAGCCTATTTCGAAAGGATCACAAGCCCCAATATTCAACATTTATATAGTTTTGATATAATGTTGCGACACCTATAGGCCTACTCTAAGGTTGTTTGGAAATGAATCAGTCAATGCTCCATGCATGAATAAGCTAACGTAGGCCTACTAATTTGTTAGGCATGTGAGTACAGACACGAAAAAAGACTGGTGAGGGCTTTGATAATGCCGACAGTATTATATGGTTGTGAGACTTGGACAATGACCAAGAAAATGAGAAAAAAAGATTAACGCTTGTGAAATGTGGATTTGGAGGAAAATGCTGAGAATATTTGGATGGAAAAAAGGACAAATGAATGGATACGCATAGAGATTGGTAATGAAAACGATGAGTCGCTACACCAAACAGTGCTAAGAAGAAAGTAGGGTTTCTTTGGCCCTGTTATGCGTTCAAATGGTCTAGAAAAAGATATGACGTTGGCATACGGAGAGGGAAGAAGAAAACAAGGGCAGCCAAGGAAAAGGTGGATGGATGAGGTTCACGAAACAACAGGAATGAACTTGGAAGAACAGTTACTAAGGCTGGCGACATCAGAAAGAAATATAAATTATGGAGAAAATGAATCATGCCGGTCGCTAGAGCTCAGAGAGCTGAAAGCACAAGGTGACAAGGTGCTAATTTGTTTGGTACTATCAGGTCGCGGTTGCTTAGGGAGAAAACCTGCGTCCGTTTCTTTGAATGTGGTTGGATATCCCCATGTGTTAAAAACAAGTGTTATTCGGTTTCAGGATCAGCTCCTGTTGGTCGATCGAATACGAGCCTTGATCAATTGACCATCTGCGGTGACCAAACGGATATCATTCTTTTGACTTGTGGTGTCAATTACACTGGAAATCTTCCGCCTCAACTGAATTGGAAACAAATAACGAGTAATGGCCTCATCATCAGCCATGCAGACACTTCAGTGGTAAAACATCCGAATGGTGTAGACTGCAGCATTCAGTTGAGAGCAGATCATGGAGATTTCCTTTTCCATTTCATGGAAGGCTCTGTCTTTGTCTGCGAAGCATCGTCGGGAAAGTACAACTGGAAATCTGGTTCAGTTAAACTGCTCTGTGAGTTTAGCATGAACTGAATTAAATTTATTGTTCCTAGTGATGCAATAAACCAGGCTTATGATGACGTCTACTAAACATTTTATATCTCACAATAAGATCTTTATTTCCTCATTGCGAACTCTGTAGGCCACCAAACAAACCCGGTGACCAGCTGCTTACTTGTCTTGAAAATTTGAAATGAATTGCTAATCGGCAGGCTTACAGGTAGGCCTACGTCTCACTTTCATTTTGAAAATTGGTTGTTTTCCGTTCGGAAGCACAACTGAGTTTCAGGAACATTGTAGGCCTATATAATTATTGCTAAGTTAATAGTATTGTGTGCGTATGGCCTACATTTTTGCTAGATGCAAGCAACAAAACATTGAAGGAAGAATACACCTCGCCAACGTCGGTCAATTGCGTGGCTAACAGCAACGGAATTTGCCATTATGTATGGATTCAGATGGACAGCGACGAAACAATCGTATCGAATACAGAAACTTTGGATCTAGATCATCTCGGTCATGGACAATATCGGTGCTCAGCCCATTGCGATCTTGGTGGATTTAAGTGTGAAGTATTTCCAAATTTTGTCGAATATAGATGTGAGTACATCTCTTCTGATATGATATCGTAAGACTGATCATCATTATTTTAGCACCAGTTATTTGAGTCCTAGGTAGAATCATTCAGAGAGGGCAAACAAGACCAGGAAACAGCGCTCTAAATCAGAGCCTTTCTTATTATCTCGTCAAGCCTATAAATCTCTAATGGCATAAAGGTATAAATGTAAGGAATAGGTGTCAGATTCCAAACGACTGTCTTTGTAGGTAATGTTCGTTGTTCCCAACAGCTAGGCCTACTTGAACACAGGCGACTTGGTTGTACACTTCTGGACCTTATTATTTTGATTAGGGACCGCATCAAAATGTTCACACAATCATGTGCAAGTAGCCTAGGCTACGTCTACAGAACAACTTTCGCAAGCGCTTGAAGTCTGTAGTAATTGAAAGTGATTTCAATAGTAGGTCCACCAGTGATTACTGTATTCTTGAAGTGGCGCCTAATAAATGTCCGATCACAATCACAACAAATTATTCAAATAATTTGACCTATAATAGTCTATCTATCCTTTGCAGCTGATGAGCATTTCCACGAGGATAGGAATCACTCAGCTATTCCGGGGATAACATGGAAGACAGCAATTGGAATAGCAGTGCCTATTATTTTTGTCGCGGCAGTTGTAATAGTAGGCCTAATCTTGCGCATCAAAAGGTATGTTTCAATATTCTAGTACAAAATCAATTGCATTTAGACAGATTCTGTATGAACAGCACTACAATGAATTTAATTAAATCGGTCTAAGAAAGGTAGATCTAATAACGAGATTTAGAAGTTGAAGCATGAATGCCATAGACGACATAACATTATTATGGCTTCTTTAAACGGCGCAATCAAAGCGTGCTTTTGATTTTTGATCAAGAAGAACATAATGTGTTTCAGGTAAGGTTCGATTTTCTTTGTAAAAAATACTTGAACACAGTCCTTGTCCAAGATGTTTTCGAAAAATGAAATCGGATCAACTTCTTAGATCGCTTAGGAGCTGGCTGACAAAACTTTGAATGAAAACTTTTATAGTTCTAGGCTACATGTAAAAGCCATAGGCCTACTCGTAAAGTCTTAAAAATTCCTTATGTATATGGGCCTGTACTTTGTAGGTCAGGGGAAAATACACAGGATCGGGAGAGATTTCATACTTATCATTCCAGTGCGAGTACATGTAAGTTCTTATGGTAGCTCGGAAGTATTTCTTTTCATGGTAAACGTGGTGGTGTCAGT
Source organism: Lumbricus terrestris (assembly GCA_949752735.1). NCBI lineage: Eukaryota > Metazoa > Annelida > Clitellata > Crassiclitellata > Lumbricidae > Lumbricus > Lumbricus terrestris. The sequence continues at coordinate 12,945,349 of OX457043.1, read as the reverse complement.
AAAAGCACGTGGGTGTACAACTGTACATACTCCAACACAAACGACTCACACAGTTAAGAAACACGATAATTAGTTATTACAGAAGTCGAATTGAACTGTCGGCAGCCATGCAAGGCCCTCATCACGTCCTTTACTGCTCAGTTTACCAGCACTGTGGTAAACTGAGCACTGTGAGCAGTAAAGGACGTGATGAGTGCCTTGCATGGCTGCCGACAGTTCAATTCGACTTCTGTAATAACTAATTGTAGTCATCCGTTCACATATGAATTGCAATTGTAATCACAATTGCATCGTCATCTTTTAATTAAACGAATATTATTATTATTATTATTATTATTATTATTATTATTATTATACAAGGCAGTATATTATTATAACTATTATTACAATTATTATAATGATTAGGCTACTGTTATTATTATAAATATAGCATTTTTTACAAAGGCAATGTGGAAGAAAAACAGATGGCGTTCCCCCGTTGGACTACTACCGAGATTCTTGGAAAGAAGTAACTTGTCTCGAGTCTGTCTTGCGTCGCCTCGGTTAACCTCCTTCACAAATCTAGCACAAAATCCAGTCCTCCTGAACTCTAGGAACCGCTGGATTCCAATGCCACCGCTACAAAGGCATGTTCTGGTGATTGCGGTGTATTTAGACCTTTTGGCGACGGCTGCCCGGTTTGGGACGGTGTCACGACAACTGGTCTACAGACAACTCGTCTAACGACAAGTGGTCCCCAGACAATAATAATTCGTCTAACGACAACTGGTCTACAGTCAACTGGTCCAGCGCTTGTGCAATGAAAGCTGGATGAAAGTTTTACAGGTTAAATGGAGGTTGGATTGATGAAAAAAGCAAGAGGACTGGAATCTGGGTGAAGGTTCTTTTACATGTGAAATATAAGCTGGATTGACGAAAATGACGCATGAGAAATAAAAGCTGGATGAAAGTATTTCTAGATCTGAAATAGAAGCTGGATGGGTGAAAAAACGCTTAAGTAATGGAAGCCGGACGAGGGTGTCTTTATATCTGAAATAGAAGCTGGATTGACAAAATAAGGAGCCAGAAATAGAAGGTATTTTTATATCTGAACTAGAAGCTGGATCCATGTTGAAATACATGAATGAAAATCATCAATCCAGCTTCCATTTAAGCTAGAAAACCATTTAACGTGTTTTCTCATAAATCCAGCTTCTATTTCATCAATACGATTCGTCTGTAGACCAGTTGTCGTTAGACGAATTGTCAGAGGACCACTTGTCATTAGACGAGTTGTCTGTAGACCAATTGTCGTGGAACCGTTTGCGACATCACAGCTGCTCCTGTTGATGTTGCTGCCAAATGCGACGCTGCAAAGGTGTCTGACACCGTCACGTCCCAAGTGAGGCATCTTCCACAAGACCATAGAATACGTGTCACGCCGTCTGGCCGTTTGACGTCTTCCCTGGTGAGCCCTAACGGTTCCTTCTGGGATGGAATGTTTGCTCTTCTTAAAGGGCGCCATAGATATCGTTCAGCACCGGTATAATTATTATGTCGTTGATACATGCCAGCGTTTTTCCTGCATGCCAGACCGTGGAGTCTTCTGGCATCGACTCTTTCGCCACAATAACACAGGTGCGGTTCGCAGAGGGTTGTTCCGAGTCGCATTCCAACTGAAATCCTTATCAGTCTTCGTCGGACAGGCGCAGACCAGGGCAGTTACGGGAGGTGCTAGCTACCAATCTCCGGCGTGTGGTGCCTGAGAAGCTAAAAGACGAGCCTGATCAAGTGCAGTATTTGCAGATTATTATTATTATTATTATTATTATTATTATTATTATTATAAAATTTTTTTAGCGCCCGACGTATATATGATCCCTCAGGCTTTAAAAGCAATAAATACTAAAAACTGTGTTCTGGAGTCAACGATCGTCGTCACCAGTCGATTCTATTATTATTATTATTATTATTATTATTATTATTATTATTATTATTATTATTATTATTATAAAATTTTTTTAGCGCCCGACGTATATATGATCCCTCAGGCTTTAAAAGCAATAAATACTAAAAACTGTGTTCTGGAGTCAACGATCGTCGTCACCGGTCGATTCTATTATTATTATTATTATTATTATTATTATTATTATTATTATTATTATTATTATTATTATTATTATTATTATTATTATTATTATTATTATTATTATTATTATAATTATTATTACTACTACTACTACTACTACTACTACTACTACTACTACTACTACTACTACTACTACTACTACTACTACTACTACTACTACTACTACTACTACTACTACTACTATTGTAATAATATTATTGCATTGCACCGAATCCAAAATCAGGAGAATCAATGAAAAGTAATTACTTCTATATCCAGAAAACTGCATGCGATCCGTTAATGTTTACAAAGTTGTTCACGCTAAGCCTCTAAGGTATGAATAAAATTTCATGTAGGTTTGCCTAGAAATAGAAATATAGCCTATGTGGCAAAAATGCATACAGAGGCTCTAAATTTACCAAATTTCGTGTGTTTATTCTCTATAGCTCTGCTTACCAAAGACCATTCCCTTGGCTCGCTTGAGAAAGTTAAAGGTCAAGATAGGTGAGATTGTTTATATTATGACAACATGAAAATAATGAAACATAACCCAATTACTAGCATCATCAGGAGTTATCAAATATGGTGCACTTCACAGCCTATTTTGAATCCAAAATCAGGGAGAATCAATGATGATCAATGAATCAATGTGTAGGGCCTATATATCATCAAATGTACCGCTATCCGAACATAAGCCTAGTCTTCAAATTGCTGATGTTTTCATAATTTTCTAAAGTGCTCTCAAACCAATGTTTATTGATTTTTTGTTCCCTGGACCGCACTAGAGAACTTTATAGGCCTTCCATAATAGGCGTATGAAGTTCATTAATGGCGTTGAAGCTCAATATCAATGTGCATAATTATGAAGTGCAATATGCAAGATCGCATCAAGTAGGCCTACCATATCTCACCAAAGCATTGTCGCAGCAATAATCATGCTAAGCTACAAACTTTGGAATTAGTTAAACGTCCACATGCATGGTGCTTATGTATAGGCCTACTTCGGATTGTGTGTGAATAAACTGGCTTATAAAAAAAATTGCGAATGGAAAAATAGTCATTCGAAAATTTAAAGAAATTGTTTCTTTTCCTTAGAAAAACGAAGCCTGCAAAATCTTCTTCAGGTAAAATAATATCTGACGATTTAAAGGTAAATATGGCAGATAGGCCTATTGAACTAGACTGTCCACGTGGAAGAATTCTATCTGAAATTTATTAGAGCTTACTGTTACCCAATTGCCAGAAAGCGAAAATAAATTTTATTTTGTGGAGCTTCTTTTTTGCAAAGTTACAAACAGTCTCGTTTATCTAGACCCAAGTCGCAGATAGAGCATCCGTAAAGAGGCATTCAGGAATGTTACAGTGCCCTTGCACTTAGAATTCTGAAGTATTATCTGCTCATTGGCATCGAAATCGGTAGACCTATGTAGATGTGCGCTACAAGGTGATTCGCGAACATAAACGAATACCACGATGTCATGTAACTTCAAGTGCGAATGGAAATAGCTAACACAAATATTCATCCAGCATCAGTGTGATATTTGATCTAATTTACTGAACCGACGCTTGAACTCTGTAGGCTATTCATGTGAAGGTGTCAATTGTTTTACCTAACTGCATGTAACTGCTTCTGTTCCAGCTTTGATCACTCTTAAGCTTCGAGATACAATAGATGTTGGTAACTTCCAGCCTCACGGCATAGTGAACTACAATGAGAAGCTATATGTTGTCTTCAGCAGTCACGAAGCAATCAGAGTCTTTGAAGACGTTGCTCCATTTGAAGTAATAGAAGATTTCGTCATAGACCAGATGGGAGACCCTTTGTCTCTTGAGCTATCATGGAATCCTATTTGCCTTTACATCACAGATCGAACTCGTACGTGCATCTGGAGAGTTAGCGGATTGGATGGAAAGTTGAAGGCGGATAAATGGATGCATAATGTGAGCAAACCATTTCAGCTTTCCGTTATGAGTAATGGTAATATACTCATTCCAGAGTGGCCTGCAACAATAAAAGTTTTTGATTCAAGTAGTCGTCATGTTCAAACAATCAACCTAGAAGAACATATGATGGAGCCTTATCACGCTGTTGGGACGTCAACAGGTTCAATAGTCGTAAGCCATGGAGATGTTAAAAGCAAATTGCATAGGGTTTGTTTAATAGGAACAGGTTCATCTCCATCGTCGATTGTGTGGTCGTTTGGAAATAAAAAAGGAAATAGAGAAGACCAATTGCACAACCCGCATCATGTGGTTATTGATGAAAAGGATCGTGTTTATATATCAGATCAGGCAAACATGAGAATTGTTGTATTAGACATAAATGGAAAAAGATTGGCTTGCGTGAAAACTGAGAGGCAAATTACATACAGGTCATTCTACTCACAGAAGAAGCAAAGTCTTTTCGTTGGTGGCTATGGGTCCATACTATGCTACAGCATTGAGGAAGGCGTGTGAAGTCAGTGTCGTGTAAGTTAATGATATTCTGCTGCATTTAACCTAATCTATTATTCAATAATTCATTCATTACAGAGAGTTTTATAACGTCCCTTCAGGGTTAGGCATACTACTCAGCAGCGCTCCTGTTCCAGCTCAGGATGAAAGGGACGATATTTTAAGGCTGCGATGACACGCGTCTCAGCAAATCTCCAATATAATCTGCTGTGACATTATCTAATCTAACCTAACTTATTATGCCGTTATATGACGAAACAACGATTTACGTTCACCAGGTAAATCCATGTAGTCAAGATCATGATCCACCGGTCGAAATCACAATATATGAAGTTGGATAAACCCACGGGACAGGCTTAGATCTATAGCCTATATTTGCATGTTTCCATCATCTTACAGAACATCAGGTGCATTAGGCCTACTGATTATAGGCCTAATCATTTTTGTTGCCAATCACTGTCTCATTTTAATTTGATTGAATGTGGCGTGAGTTTCGTTCATCATTGATAAACTCTTAGTCTGTATAAAATACTCTGTCATTATGTTCTTACAACCCTTCATGCTTTGAATTTATTTCGAAAGGCTGATTAAGACTACGTTATCTGTTACAGATTCAAAATACGGAGGGTTACGGTTTCAACAACTCCTGCAGGTTCATTTCCATCGTCCAAATGAATTGTATTTATTAGACCGACAGTGCAAGTTGTTGCGTAGTTTGTATGGTGGCTGCTGCATCACTCTTAACACAACTTTCGTCGGTGATTGTGTCCTTACCCTATATCAACAGCAGCAATTGAGGAGCTTTCCTGCAAAACCAGACAAATCCATTTTTTGGATTTCTTCCGATATCCACATCTACGTGTAGCCAATAATGATTCGCATCAGCCTACACCGTGATTTCATGCAAAACCATACTAATAAGTGAAGTTTTTCCATTGAAGAATAAGACCTTTCGTGCATAGCCAGACAAATCCACATTGTCGTTACATGCAAAACCAGACAAATCCCACAACCAATCGCAGCAGCGGTATATGTCACGTGCAATGACGTTCTCTAATAATATAACATTGCTGTTTGCGAAGCTTCATTAAAACGTACCAAAACTTCGGTAAAGTATTTTTACAGTAAATTATTATTACTGTTTCGAAGTAATGGAAATTGCCTAAGAAGAAAACGATCTGGCCCGGGTAGAGTTTATTAATGAAGGCACGCGAAAAAGAAAGATAAGTAAGAAGTCGACAGAGGAAAAAGAAAATGTGCGGATATTCATTAAGAAACTTAGGCCTACACATGGCTGGAGAACAAGGCAGCACGAGGAGCCAGCGAGATTTCAAGTGCAGTTTATCATTCCTCATGGAGGTGTTTCCCAAGACGTATGAAGACGTGGGGCATGTCTAGGGTAACGGCACGCTATTCTGAGGGTCCACTATTCCGAGGGTCCACTATTCCAAGGGTCCACTATTCCGAATATCCGCTATATTTTGTTCGTTATCCTTGGTGGTTAGGGTTACAGTGGGTTAGGGTTAGGATTGGGGTAGGGTGGGTTAGGGTTGGGTGGGTTCGGATTAGGTTTAGGGTTATGGTTAGGACTGGGGAGGATTTGGGTAGGCCCTTAGGGTTATGGTTATGGTTGGGTTGGGTAAGGGTTGGGTTTAGGGTTGTGGTTAGGGTGAGTTAGGGTTAGGGTTATAGCTAGGTTTAGGTTTAGGGCAGGGTTTGGAATAGTGGACCTTCGAAATAGTGGACCCTCGGAATAGTGGACCCAAATCATGTCTACTTGTCTAGGGATTTTCTTCACTTCTTCAGTAATGTTGGTCTAGTTACTGTTTGTACCTTGTTCCTGACATTGTGTTTGGTGAATATTGTTAATTTTGACAATAGTGCAGCACAAAAACATTGATTTGGTATTCTTTGAATGATTACAATAATACAGTTTAATTATACAGTGCAATGGGTAGATTGGATCAAAACCAGGCAAATCCGTTATATCGTGCAAAAGCAGACAAATCATATGTTTACAACCATGTATGACCTATTTAACAAGGTATTTCCAGAGACATTTCTCAGGCACAATAAGGTTGGTCAAAGGCATAACAAGTCACACCATTCCCCTTTTAAAATTTGCTGCAGTTATTCTTGTATTGAAAAATCTCATTTTTCTCAAAAACATATAAAGTGTATTTGTCTGGTTTTGCAGGAAAGCTCCTCAATTTATCATTTATCAGACTTTATTGAGAAATGTAATTAATCATTTTGTTATCGTTATTTATTCGGACTGTCATCATTCCGATGATTCGGATTTGAATACTGAATAATATGCGAGATACCTGCAGATTCCAAGAAAATATTCTTACGATGTTCCCATATTATGCATTCACGTTTTAGTAATTTCTTTTGGTGTGTTTAGATCTATGCATTTAGTGTTATTATCCTCATATACATAATTTATGATCATCGTTGAAGAAATACTTTTCGAAGTGGCGACATTCAGAATTCCACTGTCAGCCACAAAATTAATGTGAGCTTGAGACGTTGTACTATTATAATAGTTAGTTATGTGTTATCAATGTATCATTACCTGCAGGAAATAAACCTTATGCGAAATCGTTTTCATGCCTGTAAATATGAATGTTTCACATGAATGCCTATAGACCTAAGTGTCGAATCTTTCAGCCCAAACAGATTGATACCGATTCGTTTCATCTCAGATTTTCCTCCATCCGATTATACGACCCATTCCAAATGATTTGCCTCTGATGACCCATCAGTGTGCATCAGATTCTGTCTTCGCATTGAGTTAGCCTATTACCCCTCTCACCTTCCCGGTTCCGGACACACCAAAAGGTTTTTTGTTAGCCGAATTAAAAAGAATGAAGTCTGAAAGTGAACTAAGTGTCTTGCAGGATAAATACCTACATGCAGGGCTTAAAGTGTGCCTGGACGGCGTCCATGCACTTGCTTTAAAATCTGAACGCCGTCCAGCCACTTATTGGCGATCACAGACTGGAAAGGCAAGGGGCGTTCAGGAACTTTTTGATAGGTAAGGGGCGCCCAGGCACTTATTTTCCCCACTTTAGGCACTGCCTACATGCAAGCAATAAAGATGAGACAAAAGAAATGGATAGGACACATCCTGAGAGGAGAATCCCTTCTGAAAGTGATCATTGAAGGAAGAACGGAGGGGAAAAGAAAAAGAGGAAAACAAAGACAGGATGTTGGTTGAAGATTATGGGAAACTGAAAGAAGAGGCTCAACACCGGGAGGAGTGGTGCCATCGGAAGTTCGAACCTGCCGTGGGGCAGAGAACATGAAGAAGACATGCAAGCAATGTCAGTGTCAAAGGTGCCTTCAGTGCAAACCCAATACAAAAGTGGGACTTTCCATCACAGATTTTATCGTGAAGATTTCACGCCCGTGCGTCTCAACTTCGAATCCAAACAACAACACCAATGCGATTGATCTTTTATTTAATAAAATCTTATATATTAGCATTGTGCTTAATTTCACAGCCTGTCTACACTCACATTCCAAAGAGTCTATTGTTTAAAACCGACTTATTTCCTGTTAAAATGTGTATGCTAGTGCAGCTATTTAATAATAAATCCATCCAATCTCATTCATTTTTAGAGACATTTACTGGGTGCAATATGATTTATTTTTTTATTCTGATGTTTGATTCTATAGGATAAAATTTGCCTAATCATACTTATTATTGAATGAAACGTTTATCTGCACTAACACTTATAAAGTAGGCCTATCGCAATAAATATGGCCTCCAATCTCAGTGTAAAATAGCCTATTGTTCTTAAAAACTTCTCTTGTAATGACCCTTACAATGTGCCCGTAAACTGTAAAGAAACTTTGAAATATCGACTAATAGAAACAAAACAGACCAGGAACCAATTGATGCCCCTGGTCGGCGGTGCATTTTGAAGTAGGTGGCTAAGCTCAATTGCTCGAACCATTTCCATTTAAAGATAAATTTATCTAATCAAATAGACGGCTATCCAAAGGTCAGTGGCTCAAACAGCTATGCGTGGTTCAGTAAGCCTACGCATTTTCGCAATTTTGTCCATATTTTTGTCACTCCCACTAGTGTAGAAAATCTCACGTTACAGATAAAAGTATTAATGTTAATTGTCAGTTTGATCCCGTTACAGAGGTCAGCCACAAATCGAGACCTCACAGATTACGGGCCAAGAAAGACCCGCCGATCGATCCAGATCATGGTGATTGTTTCCCGCGTCCTCCGCAATTCCTTTCGGCTTTTTGCAACTCGCCGGTAATTTCTCTGAGGCGTGCTCTCTCTCGTCTGATATGCTCCTCTTCTTCTTTGATGTGTCTTTCCTCATCCTCCTTCATGCGACGCAACTGCTGAGTGTTGTCTCCGGTGGTCCTACCAGCGTCAGGATGGTCCTCCTTCCTCCTACAGAAAGAGAAACCATAGTATATTGATTTATTGAACGGAGGTGACCATAGACTTTATCCAAGAGGTCGGAGTCAGAATCTCCGCCAGAGGGCTGCAGACATTAGTTAGGCCTACAAGATTTCGGTTCCATCTGTGTCCCGTAACTATTATTCAGGCACAGTGAAAACGCTAGCCAATTTTGGCAGTAGGAAGACCAGATCACAATTATTGTTATAATACTATTGTTATTGTTATTTTTTTGCCCCGTGGTATACAAGATCCCTCAGGGATTACACTGCCGTTTAGTATAAAATCAAAGTCTGGAAAGGCCCTATTCATATTCTGCATCCTGTCCGGCGAAAGTGCCCCTATTATTATTATTATTACCATCATCATCATCATCATCACCATCATCATCATCATCATCATCATCATCATCATCATCATCGTCATCATCATCATCATCATCATCATCATCATCATCATCATCATCATCATTGTTGTTGGTGCTGTTTTGTCGGTCTCCTTCTTCTTCTTCTTTTTCTTCTTCTTCTTTTTTTCTTCTTCTTCTTCTTCTTCTTCTTATTTTATGCCCGGAGCTGCTTTATTCCCCAGACACATAAGAGATTATTACTAATGATAACTAATCAGGATAAATTATTATTTTATTATCAGCATCATTATTATTATTCGCATTCTTAATAAATATTATTCTTCGCAGGTTTCTCCTTTTTATTCCTTTTCTTTTATATCGAATCGGCCACATTCGGACTACACTGAATGAGACTGGATAATCTACACTAAATAGATCAGAGTTCGACATGAAATATAAACATTACACACGTGTTTGGTAAGCGTTTTGCTTGGTAATAACTCGCAGTCTCTTTGCTGTATCCAGTCGGGGCCAGAGTATCTCGGCTAAAAAGTAAAAAAATCACTGATGCAAGTGAATGAGTAATAATGGACATTTTTTTCTACGTAGTAGAATCTTCACTTTCCGAATGGTCCCGACGACAGAGAGCTGGCCGTAAAGACGTGGGGGACTCATTTCATACTGGCTAGATTTGAACACGACATGAACTGATGGCACTCCAGAACAAAAAATTAATATGGTCAGCATTTGTTGTGTAACCAATAAACCACATAAGTTAATCCTGAAGTAATTCCAACTGCATCGATTTATTCAAGCGAGAAATCGTTTCGAAATCAAAGCAAAGCAGTTTAAACATGGTCGTCCGCGGATATTTCTATCAGGATGGCTAAACACAATAGTCAGGGTAAAAACATGTTTTGTAAGACCTTGAGCGCATGCAAGGTAAGAAATCAGGAACATGGGTAGTTTTCATAGAAGTTTCAAAATGTGTTTGTATGTATGAGCACTTGTCATAGCGCCCTTCAAGATTACTACTCAGAGGCGCTCCCGACTACAGCGCGGTCACTGAATCGGAGTTTCAAGCCGAAGTGGCTTCTGGCGGATTCGAACCCGCAACCTTCCCCCTCAAGGGCACCGAACATATCCCTACACCGCCGCGCCCCGTAAATCAATCAGTCCCACTCTGCGCATCGTTAGTAGGCTATCATTAGTGCTTCAGTGCTAAGTAATAAATGGTAAAAGTCCATAAAATATTAGCTTAAAAACGGACGTCAATTTTCCAAGCGCCACCTCCCATCGTGCCCCTCTTTGCGGGCGCCCAGGAGTTTAAGTTGCGAAATCTTAACGGAGAAATTCTCTTTCTATACCAGCAGTGACTATTTCTAAAAACGCCAGACACGGTCGAAATTAAATTCGAAAACAAGTTTAAGAAGCGTGAGCCAGAAATGGCAGACTCTAAATTTCTTGGTTCAGGAGAAATAGTAGGCTAAGAGAATTTGCCAACTGAAGTTAAAAAATCAACTTATAAATTATAATGCAGTTGACATTTTTAAAAGCCCAAATTAAAGTTGCACCAAAATGTCCCTTAGGCTAAGCTAGTAGTAAAACTACCAGAGAAGATTAGAATCAAAGCGAGTTGCTCACTTTGCCATTTCTGAGGACTCGGATGAAATTCGATGCAGAAGAATCGTCTCAACTCGTCTGTGTTCAACGACTTTTCAAGTCACAGAAGAAGGTTCCCATTTATATAGAGACTGCAGGTTAAAGAAACTCTTGGATTCTCCAGTTTTAATTAAGACTTCTGGGTTTCTTGCGTTATTTCGCTCGTGCGAGTGATATCATCTCATGCAATTCTTATGGTTGTTGCCAATTTAAAGAGAGCAAGGTTGAAGAAACTGTCAGAATTTCCGACTTTATTCGACTTCCGTGGATGATTTCATGTTCTATTCATCGTCGCCAGCGACAGTAGCTTTTTGTGGGTATAGGTTAATGATCTGACGTTAGCGCCTTTCCGCGCATGGCTGAACCCCGTCGGCGCATTCAAGTGGCTCAAGTCAGATCTGTACACAATCAGCTGCAGTTGCTTAGACATCCGATCAATGAACAGAAGTCGCGCAATGGTCAGAAAAGTGTTCTCGTTATGATTAGTCTACTAAGACTATAGGTAGCGTAGGCCATGCAGTGCAATCTATAGACCCACAGTATTATAGGGCCTATGATATAGGCCAACGCACATTTATTGTTATTTATTGTTATTATTATTATATATTATTATTTACATTGTTTATGGCAATCACTGTTTTTAGCTCTTACATTATGATCACTCAGGCTTTAAAAACAATGCAAAAGCCTTGTCGTTCTGGAGTTAACGATCATCATCATCATCGGTCGATTTTGATTTCGATTATAATTATTATCATTATTGTCATTATCATTATCATTATTATCATCATCATTATTATTAGTACTATTATTATTATTATTATTATTATTATTATTATTATTATTATTATTATTATTATTATTATTACTACTACTACTATTAAGCTTACTATTTAAAAAACAAATTAATGTTTCGCGGGTAATGTCGCGCCCAATTGAAGACGAGTCAGAGGCTGCCAGTGTGTGCTTAAAAGCCAAGTAGAAATAAGCTTACTGTGTTTTCTGGAACGATGGGAGTGAATTTGAGTTATAAAATGAGAGTGGAAGTGCTGCTATGATAACACCTGCATTGTCATCGAAACCAGAGAAAAAGGAGTGACGTCGGTCTGAAGCAAACCGTAATTAAGATAATATGAGAATTCAGAGTTGATTGGCTTACAGGTCGTAGGCCTACATCGTTAAAGGCAGAGACATGGAATAGCCTAGGTCTGTTTATTTCCATTTTCTGATTAGCTGCAATGTATGTAATTAATTTGCATTTAAGATCTAAATTTATAGCCTATGTAATATTTTATGTAGGCCTATGCATGTATGAATGCATGCATTCATTAGTGAATCCATGTATGTAGGGCTGTAGGCCTATGTACGTACGTATAGGCCTATATAGACTATGTATGTATGCAGGAAAGTAATTATGTATGTTTGTATATATGTATACATTATTTATGTATGTGTGTATGTATGTATGCATGTACATGTAGGCCTATAGGCCTATATGGTTCGGCTGTCTTTAAAAGTCACCTCCCAGGGTTGTGACAATTTCTTCACCCAGTAGGCCGACCTATGAAAAATCATTGGTATTTCCCCGTAAGGCATAAAACATCTTCGTCAATAAAAACCGTGATGTCCTATAAGTTATAGCAGTGCGTGGTTAACCAATAATAACCATCTTTAACCACGGCACGAATCAGACCAGCGTAAGAGCAATGCGCCGTTCATAGAACATGCATTCACAATCATGTGCATAGTTATTAAGCATTTACATTTAACATAGTAATAATAATACGCGTATTAATAATAAGAGGCCTAACAGTAATAATAATGTAAAATAATAATGATGACAATAGGCCTAATAATAACAATAATAATAATACTAGTATTATTATTATTATTATTATTATTATTATTATTATTATCATGATGGTTATCACTATTATATGATAACTTATTATTGTTACTATACGGATGGTGTCAATAACAAGAACGCCATGCGCAAAGATTCATTTTGGTCATTATTTTCGTTGCTATTTCTTTTGTTGCTATTGTTGTAATTTTTATACAATAATTTTGTTATTATAAACAAGCTGGGGTACCCGTCGTTGCCCAGAAATTTTAGGATTCGGCAAAACCCTCCCTCCCTATCTCCCTCCATCTCTCCCTCCCTCTCTCCCCCCTTTCTCCCTCCCACCCTCCCTCCCTCTGTCCCGTAATTTTTTTCCCCCACCTAACCACACCCCCACGCCCCCCACCACACTCCGACCTCGACCGATACGTGACTCGTGAAATATTGGCTTTCCGAAAAACATTTCTTCCCCCACCTCCCCCCCACCACTCCACCCCATTCCCACCACACCCCACGACACCCCACCACGCTCCGACCTACACCGGTACGCCACCCGTGAAATTTTGGTTTTCGGGGAAAAAACACACACCTCGGCCCTGCGGGCCGAGGTGTGTGTTTATTGGAGGTGAGGTGGCCCGTGTAAAAATCGGTGTGGCTGCAACGTTTCAGGTGAATAAGTGTGAAGCTGTGCCTGGCAACGGCTGAAAGAGTAGGGAAAATGAGGGTTTTTGGGTCCCCCCCATCCTGGACCCCATGGTGGCAGAGACTCGCCGACCCTCAATGACTTGCTCGGGTCGACCTCGACCCCTGTCAAGGATTGGGGTCGATTGCTTCAAAACTGTGGCCGTGCATAGCTAACAACAAACAAACAAGCAATCAAATAAACAAACACACAGACGACTGACTGAGAGATATATATATTTTTTAGATAAATTATTATTATTAAAAGTATTATGTATCATGGATGTGTCTCAAACACAAGGCGTCTACGGTCAACTTATGGCCCACTAGACCGAGAAGTAATCGTGTAAGCTTTCAAAAGATCAATCCCCGTTATATACATGGCGTTCATTTTGTTAATATGAATACTAATTAACAATTGATATTCATATATTTATATACAGGTTTGCAGGAACAGGATTCTCAAACAGATATGATGGGTGCGTTGTCATTGATATCGAGGATGCTAATGGACGATACATACACGCACACATACATAATTACATTTATACATGCGTACATATTCACATACATACATACATACATACATACATGCATGCATACATACATACATACATACATACATACATACATACATACATACATACATACATACATACATACATACATACATACATACATACATACATACATACATATTATACATACATACGTACATGCATGCAAACATACATACATTATGCACACACATATACATACGTACATACATACATAAACAATGTCATGCATACATATGTACATGCATACATAGGCTACATGCATGCATTAATACATGCTTGGGGCCACTCGTCAATGAATGATTGGTCCATCAATTCCTCGTTGTGGGTTTAGACGTGGGTTTGGGCATAGAGTACCTGGTGACAAATTTGGGGGATTTCGATAGCCTTCAAACGCAAGATACCTGGCCAACAAATAACCATCGCTCTATGACTGCTCTTCTGCTTTCAAAAACCATTTCTGCTCTCGTCAGATAACTGTTTCTGCTTTGTATGGTGGATAATGGCCCGATATTGAACGGTTCGCATGGAGTATTGCGGCCGATCACGTGTGTAGACGCCATTTTGTTGGTATGTCTCAACTAATGGGTTTATGATGCCAGACATAAGGCACAGAGTTGGCTTTTCAATTCATGCGTCTGCCTGCCCCGTAGCCAAAGCCACTAAGCCTAAGGGAACCTTCCGCCCAAAAATTAATGCGAGCGAAAACCACTAACTACATCTTCATACATATTCTATTAAAATTTTATTCCAAGGTACGTGTCGTCCCTTCCCATGAATAGCAGCGTTACTGTTAATGACAATAGGCTTAATAATAAACAATTTATATAGCCCCGCAAAGAGTACAGATGAGCAATCATGTTTTGCTAATCTTCTTCTTTAGGTCTGCTGCCTCCCGGCAGGTCCAGATGCCTAACGACGCCACTCTTCTCGGTGTTGTGCTTTTTCCTTGAGTTTTCCATATCCATCTTCCATCATCCAGTCCAAGAACTTTTCCCTCGGTCTTCCTCTTCCTCTCTTCCCCTCCATTTTGCCCTCCACTATGTCCCTTTGCAAGGAGTTGCCTCTCAGAACATGTCCTGCCCAGTTCTTCTGCCTTGTTCTAATTGTATTCATCAAGGATCTTTCCTCTTCCACCTTTCTCAGGACTTCTTCGTTTGATTTATGCTCTGTCCAGCTGATTCGTTCCATTCTTCTCCATATCCACATCTCGAACGCTTCTATTCGTTTGACATCCTCCTTTCTCATCGTCCAGGTCTCTGCTCCGTACAGTGTGACGCTCCAGATCAGTGCCTTGACCATTCTTTTCTTGATGTCTCGATTCAATCCTCCTTTCAATAGCTCCTTCCTTTTCGTGAACGCTTCTTTCCCCATCGCTATCCTCTTCCTGATTTCTTTGTGGCACTTCGCATCCTCCGATATTAGGCTTCCCAGATAACAAAATTCAGTGACTTGCTCCACTTCTTCTCCATTGATTGTTATTTTCATATTCTTTTCCCCTTTTGCTTCTCTACTTATTCTCATTACCTTCGTCTTTTTGATGTTTATCTTCATCCCATATTCTTCGCTGGTTCTGTTTAGTTCATCCATTATGTGTTGTAGGTGCTCTTCTTTGTTTGCCAGCATTGCTTGGTCGTCCGCAAATCTTATCAAGTTTTGCTAATAGCTGTGGAATATTCTGACACCGTGTGCTAAAATGGTGTGGTGACGGTCAGAGATGATAGTCTAGATTAAACTATGGATTAGCCTATTTGGATGTTCTACAGGGCTGATGAAACCAAGAAAGACTCGGCGAGAATCAAGCTAGCAAAGATAAGCGAGAAGCGCCCAGGGCAGGCACTGTTAATAGGCTATAAATGCATATTATGTATAGGTAAGAAATAATAATAAATAATAATCTTTTTCTTTAATTGAGCGCCTGCAAACGCACTGCGCTTTACATTTACAAGTTATGCAGTAATCTTAATTAAACTTAAATACTAACTGAACAGACAGCTTTGCAATTACACGGCGCTAATAGCAGCCTGCAAAGCATATTCGAACCTGCTACCTCTCGCACTCTTGGCCAGCGTGATAACCATTACTCTACCGATAAAGTAATCAAGCATATAATAAGAAAGTAAGTGGTGGCAATATACACTGTGTCCAGGGCCGCATTAAGGCTAGTGCGGGCCCGGGTGCTGTGGTAACCTTGCGGGCCCTCCTCTCAGTCTTCTGTCAGCCACTGGTCTACCATGGCAAAGTTCTCCCACACGCATGTAATTATACCGTGTTTTCTAATGAGTATACACTATACAGCCAAGGGATACTTTTCCTTTGGTACGCATGTAATAATATTGTTTCCAAGGAAAAGTTTCCTACACTAGTAGATATAAGTCTGCAATACGTGACAGAAGGAACGAATGACTAGATTCTTCAATTGTTATTTATAAGCCCTGTGTGCTTATATGATCCTTCCAGTTGATTTTCTTCATTGTTCCCCACGTTCACATTTCGAATATCGCCAGTCTTCTTATGATTAGGCTATATTGCTTGCTCTCATGGTTCATGTCTCACATCCAAACAACACCACGTGCACTCCATGTCAATGTTTTATCATACGTTTCTCTGGATTCCTGTTTCCTCTTTTCTTTTCAGTTTATCGTAATTCTTATATTTAAATTTATAAGATCGTTCTTCCTATTTCCAGGTGTAATAAAATATAGCATCATATTTCTTTTGCCGACTCCAATAATATCCTGGCAAACTGCTCTTTAGAGCGTCATGATCTTCTTGCACCAATTATCTAGGTCTAGGAATTATCGGAGAAGAGCAGACATACGCGGTGAAAGAGATCGAGACAAAGGAAATGGATAGGATACAGATTCACTGCAAAGAACGGTCATGAAGAAAAAATGAAGGGAAGCGAACAAGAGGAGGACCACGTGTACGGCATGTTATGCTGGATTGGATAATAACAAATGGATAAGCCTATATGGAAAGTTTGAGGAAGAGGCATCGGACATTTCAGCCAGCCTCGGAGACAGCAAACTAGAGATGAAGATGATAAGATATACATGTAATAGGTTTAAGAAATTAAGAGTTATACAATAACAAGTCTTCTAACGTTATTTCTCTTATTATTTTAAAGAACCCAGTCAAAATGATTGACCCGCATGGCCTAATTTAAGATAACCCATCACTGTTGATACTTCCCAAACAGGGGCGGATTAAGGCATGTTCAGCATGTTCGGCCGAAAACGGCCCCCCACACCTAAGGGGACCCCACACTTGCGGGAAAAATTTCCGATTTTTTTAGATTTTTAGCAAATTTCAACCAAACGACTAAAAAAGGTTATCAAAATGTTTGGCCGAAGATCCGCAAAAAATTTCCAAACAGGGCCTTGCATTTCTTAATCCGGACCTGTTTCCAAAGATAAATTTGCAATAACACTAAGTTCCTGCGATTTCAACCAATTCATAAGCTGGAGCTAATAAATCGGATGTGTGGGAAAACTTTGCCAAAATTTCATCGGCGACAACTCTCATCATTGTTGCAGTATTCTTGCTAAGAAATTTCATCATTTCCAAAAATGCGGGCCCCTAAAGCTGCGGGCCCGGGTGCTGCAGCACCCTTAGCACCTACCTTAATGCGGGCCTGACTGTGTCCAAAAAAAGACCCATTTTGTAAATATGAAAATAAGCATTCATCGATTTTAACAATTCAAACAACTTTTTAATCCTGACATATTTATCTAATACTGGTGAAAATATAAAAGTTCCAGTCACAATGATGACGTCAAATGACGTCATTTGCATTAATGTTGATTTAGCAGACCAGTCATGCATGGTTTCGGTTGGTATATATTGGCTCTTGGTAAAACGGAAATCCATTTAATAGAACCAGGAGTGAAAATAAATGCAGCTCATTACAGGAATTGTCTGCTCCATGTAAAATTGATGCCTGATATCCGGGAATACTCGGATTAATAAACATTTCAACAAAGTGGCGATCCAGCTCACTGAGCTCGTTAAACTGTTGAACTGT
Source organism: Lumbricus terrestris (assembly GCA_949752735.1). Classification (NCBI taxonomy): domain Eukaryota; kingdom Metazoa; phylum Annelida; class Clitellata; order Crassiclitellata; family Lumbricidae; genus Lumbricus; species Lumbricus terrestris. Next base: position 12,927,237 of record OX457043.1, on the reverse strand, counting down.
TGACTAAGGAGTCTACGGATTTCATTCCTCCTATAATCTTTGAACGCCAAAGGGCCCGTACTTAAAGTTATCCAGTTGATTATAAAATTTGGAGACTATTGCAGGAGATGGTGTACAAGACAAGGAAAAGAGACATCGAAGAACTCCGTGAGCGAATTGTTAATGACAGTGAGAATTTTGATAAGCTGGTTATCGATGCTGCTGTTGGCTATTAGCGCGACCGTTGTGAAGTTTGCTTTGAGGCCGAAGGTGGACACTCTGAGCACAAATTGCAGTATGACATAATTCAGATATAAAAATAAAATTAAACCAACATTTATTATTGATAAATGACATCTTAAAAATATTGAAATTTGGGATAATTTTGTGCACTTATCTCTTAAATTTGAATTCTGGTGAAAATGACGTCATTATGACGTCATTATTGCGACTGGAAGTTTTCTATTTTCACAATTGTTAGACAAACATGATAGGAAAAAACGGTGTCTGAATTGCAAAAATCGATGAATATTTACTTTTTATTTTCATATTTACAAAATGGGTCCTTTTTCCGGACACAGTGTATACGCCACTGGCTGTTTTTATCTACACATGACGTGGCAACATAGGCCTACTTGCCACTAGCTGTTCATACTACACTAGATATCGCTGAAGTCTTCATTATGTACCCTGTTTTGATTTGTTTGTGTTAAACAGTATCTGGTAGTGACATCTTGTGAATCCGTATGCATTAGGCTACTGGCAAAAATACTGTAGGCTACATTGGTTGTTTAGTATAGGCCTACTGTATGTGTGGCGGACAGGCCACAAGAGATAATATTAGAAAATGTGAGCGTATAAAAATAACGGTGAAACCGAAGAGAGTGTCTACGAACGTTTTAAAACACTTGAAATACGTTCTAGTTCACTTTTGTACATGATAACTTTTTGGCCGAAGGTACCCCATGTCGGGTCGGGATAACCTGCCTGATAGGCGTACATATATATATATATATATATATATATATATATATATATATATATATATATATATATATATATTGGCCCTGGATGGGTATAAGAGGACGTACGAACCTCAGAAAACGTCTAGGACGACGTATAACAAAGCTCGTATGAGATTAACGATTTCCTATAATATCGCCATTTTTCATACGGAAGACCGATGTTCGCGTTTAAGCCAGTCTATAGCGTGCAGACAGAGCTATTCCGGTAGAATAAAGCCTGCCGCACGGTGCGTTGCTTATAACGTGGAGTAGTCGGCAAGTGGAGTAGTTGCCGACTACTCCATACGTACTGTGTTCGTGAATTCGTTCATAGTGATTTCGGTTGTGCTCGACTGTCTCGACAGGATTGGAATTGGCCATTCGAACATGATTTGGCGATCCAGAGTGTATGCGGTTGTGAGAGCTTGTGTTGACGATCTTTCAGGGTTCTCTTCCTTGTAATCGATCTCACTGGGTTTAATCTTCCGTTTCAGGGGTACGTGATAATACGGTTAGAGACGCCGCAGCTCTGTAGGTCTGCGGAAGGAAACGTTTGAGTAAAGGGTGAAATCCCCTGGTGAAGGATACGAAATATTACAAAGGCATTCATTTTCATACATTACGCTTGCGCCGTTGATCCGGTAGTGCGGCTGGGCCCCGCCTGCCACGATCACGCCAAGTGGGTTGATTCGTTACGTTTATACAGAGAGCTTCGTTGTATCCGTGGCTTTAGAAACAGTATTCTGCGGTACGTTGTGAGAGATTGTCCGTTCCAGGTGTTCAAGTTCGTTGAGTGTCTTGACGTCAGTTCTATCTTTGTTGAACTTCAGAAGCATGAATTCCCTGAAAGCGACACCTCGGTGAAGGGCGATCCGCGGGAATAAGACTCAGTCGGTGAAGATCGGAGAAGCCGCAGCTCCATTGGTCTGTGGGTATAATTAAATACACGCTTAGAGGGGAGCGCCCTCAGAAAATATATATACTTTATCACAGTGTTTCATCTTGGGCCTGAGCGGATGACTCGGCAGCTGTAGGATTCAGCCCCTCTCTGCCACGGTCGCGCCAGGAAGCTACTTATACAATTGATACGGTTACTTACGTCTATACTTGGTTTGAACGACTGAAATAATACTTGAATCTGTGAGAATTGATCGCTTGGTCATACCGACCGCATCGTGAATAAGGGGCTTCCGTGTTCCTTGGTTGCTACTGTTTTACTCGGGCGCCGCCCGTTGTTGAGTGAAGGCTGTGGTCGTCGGCTTGTGCTACTCTCGCCACGATTGATAGCCAACACTTGGTGAGGTTGTATACGTTTGACGTCCAGTCACATAACGTTTGCTGGTGTTTCTGTCAGTGGTTGACCCGTTCGTCTGAGGAAGACAGCCGCCTCAGTCGTGCGTGATACATGTACATTTGGTTACCTGAAAAGTGTTAACGTAAGGCCGCCCGTAAGCAGCCGGGTAGAGGCTTGTCACATAAGAGAGCAGCTCCTTATACTCTGTCAGCGTAAGGACGGGGACATACGTGTTCAGTCGGGAAGGATAGTTTGCCCGACTGACGCGCAATTACAGTTACAGGGAAACTAGCGGGAGTAAGTGTGACTCACGTTAGGTAGCATTTCCCGTGTCAGGTGAACTTTACCATTCGAAGTCCGAACGTTTGAAACTTGGTGCTAAACTGTTGTCTTGCCTTGTTTTCCCGTGAATCTGTTGAGAGTTTGTCACTGTTGGTCGTCGTGTCGACGGTGGGAGATCGCTGAAGCCGCCTCACTTTACGCGAAATCTCATTCTGCCGAACACATATCTTTTGAGTCGTGAAACTTAGCGTCAATTGGTTTTCACTACTGTGTTCCTTGGATACAGTTTGCCCCTGGAAGGTTGATAACTCGCGAGTAAGGCGCGAGGGAGAGTTGTTACAAGTGTCGGAAGAGTTCGTTGCGCGTCCCCGCCAGGGTGTCGCTGTAAAGGCCAGCATCGCGCGATCGATCGGTAGCCATCGTCCGTCTTTCTGCCGCGTTGTTACATTGGTCTTCCGTCCCTGTAATGTCCATCTGGTTAACAAATAAAAGAGTTCAATGAAATGTTAAAGACCCTGTCTAGCTCCATTAGATAAGGTTAGTGAAATTAAAGTTACCCGTAGTTAGGTTCCCTCCACGTCCAACACTTCAGGCCCGATGCTGGCCTGCTCGTGATCGGACGGGGTTGGGCGCTGCTACGAGGTTTCTTGGAGCGGGTGGGTTACGTATCCGGCGAACAGCATCGGTATAACGAGGTTACGTGTCTGTAGAACAGCATCGCTGAAAGCCGGGGACCAGCATCGCTGAAAGCCGGTGACCAGCATCGCTGAAAGCCGGTGACCAGCATCGCTGAAAGCCGGTGGGTTGGACAGTTGTCGGCCAGCACCGGTGGGAGTTAGAAAGTTGGGTGACTGTCGGACAGCACCGGTGGGAGTTAGAAAGTTGGGTGACTGTCGGACAGCACCGGTGTACGCGCCTTACGAGTATAGCGAGGCTGCGGGTGAACGAGTTGTCCGTCGGACACGGGAGCGTCGGCGCATCGATTTGACAGAGTTGGTGGCGCGTCTTTTCCCCGTGGGGATACTTCGGCGGAGGTTAATCGGAGCTTCGGCCGTTGGTGAACAGAGTTACGACCGGTCGGTCAGCGCATTGCCTCCTACCGTCTTGGGTCCTGGTGTGGAATATTTTCTGGTGAATCCGTTGTGGTTTCTGTTCCCTTGAAGCGAGTTGGTGTGGTCACCGTCTAGTCCCGGTGACGCCGCCTGATCAAATTGTCCGTCTTTTCCGAAGGTATCATTCCGTTCTGGCGAGGCCTGGGACTCAGTCCCTTGGAATGGCCGTGGTTCAAATCATTTTGGTCTGCAGAGTTACGCGAACGTGCCGTGTTACCCGTCGGTGGCATTAGTTCGAGAGTTGCTGTCTGTTGTATGTTACGCCGGAAGGGAGATCGGTCGGGCAAGGGAAAAGGGCCCGTGGCCGTGAAGGGTAGCTCCAAGCGAGGGTCTGCCGCCCGTGTATCGATGAACCCTATGTTGAGCGACGGCCATCCTCAGGCTTAGTATGTTACTCCCAAAGTGACCGTGGCCGAGGGTGAGGCAGACTCGGAAGCGACCGAGCTTTATACCCTGTCGCGAGCGACCATCTCAGAGGCCTCTTCGGCCGAGAGTGAGGACGGGGACGGCGCTGTAGCGTCCCGTCGAATGAGCGGCAGACACAGACACAGACACGCTAGCGACCCGGGCGACACTCGGGATCCTGGTAAATTCATGGGTCGCCCGGGAAGCCAGCAGCTCGCCGGCCCTTGTGTGTCAAATATGGCAGCAGGGGCACGAACGCCACATATGTAACGGCAAATATTTATATTGCCACTAGCTTATAAAGGGTTAATTAACAAGGTTTTGCGATAGCATCGAGAAATGATTAGAATGCAGGGCGTTTTTGGCGTGCAGTCGTGCACTAAGATGCACAATTCAAGATGGATTTGTGTGATTGTACAAGAACTTCTGTGCAGTTAAGATTATTTTAAAAGGTCACTGTCAACCGAATGGGAACAATTTACATGGAGGATAGGAAAGGAAAGAAGAGAGTTATGCAGTTCAAAAATTTTCATTTTAAAAATTTCTGTCTGAATTTAAATAAAAAAGCGTCAATTAAGCTTCAATTGAGAAAGAGTTGCTCAGTCAAGTCAGAGTCTTAGATTTTCGTCTTCTTCGTCAAACTTTCACCGTGAAATTAGTCTAGTGATAATTTTAAGCCTAACGGACTTGAAATTTTGGGGCCCAGTAGGCTATATAACTCAATCATTGTAGCCTACCTGCCAGACTCTCAGCGACTCGCTCCCTCTCATAGATAAGGACTAGGTTCATCGGCAGTTGCAGGCTATTCTCTTTAGGCCTTTACGCTACCAGGGTCAAATACGGCGGTCTAGTTAAATATAATTCAAGGGCATCGATATACAATAATTATTATTATACATGGTACTTCAGCGCACACTTTGCAAGTGCGTCGATTACAGTCAAGTGGCGTTGACATAATACCGACCGAATTTGTTCTTCTCAGTCCGTCTTTGCTTCCTTCTAAAGTTAATCCTGTCCGTTACTGGTATTTGCTTCACGTGACATTAGCATTTGACAGATACAGCGTAGTTAAGAGCGACTCGTTTTACAAGTTTTATATTCCAATTAACTCACTAAAATATCCAGTAGGCCTACACAGTACACATCCCTAGCATCCTGCAACCAGCAGCGTCGTCGTCTGAAATTTCCGGCTGGTCCGGTTTAGTGTTGAGTTATTCTGCATCAACGGCCAACTGCAGCTGTAAGTAGGCTACAGTTATTCTCTCATCCATCCATTAGTTCATCTGAACTGCGTCGTTAGTACCGGTACACACAGACTGCATGGAATGTCCACAAAATAGACGCAGTACGTTTTATGTTTCGCCGAATAATTATGTGCATGGCTATATATACGAGATAACAGGCTGTAAGCTATCCAGTTATGTAATGCGACGTCTCGCCAACAAAGGTTTGATAATTATTACTGACTAACGTTGATCAACGTTTCTGACATGCGAATGCGATCGTTTCTTGATTGAAACTCTTTCTTCAATGCTAAAGAGATTTCTGTAGTCGCTAGAGAAGGCCAAGTGGTGAAGTTTGTAAGTAAGTATGTAGAAAACTGATTTGCATGGGTTTAAGGTGGGCTTAGCCTATACGCAAAATAAAATGACTCTAAAATAGCAACTAAATGTTTCATCGAAAATATCTTCACGAACTTGAGCTTGTTAGGGTTGGTTTTGCATTGCCCACGGTGACTCTTCCAGCTTACTATGCATTGTTTGCTAACTTGTGTAATTTTTTTTCGCCGTGACACTTAACATCAAACAGGCCAGCGCAGAGAGCGCCTCTGAGTAGGTTTCTTGATGAGGCTCTATATAAATTCTCGAAATGAATTAATGAAATCATCTTGTTGCGACTCCTCACTATCCGTTTTGTCTTACTATGTCACTCTGCACGTAGGAATCCTATGATTGGATGCAGTATAGCAATGGACCTCACCAGCATACTGTTATTTTCTCGGCCTTGGTATTTTATCTTTGTCTCTGCTGAATGTTATTCTCTAGCCTATCGTTGTCTTGATGAGACTGTTTTACTAGTTTCGGCACTTTGCCCCAAAGAAGGACTCACGCTCCTGTGCATAATTATTCCCTAAGCCTTTCTGTTTTCAGGTTATATCTCAATTGATTATCATTTTCCTACGAGTTTCAAGTCGAAGTTGAAGCACAAATATGAATCCAATAAATGACGAGGAAAAGCAATACAGACGATTTCGACAACTGCAACTAATCAAGAAGAAATTCTATTCGTGTTTCATCAGTGGCAGCTGTTTAGAACTTCCCGTCGGATATATACTTTGTAATCCGACGGATGTTGATAAGATGTACTGGGCTAAAAACTTAACGGCCTCTCACACAGACGATGCCAGTCATGACCAGCGATTCCCAGATCCTACCTTCATCATCGACACCAAGGACTGTCATGTCGGATTTGCAAGGTTAAGGAAAGTTCACTCTCCACAAGACGACGACGGAAACTGTTCTTACTATCGCAAGCCCTCCACTCCATCAATCCAAGCTGGAAGCGGTCCGTCCTGGCCAAAAGTTTTAAGCATCGGATCAAATTCAACTGCAACGAGAAGTTTTTTAGGATGTTTCAATCAGATATTCAGCGATATTGCTACGTTTAAGTTCGACTATGTTTATGCGGTGTATTGTCCATCGTGGCCACTGGTAGCGGTTGAGTGGATAACTCGTGAGAGGAAGAGTGGCTGGCCTTCCAGAGATGTCATTGATAAAATCGTCGGATTCGGATGTCACCTGGTGGCAAAGCCTCATCAGAGCACTCCAGGTGATGGCACTCAATGGAGATATTCTTTCTCACAAGCAGAAGTGATTCTGATTAATGGTTGGACTGACGTGCAGAAGTACGTATATCATGTGCTTAGATTGATTAAGACTGAAGTGGTCAATGCCTGCGGTGCAGAGGATGCAACGACTCTCTGCACCTACATCTTCAAGACGCTGATGCTCTGGGCATGCGAGGAGAAACCTCCGGAGTTTTGGACGGACGAGAACCTAGAGACATCTGTTGGTGAATTACTATGCCAGATGATTGAATGGTTGATCGAGAAACGTTGTCCGAATTACTTCATTCCATCTAATAATATGATGGATCATCTAGCGGACCAGGTCGACTTATCACATGAGATTTCTGCTCTACTGTCCTACCAGGATACTATGCTTGCTAAGCTTCTCACAAAAGCACCAAGAGCGTTTCTGGAAATCCCTCTAAATTTTTTAGTGCCAAACAAGATTATGGAGTTCTCGCTCTTGGCAATAAACAACAGCTACACTCACGACGACTTGCATGTTACTTTAAGAACACTACCTTCAATCTTATCAGCGTCAGATAACTTTGTACCAGAGCTTCGTTATCTTTTCGATGCAATACAGACTCAACTCCGACTAGCGAAGGTAATGGGTGATTCGTCGGTATTTGGACCAGATGACATCTCTTTCATAACAAGAAATTTCGAATCAGCTAAGATGGGAAATTACAACAATTCGCTGGCTGTAAAACTTTTCCTTCGGTCCACTGTAAGCGATTGGCTTGACGACCTCGCCTCTTTTGCTGAGGCTCATTATGGCTCGAGATCGTCAAATTCAACAGCCGTCATGGAGCGTAGGTACGAAAATCTAAGCACAGATCAAAGTGAATACAACGAATCATCATGCATGCGGGATCCTTCAGACTTTTCATATTCCCAGCACTTACCGAATCACCAAGAAAAGGAGAAATGTGACAGTTGCCACTTTCGTGAAGGCGCAGCTGACTATGGACAAAACTCGAAAGGCATTGATGTCGCTGAGGAGAGTGCAACTGGCTGTGCCATAAGTAGCTTACTCCAGAATCTTGCACGTATGCATTGTTGGACGTCTCCAGCGCACCTGGTCAGCTCAGCATATTGCGCCAACTTCTATTACGCTTCCTTGCATGATTACTGCTCAGCCGCTAAGCAATGCAAAATGGCCTTTAGGTACTTGAAGGGTTTCGATTCGAATCTTCTTGGGGTCCATGCTAAAACGTTTACAAAAGCCTTCTCTGTTCTGCTGACGAACGGGTGGTCCGCACTCTTTGACGGGGACCTGCAGCTTCTCCTGGGCTTCATAACCCTGTCAACAGATGTTGGTGCTAAATATCGGTCCCGTCCGCGGAGCAAGTCCATTGTCATTCACATCTGCCCTCTTGAATTTCTTAAGTACATTCGCTTTCAGTGCGTGAGAAAATCAAACGGAATTGAACGGGTGCATGTAAAATGTGATTTCAGAGAAGCAAACGTTTCCATGTTTAATGGTCAACGTGATTACGAATTTGTCTCACGTATACTACTGCTGACCGCGGTCCGTATAAGTGGAATCATGCCAATGAAGATTGACGATGACCACTATTTAGTTGAATGGCCATGATGACTTGCTGTTACCGTAGGCCTATAATTATACGCGCATCGGAGCAATGAAAGAGAGTGATATGTCATCATGGTTTGAAGGGAGACTGCTCCAGGAAGAAAGACTTGAAAAAGGCGACGCAGAAAATTAAGAATATGGGTGTTTTTCATAGAAAAAAATAATTTAAATGTAAATTTCTCTGTTTCGATGTGTGTGTATTATTACTTTATTAGTAGGCCTACATAAAGGCTGAGAAATTTGTTAAAATTCAAAGAGTAGTAGTTAAAGAACAGGAGTCAATTTTCAAGGGGCAAGGACCCTTCTCTCCCCTATGTGCGGGCGTCTTATACCCGAATCCCAAGCCGTATAGCACTTCAGAGATATTTTATTTCCGAAAACTGGAAGTTGGACGAACGATGAAAACATGATATTACTGCTGACGTATTGCATTATCATTAGAAGCTGGATGAGCATATTAATTAACAAAAGTAGAAGTTAGACTAGCGAGGAAATCACGGTTTTTTCGCTAAATTGTTGCCGTAAAACTAGAGGCTGGATGAACGATCAAAATATTTTTAGTGGAAGTAGAAATTGGATGAATAACGGAACTGTGATATAGTAGAATTAGAAGTTGAATGAGCGATGAAAAAAATGACTAAACCATGCTTTAAATAATTTTACGATGCTATACGGCTTGGGATTCGGGTAAATGCGTGCGGGCGTCGATGTTTGTCGTTTTGTATAGGCCTACTGCAGTTTATTCAAGAATATATAATTATAAGGCGCTTCTTGTTGTGCAGACCAATCCGAGGAGCTCCTGGTGCGAAGAACCCTGGTATACATGTAGGTCTAAAGACAGGATCTAGGCTAAGTCAGAAGAAACATAAAGTAGTGTGTCTATGCTCCTTTCTGAACCACAGCGTTAGACTATTGTCATGCTATCCATGAATAGTTGTAACTATACATTACGATATATCCATGAACACTTGTTTGTAACTATTGACATACAACACACCTTGAGCTGTATCGTATATGTATGTTTACTGAGATTAACTAATCACTATTAACTACATTCATAATCTGGTATTAGGCGTACTCAGGGGCGGATCCAGGGGGCCAATCCGGCCATGGACCCCCATTTAGAAATTTCTTTATTTTTTACCAGCTATTCTGGCCTGAAAAGTTGACTTGCCCCCCCCCCGTGAGTAGCTTCGTATGTCCGTTCCCCGCAGCGGCGAAGAAGGTCATCAGTGTTTTGGGTGGAGGGCGGATGGAAAAAGGTATCTTGGGAAATTCGAGGATGATGACTAAAAAAAAGGTCATCAGTTTTTTCGGCGGATGGAAGACGAAATTTTTCCCGGTTCCCCGGACCAAGACCCAAAATTTTGGCCCCCCCATCGAAAATTTCTGTATCCGCCCTCGGGCGTACTTGTAATATAGCACGTCTTCTCCACTACGACGGTTTTAGGGCATAGGCCTACTACTGAACATTAGTGAAGTCGCAGCTTTATCAACTTGAGTGAAAAAGATTTACGAGTCATGTCGAAATTGATAGGTGCATGCCTAAACCTTGATCTGATGGAATTCCTTCCAATAAAACACTAGAAGGTAGGCCTACATAGTTTTCTTTTCCTTCTTGTGCCATATGGAAATTTTACCGAAGACCTTAAACGGGTAATCAGACTTATTTAGACTAAGGAATTGATGTACATGTATGTTGCACAGATAACTCTTGACAATACAATGCGCATGTAGGCAAAACGTTTAAACTACAGGAGGAAACAACGAGAAAACGTACATGAATTAGTAAATTATAATTGTAGGCTTCAAGCCTAGTCGTGTTCTTTAAAATAAGGTTCTTCTGTAGGCCTACGTCATCTCTCAAAAACGACAACCTTTTGACCATTCTTAAAAAGCGCATTGCAAATTCGTCATTGCAATCAACTAGGCCTACTTGCGTATCTTTGCACTAAAATTATAATATTTAGAAAGCCGGGCCATTCTGTAAAATTACCATTACGGAGTTGATTGGTTTGTCTGAAATAAATTTCTAGACTGATTGGGTTGGGTTGAGCTGACCAGACTAGGAATTTCAAACACTAACATTCAAATCATCATTCTGTGCGTGAATGGCAGCTAACGGGGTAGAAATTCGTGTGTATGTGCCTCTATTGGTCCTATTGGTAGGCCCTATGTGCACTTGCCATATCGCTCCTTCAAGCTCACTACACAAAGGAGCTCCCGACTACCGCGCGGACACTGAATAGAGTTTCACGCCCAAGCGCTGAGCAATTGCGAGTGAAGGACTTGCCAAGGTCCATACGAGGCAGCTTGAGGTGGATTCGAACCTGCAATCCTCCGGCTACAAGGCAACGAACATACCCACTACACCAACGAGCTTCACTGCACACCCACTACACCACTGCCATGTGTTGTGGAATGACACGCCTGCGCACTTGTGCTGAGATTTGATCTGGGTGCACTACAGTTTCTGCCCGTTCCCTCAAAGTTTTTCTTTGCTCGAGAGGGTTCTTTGCATTGAGGCGACTCTCATTAGGTTGTAGGCCTGCTGTGAGGGGTAGGCCTATTTTAGGCTACAATTCCGTAAATGGAAGGGATAGAATGAATCAGAATGCATGTTGTGCAAATGCCATTCAGGTAATTTATAAGCGACAGCCGTAAATACTTTCGTGCATTAATTTAATACGATAAATTGAAAACAAACAGAATAAAATAATTATTCATAAATAACTCGAGTCCTCCGCATTTGGGGCGTTGGTTAAACCGTACAAATCAACGATTCCTCCGCTAACCACAGATACGATCCCGTTATCATGAAAAGAAATCCGATGCGGATTCTTAATTCCGTCATCGTCCTTCTTTAATAGAATATCCGCGAACTTCAACCCGGAATCAAGCATAACGATTCTGTTATTGCCATAGTCAGCGATCAGAACATTGCCGTATCCGTCGACGGCAAGGTAGCGCGGCCTGTCGAGCTCCCGCGGATTCTGCCCTAAGGGACCACCGTAGGAGCGAAGAATGCATCCATCCCTTGTCAGTTCGGTAACACTGTGTCTCTGCGAAAGCTTCTCTCCATGACTGACGAGATACGTTCCATCCGACGTTTCAACAGCATGACAAGGGTCAAGGACAACATCCGGTAGTCGGATGCTGTGAATCAGATTGGCACAGGGTCCATAGATGTCAAGATTCGACGGGCGACGAGCCATGAGTACGAATCCACTGCGCGTAACCGAAAGCGTGTACGGCCATGTTGCGTTGGACAGCCACTTGCAGGACTTGTGGTCTGCCCGCACCTGCCAAACGCAGGTGCTGCCGAGATCGGTGACGTAGAGGCAGTGATGCGTACTGCAGGCGACGACGTCAATCGGTCCGGTCATACCCGGGATCTGGATCAAGTACTGACGGGTGTGAGGCGCCTGTGTTGAGTAGACGATGAGTGTTGCGCTGCCCCGACAGGCAACGTAGAGTTTGCCGTCGAGCACGGCGGCCCCTTCCACCCACGATCCACCGATCTCCAGTCTGCCGACGTGATTGACCTGGTACCCTGTAACGTCCGTGGCATCTGTTAGTCAGAAATATGCAGATACTACAGTATCCTGCGATTTATTTGGGTCTTGTTTCTAGCTTCATAATTGATATTATTATTATTGCTGTTATCATTGTTATTAGTATTATTTATTAATATCCTTATTATTATTATTATTATTATTATTATTATTATTATTATTATTATTATTATTATTATTAAAGTATCATTATCTGTTGTTGTTGTTGTTGTTGTTGTTGTTGTTGTTGTTTGGGTTGTTTTAAATTATCAGCTTCTATAGTGCACTGTGCACATCAGTCAAGTCGTAACCAGGTCAGTCAGGTCGGCAGATTGAAGATCGGCGAATCGTGGGTGGGTGGGAGGGTTGCAGTGCTCGACAGCAAATCAAAATCTGAAAGATCTGTCACCAGAGATGGATAGATAGCCTACAGCAGAGGGGCATACTTTTTAAAAGATTTTTCTTATAGAGAAAGAAACGGACGAGTGAAAGAGACGGCGGAAGTGGCACAGAGAAGGGGACTTCGTCCAATATAATCTCTTCCTCTTTTAGTTTTGACTGGATGACATGCAATCAGATGACCAGGTTGAATACGTGGGACTAACAAGCAGCCTTAGTAATTTTCGCTTGCTCAATAGCGAATTAGTCTACTAATTATTCATTGAATAGCGTCAAAACTGACGAGTAAAAAATTAGCATAAGATATTTTGGTTGTCTAAAGTTCAATGTTTGTTAAAGCATTAGCTCAAATTTGATGGAGGTTCTTGATAGAACAGGATGACGAGTTGCTTATATATTAGTTCATTGTTGAACAGCATGCACTCGGGGCTCCACGCTGCTTCAGTGGTAACTGATTCTTTGACATGGTGGTAGATTGTTGGACTAAATATTTCATTTATGTCCACTTCATATTTTATTTTGTGACATTGCATTTGATTTATGACTCAATAAACAGTAATCAATTTCGCAGCTGCAGTTGATTCTGTGGTAGTGTTATTGTTTAAGAAATGATATCAAACAACATGCTTAATATCCTACAGTATCTGAATCTTGATTAAGTCTAATATAGTTGATAATGGTATCGATTTGATACAACTTAAATAATGCTCAGATCCCTAGCTGTGCACTCTTAAAAGCACAATAATTGTTACGTATAGCTATTGATATGCCTATCTAATCCAAAGCAAATTACAAAGTATTCAATTCCTGTCTAAATAATGATTAATTCCACTCACTTGGTATGTTGCGAATGTGTTCGTTCTGAGAATTTCTCTCTCGTTCGATGTTCAGTTCATCTAAGAGTTCATGCTTTTCGTTCTCGAGTTCAACAACGCGAATTTCTAATTGTTTAATCTCATTAACGAATTGTTCCATGCTATTCCTGTTCTCGTCAGCTTGTCTTGTCAATTCTTCTAAACGAAAATCCGTTTCACTATTCACAAGTTTCACCTGAAGTTTTAGTTCACTTTGCACGAGTAACAACCGTTCACGTTCATTCGCGTGCGATTCCTTTTCCCTCAAAATTAGACGCTTCTGATTTTCTAGATCTATTTCTGTGTCCTTTAATCGTTGTTCTAACCGATCTCTGTCTTGTTTTAACTGCTTGAATTCGTCATTTTCCAGCACCGAGTCCCGTTGTCTTTTGATCTCTTTCGCCGCATCGAGTAGCCTGCTTTTCAGCCTCCCATTCGCGAGTTCCGCTTCCCTCAACTGAGTGTGCATCCGATCTTTTTCGATGGTCGCATCGTTCTGCTGAAGCCTCGATTTCTGCACTTCCAACGTCCGACTGTTCAACTCAGCATGCAGCCACTCTGAGTCTCGACGCACTTTTCTTAACTCGTACTCAAGCTGATCGTTCTGCGACGTCAGAGCTGAATTCATTGTCAACGCCTCTTCTGTTTCAACTTCTTTATTCAACCTCTCGGTTTCCATCGAATAAACGGTCGTCCGTAATGACACGAAACCTAAACAACACATAAGAATGGTATCTATCTCGTCGATAATATTATTACATGATTTGAAATGTAGCCTACGTGTGCTCGTTTTTAGACATTTAGATCTATGGTAATAGCGCGTTCGCCAGTCTATATGATATTCGTGTAGCATAGGATAGCATCATGTAAAACAGCAAAGCGTGGCATAACGTAACGTGAGTTTTCAGTGGTTCTGAAATTTTTTCATCCATAAATTACAGCAAACACTTACTAGGCAATTTCTTCCAGCTTCTATTTAAGAAATTTGCTATTGTCCGCTCAGAGAAGGCCCCTACCATCATCCTAACTAATCCGCATGTCTAGATCAACATCTATGGAAAATGTCTCCGGTAAAGTTTATTTGGCAACCTATATAATTATAACTTGAGCTGCGCCTGTTCTCTAAACCACTCTCTGACACATTCTATAAGCACTTAAAAACCGTTATGTTTGGCCGTGCTGGAGTCGGGAGCGCCTCTGAGTAGTTTCCTCGAAGAGACGCTATATAAATACTTGAATGAAGGAATAAATGAATGAATGAATTATGAATTATCTGTAGCCTCGTGTCCCATTAGTTTGCCTTGAGACCAATGGACATGGTCACAGTTTCAGACAAGTTAATTTAAATCTTTCGTTCTCGCTCAGTTCTTAGAGAGAGTAGGCCTACCGGTATCCAAAATTCAGTGCAACGTCGTAGCGTAGAATGAGCGTAAAAATAATTAATCAAAGCAGCATCGTTGCCTAACTGATTTTAAAGTGAATTGAACTGGCTTAATAGGCTACAAATTAAGCAATAATTGAGCAGACCAAATTCACCATCAGGCTAAACAGATACAGAAGTGTTGTTGTATCTTGTTACTCGGCCGCTTGATAATTACTATAACAGAAATGCAAACTGTTTAGCATTAATCAGCTCAACACACAGATCTCGTTTTACCTTTGATTACAGTAATTGATTTTCAGTAGAGAGAATTACAGGCCTACTTAGAAGGTGCCTCTATAAGCGTTCTTACGCATATACATGCATATTTAGGCCCCTATAACCTATGCCATTTTTTAAATTGTCTGCATGGGTAGCCTATAATAGTTCTAAGATACGGATCTCTTAACTGTCGCAAATGAATCGAAGCAAAAAACGAACCTTTCAAGAGGTTGTCGACATGAACGGAATCGATATTTGTGCTCTTTGTTCGTTGTAAAGCCAAGATTTTTGTAGAAATGTCAACTCGAATGGAAAATGGTAATCTAGGACCGTTTACCCACGAGCCTCGTGATCGTTGTTTAGGTTTAACCTGGATAAACATCGGTACATTTCGAGTGTTATATGAAGCTCACAGTGACAATGACATGTACGCCTGAAAACCGCAATAGTTGTATTTTTATCTCACAAATTTTCATTTCATTCCGTTTATGATTAGCCTACTTAAAGTTGCTGGTGCTATGTGTTTTGAAAAGTGAGTATTTTTATTATTCATAATGTTATGCCAAATAAAATTGCGTTCGTTTGTCAGCGTGTGAAATTCAAACACACTTTAGTACTAATGGACGTTTAGAGCATTTACGGCTGTTGACTCATAGCTGCGTATCTTCATCATAATGGCACTGATAATATAGATAAAATTAGACCTATAATTAATACTGATGATGATGATGGTTCTCTGCCCGAAGGCAGGTTCATTGGATTTTACGCCCCGGGGGATGAGATGAGTGAGGTGGTTTCCCGTTGCCTTCCCCGCAGACAATGATGGGTAAGCAACTTGGCCAAGGTCGCTCCGCAGCAGCTTGCGCCACCGCGTCCCATGCGTGCTAGCCCGAGATATCTAAATCTCTGTATGTCAACTCCCAGCCCGGGGCTTGAACCGCAGTCCGTTGCAACCAACAGACGTATGCCGCTCTCGCTTACCGGTGTAGCTAACTAGGTCAGTATAATACTGATGACATTAATAGTAGGCCTAACTTAAATTTGAATTTCGTATTTTGCACATACAGTTGCCTCATGTAGGCCATCACCGTGTTGCAATACTAGGCTGACTGATGTTACTTACGCTTGTTGTTGTTTTCTCGTTTGTTCCTTTCCGAGATTGAGGCGTCGTGCAAATCTTTACAGTTTTTGGCCTTGCTGATGAGTCACCGCCTGAAAAAAGAGCAGACTGGTCAAGAAACATTGAAGACAAAACTAATGATCGAGACAGGAATACAGCAGCGACAGAGACGTCACTTGGTCTACTAGGCCCAATTTGAATCTCAAATGAATACGAATAAAAATGCTAACATTTAAATATTGATCAATGTTAATGCTAACGTTAACATTAATATTGAAGGACCTTATGATATTAGAATGATTTACTCTTAATATTTAGTATTAGCAATATCAGTGTAGTAGAATTTTACTATCATTATTTAACTAGAGGTAGAATTATGACTCAGACTACAAAACTGCGACCTCTGCCTAATCTTGTCTATTTTAAGCTTGTTTCTCTTCTCTGCTCTTTTAAATCTATGAATACAATGTAGTAGCTGCAAGTAACTTGAACTTATTAGGCCTATCAGTCAGGAAATAGGCCTAACCATTGCCTTTCGATTTACATAAATTATAACGTCTAATTATATCGCATACATTATTAAAGATGAAAGCAGTTATTCAAATTAAACCTTAATTAGGGACAACGTAGGCTATGTGCTAGAACCTAAGCACAATTAACGGCAATTTCCATATCAACGTAAACAAGCGTGATCATTATGTGTAGCCTAATTAATATTCATTTAATGACCCTTGGATGGAACAGGCTTATAAATACACGGGCCTCATACACACACACCCGCGGTTACACGTTAGGCCTATAATAATAGGCCTACGGGTTTGCCTGTAAATTTAGCTTTCAGAGCGAGTAGATTGCCTGTACCTTTAACGATTAACTTATGACTCAAATTTTGTAATCATTCTATGTCTATAATATTATAGGAGACTGTACTTGTATTCATTAGGTCTACTAGTTTGAAGCCATTGTTTTTCGATTGCGCAATTAGGTTGCTGATGCACACTGCACTCGATATGTTAATATGTTAATATTATTGTGGAAGAATCAAACAGAGATGCAATACTTGGTGTTGTACATGTATATTCACTCAAGTAGCCGAGGCCTATCTCTCCAGTAGCGTTTTACGCACTGGTAGTCTTGTACAAGTACTAGCACTTGACACCTTAGTGCTTGCACTTGTGCTTGCGCCTAAATACTTGAAGCACATTTGGTAACTAAATAAATTACTGAGAAATATTTTTAAAATGTGGATTAATAATTTCCCAACTATAGTGATATTTACACTGGCAAATATGATACTAATATAGCGAAGCAAGGATGCTGAAAGCTTTGGTAGACGTACCTTGAATACCCTGTAGAATGTCGTAGATGTGTTTCTGATTCGTTTTGACGAGTGCTTGGAGAAAGATCGCGTAGTCGGCTGCTGACTTTCGAGCGATGATGGCAAGTAGACTTTCCGTTTGTCTGTGCTTGTTCCATTCGGCTGCAATGTCTTCGTTCTCTCGCTCCGTGATGACACCACCGGCCAACAGATGATTGAGAAGACCTTCTACCTCAATCCAGTCAGTCAGATCAACGTAATGCTGACGAATTAATTTCGAATGATGAAGAATGTCGGACGCCTCACGACCAAAACAGTCGTTATCTATTTGAGAAAACATAGGAAGATTTATTTACGATATACATAAATATGATGATGATGGTGCTCTGCCTGAAGGCAGGTTCATTGGCTTTACGCCCCTAGGGATGAGATGAGTGAGGTGGTTTCCCGCTGCCTTCCCCACAGACAATGATGGGTAAGCAACTTGCCCAAGGTCGCTCCACAGGAGCTTGCGCCCCTGCGTCCCACACGTGCTAGCCCGAGATATCTAAATCTCTGAATGTCAACTCCCAGCCCGGGGCTTGAACCGCAGTCCGTTGCAACCAACAGACGAATGCCGCTCTCACTTACCAGAGTAGCTAACTAGGCCAGTTACATATATACAGTTACATATATATATATATGCATATATGATATAATAATACTAATATAATAATAATATAATAATAATATGATAATAATATAATAACATATAATTATACATTATGTCAAATAATTATGTAGGCATATATAGGCTACCGTGCTGAAAATAGAAATGCAGTAGAAAATCAAGACAAACAGACAAATTCTTGAGTAAATCTCAGTATTAAATGCGAGTCACTTTCACAGTGGAAAATGTGCTTCAAAATCGCTGACGAGACAGGACCTTAGACTAGAGGGTTGAAACTGTAGCCTAAACATTGCACGGTAAAGTTTATTTGTTGCAACAGAAGAAATATAGTGATGATTCAGATGAAGTTTCACAGACGGTGATAAGTAATTATTGCGATATCTGGATTCTGGCAGGCTGTCTGTTCTGTTAGTAGTTACGATAAGTAGGCCTATTCTGTGATCTGTGTTCTTGTGAATTTTTTCAACTGAATAATTGTAGCCTACACTGTAACCGGTTGCTATCCGTAAACTGGATTGTTGATTAATAAAGGAAATTATAGTGATGATTCAGATGAAATTTCACAGACGGTGGTCAGTGATTGCGATATCTGGATTCTGTACTGTGAGTAGTTACGATAAGTATTCTGTGATCTGTGTTCTTGTGAATTGTTTCCACTGCATAATTGTACACTGTAACCGGTTGCTGTCTATCAACCGGATTACTGAATAAAGGAAATTATTATCTAAACTCAACCCTGACTTAATTGTCAATTAACTGTCAATCAGTCGTTCTCTTTAATGAACTCACCCGCATTAGTAAGCATTGACAGGACGTGACTTTGGTGTGTCCTCTGCAGTTCGGCCAATAAGGCGTGGACGACTTCAATCGGTTTTCGAAGGAGAATGTTGAGAAGATTTTCGTTGGCTCTTCCCATCGTTCGCGTCTTCTGGATGGAGTCTAACTCACGCAGCGTGAGCATCTCATTCTGATAGAGTCTAGCAGCAATGTCCTGTGTACAACTGATGTAGTTGACGAGTTGAGAGTATGAGCGTTGCAGTAATCTCTTGTAATCTACAATTGAAGCGCTATTGACACTGAACTTTGTTTATTTCTGCGGGTTTCTTGGAACAGCACAAATTCTGTTTGAAGAATAGTGCAGCGGTTCCCAACCCGTGGCCCGCGGGCCAAAAGTGGCCCGCCTGGCCTACAAAAATGGCCCGCAGCATCTCAATGCATTAATAAAAATAGCCTATATGTAAAAATTGACAATTAAATTTGAAACATGATAGAATATATAATTCTTTTCTATTACAAATTATTTTATTTGGACGTCAATAAATCGCATCAAACATTCAATTTTGATTCAATTATAACAATTTTATATGTCTTTAGTTAATTTTAGCTTCGTGACCTCCTAATAGCCTTCAACTAAGAAAAAGTGGCCCTCGTGTCCTCAAACTTAGAAAATGTGGCCCGACAGTCAGAAAAGGTTGGGAACCACTGGACTAATGTAACTTGCTTCAATAAGCGGGTTCACCATCTCAGTGACATTTCGCGTGCGCATGCGCAGTGGTCAAGGTCAATTGTACCAGAGACGATGAATTATAAAAAAAATTGCAAATTCGCAATGCTCGAGTCTATAAGTTTTCGGCATTTTTGTAAATCCATCATCTTTGATAGAATTGACCTTGACCACTGCGCACGCGCACGCGAAAGGTCACTGAGATGGTGATCCGCTTATTCCAGACAAGGTTCCAAGATAAAATTAATAGTCTAATTCTCTAAAGGACTCATCACATGATCTCAACGTCTAGACTTACTGGCGCTTATTGCTATTAGTAGACTGACCTGACGCTGAAGATTCTGAACTGCGATTAGTGATGTTCGCTGAAGACCTCGATGCTCGAGACGTGGACGACGGTGGTCTGTTCGATCGCAGGGCTGCAGACCTCAGATTTATTTCTAGAGAATCGAGGTTTGAGTCTTTCGTTGGTTTCGTCTTATATAAGTTTGGCGGCTTTGGCAACGGTTTTGGTGGCACCTAAAGCATTGATAATGAAACTATAGCCTACGATACAGGTCGAAAAGAATTTTTTACGAGTAAAGCGAATAAAAGTAAGTACAGGAGAATTCAACGTAAGCCTTAGACAACACCAATAAATGCATTGTAGCACATTTTCAACTCATAACATCACCACCACCACCGACACCACAACCACCCCACTCCATTGCCACTGCCATTACCACCATCACCACCACCACTAATTATCACCATCATTACCACCATCGCCATAATACTCCTCAACGCAGACATCACTAGTCTCACCGTTACCACCATTGCTTTCACCTCTGCAGCAACCACCACTACCACCGTTCCAACCCATTACAACCACGTATATAAAAGATGTGCGTGGGCTCCGTGGCATAATTATATCCTACTCCTTACAGTGACCATTAATGCTATGCTTGCATCTGGATCGTTTCATACTTAATGCTCCTTCGTTTTGTTTAATTATTAATCTTCGTTTAATGAGACAAATCAGGGTGACACACCGCTTCACCCAGTTATATGTTAATGCAGTTTAAAAATAAACAAGAAAATAATGTGAAGATAACAATGTCATTAATGGGTGTCAGAGAGAACCCTCGGAATAAAGTGTCTAACATTCTTTACCTGGTAGAACAAAAGGATGCGGTCTAGGTCGTAAGTTATAGGTGGGTTTTTTACTTTTAGTTCCCGAATAATATTTCATTAATGCTTTTCCTCATCACAGACAATCCATATAATTATGCTGTGTAGGCCTACGGTTGAAAGTTTACATTTAATGCAGATTGCGTGCAGAGATTCAGTAATTAAAATAAGAACTGTAGGCTATCGGATCATAATACTGTCACGTACAAATGGGTTGAACAAAGCAGCACCCACTCAACGATGCCCATTACTTGCAGGGCTTAAAGTATGGCTGGACGGTCATGGACGGCGTCCATGCACTTATTTTAAAATATGAACGCCGTCCCGCCACTTATTGGCAAGCACAGTCTGAAAAGATAAGGGCGTCCAGGCACTACTGTTGGAAAGGTAAGGGGTGTCGAGGCACTTATTTTTACACACTTTAAGCACTGATTACTTAGGACTGTTAGATGTCAATTGGGTCATCCTGCAAACTCATCTGCTGGTGTTCATATTCAAAGGTGCCACCAAACTTGCAACACGAAACTACGACCGAATCAAAATCGTCACTTCGGTCACTTGTAAAATAGATGCATAGAAAGCAGAATTTCACGACGCATATAATAATATATCATGTGTGCATTGGTGATATAGTGCAGTGGTTCTCAAAGTGGTGGTCCGCGGACCGGCGCCGGTCCGCGGAGACCTGATTACCGGTCCGTGAAGAAATCTGAGAGCGAAAATAAATTATAAATATTAAATT
The DNA here is from genome assembly GCA_949752735.1 of Lumbricus terrestris. Classification (NCBI taxonomy): domain Eukaryota; kingdom Metazoa; phylum Annelida; class Clitellata; order Crassiclitellata; family Lumbricidae; genus Lumbricus; species Lumbricus terrestris. Next base: position 12,905,743 of record OX457043.1, on the reverse strand, counting down.
ATATGCTTCAAATTGTGAAATTATTTGAATTGTTATTCAAAATGTATTGAAACTTCTTCATAGAGTTTAAAAAATACAATACCAGTGCCTTATTTTAACTTGCCAACTGGCTTATTGAACAATAATTGTGTTTAAAAAATTAATTTTCTACGTCTATTACTGCAGTCAGTTTCGTTTTATTTCTGTTGATGTTTTGGTGTGTGATAGTCAAGTAAACGCCGATCAATCATTTAGTCTTTTTATTACTGAATATATAAGTATTTTTAATTTTATAACATGATATAAAATTATAAATATAGGCCTAGACAAATGTGTTTGTGTGACTAAAAATAATTTGCAAAATTTAAACAAGCCTGACTTGGCATGATTTAAAAAAAGGAAATAACATCACTAGAGCGTGGCCGCTCAGACATTCTGACCGCATAAAATGATAATTCTGAACTGGTTTCCTACGCGAACATCCAAAATAAAAAGGAATCGACCATTCACACGAAAATATTATCGACTATATTTAAACAAATTTAATGTGGTGATATTCTGATTTCTGTGGGTTTTTTGAGAGCAGGTGATTTCCATCATTAGCGCAAAATCTTAGTAGGCCTAATGTCTCGCTATCTATTTTTGCAGATTCTCTTATAGGCCAACATTAGCAAACTTTTAATCTTGTTTGAAACTTTGAGTTCAAATTTTAAAAATGCAATCAATTAAATGACAATGAAATTGAGAAATAACTGAAACTCTATTAGGAATAATGTTCTATTTAATGAAACAAATCCCTAATTACGAATAACCATGCAATAGTCTTTTTACAATGTAGTTCGTTTTTGTTTGCGCATGCCATTAAAGTTAGTGGTCCGCGAGCTTCCAACAAAATAATTGCCGGTCCGTGACCTGCGAAAGTTTGAGAACCACTGATATAGTGGAAGCAGCATGTGCAATTATGCATGTCTCGTTACTGATGTTGTGTAAGGCTATGCATAAAACATGCATAATGTGACTCCCTTCGTCTGCAAAAAATCAGATAGGAGTGATATTGAGACATTGAACGTCATTTTGGTTGAGTACTAAATCCTAGCGTTGCTGAGTCATCAATTTAAGGACGTCATACCGTTGAGACAAAGATGAAGCCTCTATATATGAGTTCGTTATGGACTTAGGACGGATAATTGGCGATTTAAATTTATCCAACATTAAATAAATTAAATGGCTCCACAAGTCTATTTCATAGGCAAGTATGTCTAGATCCATTTTTTTTCTAGGCTATCCAGTGTACACCCATATTATATCTCTGAATGCATGCATTCCTACACCCATCAATCCACTACATTCCGACATGCATTTTTGCACATGTGGTCGGTGCAGGCATAGCCTATACATTTATGTAAGCAGCCACAGTGACCATACACATGCATGATTGCATACATGCATAAATACATGCACACGCTCATAGATATCTAAGTAAGTAAGCCAGTATTCACTTTCATTCCCAGTTGCAGACTGCATTCTGAGCTACAAACGACATTGTGCATATTAAGCATGTGCAGTGCGCACATTCAAACACAAGAATAATCAGAATATAATAGGCCCCCAAATACATGCACCCAAACACATGCACCCAAAAACATGCACCCAAACACATGCACCCAAACACATGCACCCAAACACATGCACCCAAACACCTACATGTAGACCTACATAATATAGAACTTCATCAGAATGGAGATGCCGAGACAACTGACCTTATTCGAAGGTGTTTTGGTATTAATATTCTGTGGTGATGTGTTCTCTGGAGTCGATGTTAGGCAATGATTGTTACGAACGACGACGTCTCTCTTGATGAATTCCGTCAGATTCGTCAACTCCTTGTTGTAGCTGCCCAACAGCTTATCTAGCGCATCTACATTCGTTTCGAATTTCTGCTGCAGAAAATCTAGACCGCAAGTAAACAATCACAATCGTCAACACCAGGATGTCTCATACAAATTAAAGTTGTTATATGACCTACTTCAGTGGCCAAACTCATGGGCGTCCGGAGGGGGGCGCAAGGGGGCGCAAGTGCGCCCCCCTGGATTTTTCGCATATTTGCAGATAACTTTAGATTTTATTTGGTTATGATTATTGCAACCCGATTTTCAACATGATCTTCGGTGCGTTCTACAAGTTGGACCTATATATAACTTTCCTTAGACGCATAACGTATAGGAATCGAATTCTCTCGTGGTAGGCCTAATACGGAAATTCATACTGTTAACCCGATAGGACAAACTGCATTCAGCCGTGTCGCCTAATGGCCAAATAATTGGCATCGTGTTCCTCTAACAGCGGCTCTTGTGTCTGGGAGATAACACAGGTCCAGCTGGTGAAACGCGAATAGTCACACATAGCGACATATAATTAATTATACACACACGGATATATAAACAAACTTAATTGGCACTGGCTGGAGCGACAGGGACTGACTAAGAAATCAGCTTAATCTTCCCTCATATGCCAGCCAACACGCGTTTTGCTGCACTTTAAATATACCACCCTAGCTTCGGAACCACTGCATCATATATTACAATCATGTACATGTAGAGGTCCTATATGTAGTTATGTACTGCATATATATATATATATATATATATATATATATATATATATATATAATATTATATACTATAGGAAGAGGTGCATTATTGTTATACGCGATGTGTTGACTCAGCCTTGGTTGATTTCAGAGAGAGGATAACGGATCGAGAGAGCGAGGGTGCCAGCGAGAGACAGAGAGGAAGAGGTAGAATGGACGGAGAAAAAAGGGAGAGGAGGGGGAGGTGTCATTGAGGAAGCATCACATCAAAGTTGATACTTGATATAGGGTGGCATACATATGTGTGTATATATATATATACACATATTATATATAATGTACGATGGGAGAGAGAAGGAAATGGATGAGTAGTGAACAGAGGAATATAGCCAATACCTCTATGATAAGCTCTGTCTTGGGAAAGTTACGACCTTGCTGACAGGTTGAGGTACCGACACAAGGGACCAAACGCCTTCCAGAGCGAAGAGTAATTTGTTAGGAACGAAACACGCAGTCAAGGGATGTTTGTTTTCGCTTGAAGATGAGTTCAGCTATAATTGGTAAGACTTTATAAACTATAAATAACAGTGTTGGCCTACAGCGGGCACCATAGAAAGGTCATTCAAATGATTCAATATGGTACGCTTATAATTGGAAGGTGGAAACATGGATTCATTCGTTCAACAACCATGCAGTGACGACCGTTTATCAGGTCTCTGTATAATGAATGTATGTAGGCCTATATACATTGTACATGTAGGCCTGCATCATACTTCGGAAACAGTTCCAGACAGCAAAAGCGGATTCATGAAGCAAAAGCGGATTCATGAAGTGATAGATCAGTTTGGATATCAGAACCCAAACGAATCAGACGATTAGACCTACAATTGTTATTTGAAGACTAAGGTCAGATTTCAGTCACATAAAATTTCACTAAGCTATCATAACAGTTTTGACAATGAATGTCTATGCTTTTTTGCATGCTGGGTTCCGTGACAGAGGATCTAGAGGGAGCCAGTGTAGAAGGTACAAGCGTCGAAGGTGGAGTCATCGGTTGCTTTCAACAACATATTTAATCGTAATCGTAATCTCGAGACTTCTACAGCGCCCACAAAAGCCAAGTCGCGGGAACCAGCTTATTCACACGAACTTATTCTAGCCCCTCTGACAATTAGACCTAGGCTATATAAAAGTCTGCGCCCCCCTAGAAAAATTCCTGCGGACGCCCATGGCCAAACTATAAGAATATCTGCATTTTGCTAATCTGATAAGAACCTGGAAAATTGCTGCAAAATTAACTTCACTTAAAGGTTGCCAAGGCATTTTCCATTTTGTCAAGCATATCATTCTTGCAGCAACATGTGCTAAAATTTAATACTCATAGCGGTTTTCAATGCATTATAACTTTTAAGCGAGAGAAGACATCCAACGTTCATTGGAAAGTTTCTCGTAAATGTGTTTTGTCTATTAACAATAATTGACCTTGAAAATGAAGGTAGGTCGATTGCTCCATAACGATTAATACTAGGTCTACCATTTGTTGGATAAAGTTACACCTTCGTCAATCGTCAGTCAATATCATTAACGGTAATTGTCACATGCTTCATTAATTCTCTATAGTCCTTCTGAGGCGTGGTCGTCATTGTAGTTTACGTGTGTAATGCAAGTCATTGCGACAGAAATCTAACACCAGAAAACCTTTCCAATGGAATCAACAAGGATTTGTCATATTCGTATGACCGACCTGGAGTTTAACTGCGTCACAAGATGCACATTTTTAACGGATTTTGAACAACTTGGACAGTGGCGTATACGTAGCTATAACTTTTCATGGGCACGTGTGCAATGGCAAGGCCGTATTTCGGGGGTGTTTTAGGTGTTTGAACACCCCCAGATGAAATAACGTAGCCTGAAAATGAAAATAATGCATTTGCTAATGTCACACGATTTAAGCACTAAGGGGGATTTATTTGGAAGCTCTTATTTCTATAGAAAATATATGTGAAATTTTACAAGGACTCGATGATAATGTGAGTTCAATACGCTGCTCCAAACTCCAAACCCCTATAGTGACCATAGGACACTTGTTCCTGTTTTTGCACAGCTAGAATATGCGCAGTATACTGCTGACTCATCTAAATGAACAAAAACCATTCTGCTAATGTTAACAAACAACAGTCGTTTGTATTTCAAGGCTTAGGCAGGTTCAGCTGACGAAAATAAGAGGAGTGTGAATGCAGGAAGTTGACTAGTTAGTAAGAATAGACTTAGGGCTATAATAACACTGTCGACCTTTAGAGATCAGGACGACCAAGCAAGCAGATGGTTGGAAGGGAAAAAAGAACACATAAGAATCGAGAATTACAATTATGAGATGCCTATAGTTGCCTATAGACACAGGGTCAGAAATGGGGCTATATAAATTAAAAGTATACTGCATGTCTCTCCTTCCGTTTTGTAGTAGGCTATAATTATGGCACACAAGCTACTGCATGTAGCCTATTCATAATTATGGCGTATTAGCTAAACAAGGAAGAAATTAGATAGACCTTACGTATACCGTCAACTGGGGTTACTTTGATATGCGGGGTAACTTTGATACACCCGGGGTAACTTTGATACACCCGGGGTAACTTTGATAATTTTTATGTAAACTTTGGAAACGGGCCCAGAACAGCTCCGCAGTAACTGTTTCAGAATACGTGATTGGTTGAAAACGTTCACAGCGGACATACATACATACATACATACATACACACATACATACATACATACATGCATACTTACATATCCACATTCAGCCTGTGGCTACATTGATAACTCTTTGGGCTTTTAAAAAATATAAGCTTACCAGGTGTACTTGAAAAAGGTAAAATTGAGTTTCATCGTAATCACAAGACATCATTTGGTACAATAAAGCAAAAAACGGGGAAATGTTTTAAAGAAGTTCCATTTATGGAACCAAATATGCAAAAAACTACCGAAGTCACCCCAGTTGACGGTATACGTTATGCCTACGTTACGCATAGTTATCAGCCACCTCTGAGCCTGGTATAGGCCTACCTATTTGCATAGGTATCAGTCTTGATTTGTTATTCAACCAAACTTAAGTTTATACGTAACTAGCTGAATTACCCGGCTTTGCCCGGGAGATTTCGGTTTTTAGTTCCCACTTCCCATGCAGTCAGGCCGCTCCCACGCCCGTGAAATCTCTGTTTTCGTCCCCCGCCACGCCTGACCCCACTCCCACGCCGCCCTTCTCACCTCGCCTTCTTCCATCGGCCCCAGCCCAGTCTAACCACCTTTGGTGCCCGGCGTTGCCCGTGAAATTTAGGTTTTCGGTTCAACCCAACTTCCACCCGTCCATGTTTACGCTGTAGTCAGCATTTTTGCCAAACCGCGTGACAAAAGATCTGACCTCGGCGAAAAGTGAGGTTAAAAATCTATTTTTTCGTTGAAAATCGATCGGCGAAAATTATTGCGTCTTAAATAGGCTACTGATACATACGACACGATATAGATATTAATTAACGGAATAACGCGCTATAGGCTAATTTTAAAATCGGCCATGACGTCATTAATGTACTGGGTTCAATCACCAATATATCATCGATGGTCTCAATGTTTGCTGAAGATGATGGTTGAAAGCAAAATTTATTGGCGTCTTAACAGTGCTAGGATTCGGTTAGAAGAAATAAATTTTCAAGCTCGGCAAAAGGTAATATTTTTGGATCGCGAATCCCGATAGTGTTGTCATGGGGCGGTTAGAAGTTGTCTTGTAATTATTTGGAAAAATCGGTCGCGTGGATGAGGAGATTTTTTTATCAAGCTCACATTACAAACTGTGTTTTATAGTTTTAGATATTACATAGGTCTATATAATTACTAAACAACTTTAATATTTTCACAGAAAGGATTTTTATTTTATATAATTATGCGTGTGCACTTCTAAGAGTGTCCCTTCAAGATTCTACTCAGAAGCGCTCCCGACTACAGCGCGGACACTGCATCGGAGTTTCACGCCGAAGCGCTGAGCAGTTATTGCGAGTGAAAGACTTGCCAAAGGCCCCGGCAACAAAATTCGCTAAATGTTTTATTAGTCTAGATGTAGGCCTATCGCTGTTACTCGATCCGCTTGTTGAAGGAGGCATGTTCCTCAGAAGCTGTGTAACTTAATTGCGCTGACGGATGTCAGCACAAACATAATTATAGACTTCGTACAGCACATCTAAATCTAGTCTATGCTTAGCACAAAAATTTCCTCTCGTGTAAGTTTTCTCACAAACCCTTAATCATCTCAGTAAATTATATGTTTTTAATTGTATCTGACCATCTCGGTCTATATAAATAGTCGCCTATAGCCTATATAATGTTATGGTATTATTCCTATTAGGCTCGTAGATAGGCCTATATACCGCGTTTAACCATAACCATCAATTTACCGAGACAAGAGTATACAAAATAACATCTAGTCATAATAAGAGCACGTAGCCTAATACTTTGGTC
>OX457043.1:12603668-12893668 GCA_949752735.1 Lumbricus terrestris | reverse complement strand
CCCTGCTCGGGGAATTTTTGCGGATCCTCGGTCGAAAATTCGGATGACTGTTTTTTAGTCGTTTGGTCGAAATTTTCGTAGAATGTACCGATTATTTCCCCTCCAAATAAGTTGATGAACTCTTTTTAGTCGTTTGGTTGAAAAAATTTGTCACGCATGTGTGGGGCCCCCTAAAGTGTGGGGCCCTGTTCGGTCGAAAATGCCTTAATCCGGCTCTGGGGATCTGCATTTATTTAGTATGTATCTTCGTATCATCATCATCGTCATCATCATCATCATCATCATCATCATCATCATCATCATCATCATCATCATCATCATCATCATCATCATCATCATCAACGTTGTCGTCGCCATCATCATCATCATCATCATCATCATCAACGTCGTCGCCATCATCATCATCATCATTATCATCATCATCATAGTCCTGTACATCGTATAATATGCATTATGCATCCCAGTGGCGTAGGCAAGGGGGGGTTTCGGGGGTTAAAACCCCCCCCATTGGCTCCGGAAAAAAGATTTTTTAAGGTTATTTTTCCATTTAAGTAAGAAAAATAGCAAAAAAACAGAGTTTTCGGTCATAAAACCCCCCCCATGAAAAATTCCTGGCTACGCCACTGATGCATCCGCACACCTCACAAACCCCATATTCCATTGCGGTACTTGTCTGAAACATGACCAAAACCATAGAAGACTTACAAAATTTACTCGTTTACTCGTTTACTGCTCAATCATTCATCACTACAGGATATGTGATTTGTTGCGTGTAACTGTTCTGCGTGGCTGCCTCTCTATTGTTATGATGCTATTGTTATACTGCTATTGTTAGCAGCACCTGCTAGCACCAGCGTGGCCTACTGCACTCACTGTGCCGCTCTGCACTTATTATACAGGCTGAGAATTGGGAACGACTAATAAAAAATATATATATATAATTATATATATTGTGTGTGTGACTGTGTATAAGTTTTGTATGTAGACCTATACCGGTATATATATATATATGTATAATGTATACATAATTATTAGGTCAGTAAATATAGCACGTGTATGTGTGTGCATGCATGTATTCGTGTGTATTGTATTGTATTGTATTGTATTGTATTGTATTTAAACATTTATAAAGCGCCTCTAGTAGGGTAAACCGTTCAGAGGCGCTCCCAGTGCGCAAGGCCCCGCGAGAAGAAGCAGGTTTTGAGAAGAGACAGAGCAGAGGAGAGACTGACAGACAGAAGAGTTGAGCGAACAGAAGGAGACAGAGAATTCCAGAGAGAAGGACCAATTGAGACAAAAGATCGAGACTGAGCCATAGCAGTTCTAGACCGGGAACCAATAGGTCAAGTCTGTTGGATGAGCGAAGTGGACGGTGGGAGGAAGCTGAGTGAGGACGAAGTAAGGTTTTAGTCAGATATTTTGGGGCAAGACCCCGTTGAGACTTTAGGATCAGAGTGAGGATCTTGAACTGTGTGCGAGCACGTAGAGGAAGCCAATGAAGTTCAGCAAACATAAAGGTAGAGATGTGAGAGTATTTGGGAAGGCGGGCAATTGATCTAGCAGCTGAGTTGAGAACTGACTGAATCGGTGAAAGACGAACTTTAGGAAGACCAATGAGAAGAGAATTGCAATAGTCAATACGAGAACATATGAAAGCATGAACTAAGGTAGTGAAGATGGAGGAGGAGACAGAGCGACGAATGACTCTGAGGCGTCTTAAGTGAAAATATGATGAGCGTGTCAGATTGGAAATATGCTCAGTAAAGGTAAGTGAGCTATCGAGTACTACACCCAGATCCCGCACACTTGAAGAGAAGGAAAACAATGGGGAATTTTGCAGAGAGAAGAATAAGATCAAGCTTATGGAGCTGCTGAGGAGTACCTAACCAGATAAATTGAGTCTTTGAAGTATTAAGAGAAAGGCGATTAGAAGACATCCATGAGTGGAGATGATTAGTGAGAGATTCAATAAGCCCAACTAGAAGCAGCTGAGAAGAGGGGGGACCATGGACAAATGCCTGGACATCGTCAGCAAAGAGATGGCCAGCAGCACTACAGATCGGAAAAAGAGAAGAAATGTCAGCTGTGTAAAGAATAAATAGGAGAGGCCCAAGAACTGAACCTTGAGGAACACCCAGATTAACATGAACCCATTGGGTTCGAGAGTCACCAGATATAATCATTTGGGTTCTTTCAGAAAGGTACGACTGAAACCAAGATAATGGGAGGCCCTTAACACCATAGGAGGTCTCAAGACGCTTGAGAAGGATATCATGATCAACCATATCAAAGGCTGAAGAGACATCATAGAGAGCCAAAAGGGTGAGCTCAGACCTATCAACAGCAGAATAGATTTCAGATAATAGAGAAAGGAGAGCAGTCTCAGTGGAATGGTGGGCCCTAAAACCAGACTGATTTGGAGGAAGGAGACCAGATGTGTGTGTAGGCTACTTATGTGTGTATGCATGTGTGTATGTATAAATGTAGGCTATGCATATAGGCCTATGTATGTATGCATGTACCTAAGTGTGTACGCATGTAGGCTACGTTTGTCTGTAGCAGGTCCTTTGTGAAGTGCATCTTAGAAATCTCACAACGGCGCATAATCAAATACAACGAGGTCCGCCTTTAGAATGATGGCTTGAAAACGTTTAGCACTTTCAATTTGTATGTCCAGTTTGTTTACTACACACTATAGCTTGCTCTCTAGAAGAGCAGGCTCGAAGGTGCGTATTTTAATTTAGCCAATAGATACTCACTGTAGGCCTACCCTATGCATGAAATCATAGGCCTACAGTAGGCTATATCAAGTGAGTGTAGGTTTAGGCTTTATGGCGACTTTCAAGAACCGTATACAGGTCATCTGAAGGACTTTTCCAGATTAGTTAGATATAACCAATTACCCAACAATCTAAAAAAATTAATTTACGATAATGCGGAAATGTTTCTTTTGCTATCTAGAACTGTCAGCCTGTATTAAAGTTGTTGACGGCTTGACGCTATTCAAAGAGAAAGTAATTCGTGCAAACGTTGACTGGGTCCTTCGGTCTCAGCTGTTGAACTGAGTCACGAGTCACGACTGACTACTGAAGAATATCCCTGGATCCGATTCAAAGACCAGACATAGCCTACATGTAGGCTCACACAGTACTTAGACCGAATTAATAATATCATTATTGCTCGCCTTTCAACTGAAGCTTAAAACCTTGCCCTATAGATTCTAACAGCCCTCCTACACACACACACACACACACACACACACACACACACACACACACACACACGAGCACAGGCAGTTAGGCCAACTTGAGGGGTCTGCTAGCGAAGTTGGCGTCTCGATGACTCGTTTTGCCCATGGCGGTTTTGTGCAATTGGCAAATGCAACGCGAACACTCCGCCAACACAGCAGACTTGTCAGGAGTTCATCCTATATTAAGGCCATCAAGGCCGTAGCTAGGGGTGTTTTGGGTGTTTGAACACCCCCCGAAATAAAATATTGTAAAAATAAAATTAAATTATGCATTTACACGATGTAGGAACTACAGTGTGTATATCTAATATAGGGGCCTATAATTGGCCAACCAGAATACGCGATGAGAGCTGACGACGCTTCTCCAACATGGGCGCCCGCACATAGGGGCAAGGGGGGGCACTTGCCCCCCCTGGAAAATTGAAACCTATGTTTTTTAACTAGGCCTACTACTTTTGGGTTTTTAACAAATTTCTTTGCATTAATGCACCATTTATACGAATGATACAGACAATGAAAGTCAGAAATCCACATTTAGAGATCTATATAGAAGTAAACATGCTCTTATAACTTTCTGCCTTGCATGTTCAATCTCTTTCTAAAAACACTCTTACAATGACCATTGGCTTTCAACCTTCCTGTGGGCACCCATGCAAACAGCAGGCCTATCGATTATGGGGCTATCTATCGTTTTAACGGAATTAATTATTTTTTTCATTTCGGAAAACGGAATAGCGGAATAAATTATACAAAATATTTGGGCAGTCACAGCATCATTATTTTTCAACATTTTGGCTTCTACTTTGGCGTAAATCATTATCATCAATCAAGTTTCCATTTAGTCAAGATTTCATTTAACCAATCCAGCTTCAATTTCAACAAAAACAGTTTTTTATCAATTCAATTTCTATTTAAATAACAATTATCTTTCATCAATCAAGCTCCGATTTCAGTAATAATGTTTTTGCAAATCCCACTTCTATTGCGTGAAAAATTATTTCCTCAATCCGACTACTATTTAGCAAGAATTCTTTTCGTCAATCCAACTTGTATGCCATCATCGCTATATCCCATGCAATGGCGAATAATTAATTCCGCTAAAACGATAGTGGACAAAATGGCAGATAATTAATTCCGTTAAAACGATAGATTACCCGATTATGGCCTACTTGAGTGGAATCCAGATGTAATGCAATTAATCACAACTGCAAAAAATTAAATACTAACGCAAAAATTTGAACATTTCTCAAAGTACACTGAAATTTCATCAGGGAGATCTGCTTATTCACCAGCATTGTAATTATATAAACCAAGGCCGCTATAAGCCAGGCTCCATTTTGTCCATTTAGCAAGCTGCCAGTACAGAATCCAGGGAGTTCAAACTGTAGATAAACTTGGCTCTGGTTATCACGCCTCAGGATTTACACCCAAAACTGACAAAGAGATCTGTTAAAATGAATTGATACTCACACTCATCTGATCCTCAGATCCTCCACCTTCCTATATAAACGACACCCGCATTAACAGTTACTCTGGCCCTCTGGCTACCAGACTCGGACCTCTTTCTGACTACTCTTGGGAATAGGCTTCTGACTCGATGCAGCACATGTGAAAAAGTTGGTGCCCTAGCTAGCTGCGATTGGCTTTCGAGTGGCGCTTTAGAAGCAGCTAAAGGAGCACATGCTCCTTGAAAACGGACACCATTTTCGTTCATTTAGTCATTCGTTCATTCTATGGAATTATATAGCGCACCTTTAGGAAACTACTTTTTAACATAGATCCGCTATTTGATTTGTAACAAATTTCTAAGGAAACTATTCATATTAAAAATTATGCACAAAATGAAACTGAGAAATTTGCATAAAAAACCTCTTTGAGAAATACCCGTATTCCTAATTTCCATGCAGCATTGCATTTTCAAGCTCTTGCTACTACAAAATTTAATCGTGACTATCGTAAAAATTTTGCCCCCCCCTGCGAAAATTTCTGCGGGCGCCCATGTTCTCCAAGCCCCTTAGTCAGTTTATTCGGCTGCTTGTGTACTTGCTCACGATCGAGTAAACAGTAAACACCCCCGAAATAAAATCCTGGCTACGGCCTTGGAGGCCATTCATTTGTAACGAACCATGAACGAAGTGCACATGCACAAATCAATATGTCTGATTTTTCTGCTCTAATGTTTGTGTATTTTTTGCTGGCACTGTGCAATGAACGGACTGCGAAGTGTGAATAATAATTTTTATTGTAAAACAATAACGGTTGCACATTTCGTTATGTGCATCACAGGAAACAACTGAGAAAATCTGTTGTTTCAATGTCTCAGACGACTCATTTGCTTGCTAGGAAAGGATGGATATGCTGGTAAACAAGTTCGAGTGGTAGATATATGCCTAATACGTAGGCCTATGCAATGAACGGACTTGTCGGGCTAATTTGCGCTTTTAAGTCAGAGCGCAAGAGAGACGCATCAACAACACTACAAGCGCCATATTGAAATTCAACAAAAAAGGCGTTGTGGACCTCATGAATATTGCAGATAGCTATTCTGGATGCAAATGGGTTAAGCATTAAGGTTAAATCGAAATCTGTTTAGACCTACAAGGCTACACATTCAACGACTATTTGGCGTGAAACTCTGTAATCAAACGACTTGGATCAGATAGCCTAGCATGAAAGCCAGAATTGCCATTACGTTCAGTTTAGTTGCTGCTCGAAGATATCATTTTGAGAAACCTTTAGATTGTTAATTTACAGTAGTTGCTGTTATAGTTTAAGCAGAGTCAAAATAGTCAGGGACTGCGATGACGAATTTAAGTTACGACCAGAATATAATACTAATTTAGGTAGCCTAACGCTTGAAACATCGACAACGAACAGGAGAAATAGCAATTCTAATGATCCCAATTTTTCTATGTATGGATGACTACAACTACTTCAACGAATTTAAGTCAATAATTGTTTAAACCAAGCCTTGCCAATGCTAAGAATGAGTACTTCCGACACACTATTCAGTGTATACGACGAATTATCGATGCAGAACACTGTAGGCCTGTGCATAGGCCTATATAGGCTAAGCCAGTAAGCTATTGCATCTTTAATTATTGTATGCAATGAAATTGGCGGGCATGGGTCTTTATTCGAATCTAAATTGAATCCTAGTTCTATTCCGACTAAACTAGGTCGTGCAAGTGCGTTGCTTGTCTTTAGTTGGTAACTGCTGGTTAGGTTTAAGCTTAATAGCTATGGGAGAGTGGTAATAGGCCTAATGGGTTGAGAACAGAGTCTCTTGTTCTACGTTCATGCGGGTTTCAAATCGCAGAATAAAATGTTATGCAAATCATCGAGAATCTCTCAGTGCCCACAAAGTCAAGTCAGACAGCTTATTCATCGAATAAAAGAATAAAAAGAGTCCTATATACTACGCTAATCATGTACAAAGAGCCATGGGCTAATCATGAACTATTATGGTCATAGAAGCCGTGAGTAGCCTACTTCTCAAGAACCAGTTTCGTTTTTTTACTCCTGATTAAATTATATAATAGCAAAATGTATGCTATTTATTATCTCCGTATTTGGGCAAGGCCTATGCCTATCATATGTTCTTGCGACAAAGAGCTGAGCAAACAGTTACAATATGGAAAAAGTTATCACTCGCTAATAATAGATATTCTCCTACTTCAGAGACACGTTTAAATTATGCCATGCGCCTGAAAGTAGAATTCCCCTTTCAGCTGTCGAGTGCAGTCAACGCTGCCAATCCTATTCGCTTTCAACTGAAGGCCGCTACTGTGTACTAATTTTATAGGTCTACATTGTCTGCAAAATCAGCTGAACTTTCACTCAAAAGAGTACAAGGACAAAAGATGACAGACAGATGACTAAGTAACATTCGACTCATAAGCGACAGCTGGAATTCAACATCCTTGCAAATCGAACTCAAAATATATTATATCAATGCAGATTTAATTTAAAGAAACCTCAACATGACCATCCGTCATAGGCCTATAGCTATAGCTGCCGTGCCATTTGTGGAGCACAGATATATATATATATATATATATATATATATATATTATATATATATATATATTATATATATATATAGCCTATATATAGTCAGCGCCAGTGGCGTAGCCATGGGGGTTTCGGGGGGTTAAACCCCCATTGGCTTAAGGAAAAAGTTTTTAAAGGCTATTTATCCATTTAAATAAGAAAAACAAAACAATTGCTTTTAGTAATAATTGCTTTTCTTATTTTATTCCTTTTGTTACTTTGTTCCCTTTTTTTATTAATTTTACTGTAATAGCCTACTGTTGGGTTGGTGTCAGAAAGGGCATCCGGCCAGGCCATAAAACTCCAACCCCACCCATCATAAATTCCTGGCTACGCCACTGGTCAACGCACGGAGGTCTTTGGATTTCCAATAAATCATACTGGGTTTTCAGCAGATTTGTTAGTAGATTTCTAATTCGTTTGCCGAGTTCGCTCGTAACAACGGCCTATTAATGGACGGAGTCTGGTTTCCGTTCTTGGAGGGGCTAAAGCCTTCTTGGGGGCTAAGCCCGGGAAAAGAAACCATTTACACGGTAAAAAAATGAATCTAGGTCTTCTGGGGGGGCTTAGCCCCCCCCAGCTTCTGATAAACTCCGCCCATGGGCCTATTGAAGTGTCATAGGTTAACGATTGCAAGAAAAGAGATTTTCGTGCATCGCTTATCCGTATGGAACGCGCTGTCGTTCAATAAATCTTTAAACAAAATTTCTTTCCCTTCAGTGAGTCAGTGACCATGATGCATATAATATTATAGTCTTTTATTTATTTACATTATCACTAGTTGCAAAACTATAGGCTACCAAACTTTTTTTACACGAGCGTTTAAGAATGACCAAGTCACCAAAGCCCAACGAAATTGCATTGCAATTAGGCCTATACAGTAGGATATGCATATGTACAGGCTGGGCCAAAAAAGATCCCCTAGGTTTACAGCTGGATTCTAATACAAAGCAGTCTAGACAGGATCCAGTGTTTAATTTCACATTAATATTTATAAGCTGATTCAGGAGGCCTATTTTTAGCTACAGTGCTCTCCATGTGGATCTTGGTTAAGGTAATCAATCGCTTTAGCGTTCTAAATTAGTCGCTTTTGCGTGGGTTTTATCGTTGTTCGCACACAAGATGGATTGACGAAATGAATTCTTCTCACAGTTGTATACATAATCCACGCCGTGACAGAAATGCGACGTCATTTTTTTTATAACGTCACCTAAGAATGTAGGCTAAATTTATAGCCTACAGATGGTTTGCGATAGACGACGCAAAAGACTTCCGCTGACACTTATGACCAATGGATGAAGCATTAAGTCTAAGCTGTTTGTCGGGAATTGTCGAGCTACATTGCAAGGAGCATTATTGACCCACTCCCACATGAATACACTAGGCTACCGTAAGCTACCATTCATCCAAACAATATGGCTAACACCATATGAGAGGTTATGACAAACTCATGAAGCAGAACGAACCATCCTGTCAATAAAACAGTAATCTTGCATTTCATTGCAACTGTCTGCTTAAACCTAGCTAGCCTATGTATATATAGTAATTATACAATAGCCTATAGCAGTATATTTATATAGCGCATCGTACAGAGCAGACATCGCATGGGAATGTAAAACTTTATCAAGACAAGCCTTTCACTTTGAATTGAACATCGCATGTAATACTATGAATATTTGCTCGGATAGTAGGCTATAGCTTGCTTGAAGCGTTTTAGATAAAATAAATTTATATTTTCTAAGAAAACGCCAAGAAGTTCAGTTAATTAGGCCAACTCATCTACATTGTACTTCAATGACAGCATTGAAGGACAATTCAACTGTTTAAAGCTGTTAGAGGAACCATTGAGGGGGTGGGGGCGAGACAGATCCCGTGAGGCATTTCCATCATACCCCAGTGATCCATGTTTAAAGCTATAGGCTGTAAAGGCTGCAAGAAGGTCGCTATAGGGGAACCAGAGGCGAGATGGATCACTGGGGTATGATGGAAATGCCTCACGGGATCTGTCTCGCCTCCCCCCCCCAATGGTTCCTCTATAGTTGTGACAATGGTAGATGACACTCGTGCCAACTGATTATTCCACAGAATGCTCGGTTAGTGTGTTAATTTCATAGATTACAGTTCAGTAAGGACGTGACTCGGGTGTCAGTGGAGCTGCATAAATTTCAGCTGAGCTTTCTGTCCTGACCTCTGACCTTGGATTTGAACTTTCGACCTCTCTACCGACGACGATTCATAACGCGACGGATTATCACTTACCCATCAATTGTTTAATGTGCGCAGGGCTCGGCTACATAAGAATTATTATTATTATTCAATCGCTAAATGAACTAATGTTATATTCAATCATTAATGCTAATCAGTGTAAGGAGGACCTAATTATTGCCAACGAATCTTTAGCATCTTCTGTAGTTTCTGGCTCAACAGAAATGAAACGTACGGTATTTCATTAACTCGGCCGGTGCTACTCCAATGACCATTACAAGTCAAACCCTAACATCGGTAGCCCAATGTAATTATGGAATGACTATTTGTCAAATACGTGTTGCTGTTTAACGATACTGTGTCATAATATTTATCAAAGATGATTATAAGCGTCACCCTCCTCCTTTGTCCAGGCTTGGGACTGGCACTATCAGAATACAAGCAGTGGCGTAGTTTCTATTTGATAAAGAAAGAACTTACCTGTTACAACTGTAAGCCACCAGGTCAAAAATAATATGGTAGTCTATCTATCACACGGATGCAACGTCCACTGATAGGACATACTGCGCTGAACCCATGCTAGCTGCTGCATGTATTAATATTATGTTTATCTCCTGCGTTGCTGACTTTTCAATTCGTGTGATTTGTCCTTAGCATATAAAAAAGACCAATGAACACGTAGCTAGGCTACTGCCTCACAGCGATATGCGTCGCATGCATAAACTTCCACTCGGTCTAAGTTAAAGTGCACACTGCATAGTTTCATCAGACACGGATTCAAACGTAGAGCAGGCTCTGAGCAACCTATACCGCATGAATACGCTTCTATCGACAGTCTGTTGGGTGTTCACTGTTCACCCCTAGACAGCTGCAGCCGTAACGTGGCTCTGACTCATCATAGGCCGACTTGGCTGTTGAATATAAATATTATGTTGCCGATTTTAATGCCAGGGTATTAATTAGTGGCGTAGGCCCTGTACCTACGTTGAGGCTTGTCTATTGTACACAATCAGAGTTATAAGCATACTAATAGGCCTACAACTTAAAGACAAAGACATCCACATTAATAGGCCACCAGTTGAATATTAGGCCTACATGTACAATGTACATCGTATGACATGGTGGTCGATGGGTTAGGTCGGTCGGCCTGTAGCGCGAAGAGCGCGGGTTCGATCTTCGTCCTTGGCGGCAGTGGCGTAGCTAAGGTGGGTTTCGGGGGTTAACCCCACCCCCCATTGGCTTAGGGAAAAAGCTTTGTAAAGGTTATTTATCCACTTAAATCAGACAAACAAAACAATTGCTTGTAGTAACAATATTATTGTTTTTTCTTACTTTAGCCTATTCCTTTTTATTTAGGCCTACTGTGATAGGCTACTGTTGGGTTGGTGTCAGGAAGGGCATCCGGCCAGACCATTAAAAACCCCAACCCCTCCATCATAAATTCCTGGCTACGCCACTGCTTGGCGGTTACCGTGCGGACCTTGAGCAAGTCATTCACTTACAATAATTATTGAACTTCTGCACGTCGGAAGAAGGGCAATAGACGCAGTTGCATTGTACTATTGCATTGTATTGCATTGTATTGCATTGTATTATATTATGATAAATGCCTTATTATAACTGATTAAGATTATAGTTTTATATATCAGGCATATGCAAATGAAATGCAAAATTAATGTAGCCCTCGAGTGGCGGCGCCAGGGGGCTGGGCTAGGGGCTATGCCCCTAAAAAAATACCACCCGGGGACTAAGCCCCCTTAAAAGGGCCATCCGGTTTTTTTACATAGCCTAATACATCCATGAGATTTCGAACAAATAACTAAAAAAAGGTCGTCATAAATTTTGGCGGATGAAAATGGAAAATTTCCTCCGTGAGGATTCAGCCCCCCCCTCAAACAGAAATCCTGGCTCCACCACTGGGCCCTATAGATATCATGAGTGATGTAGCACGGCGTAGTGTAGGCGTATGCGGTAGTGTTATGACGCAGTATTTGTGGTTCGTTGGTTTTATGCAACACTGCAGCTTTGGGTAATGGTTCTTTGTTGCTTCTGAGAAATGGGTGAATTATCAACGAATGTAATCCCTCAGCAGTCTTCCGGTCGTGATCAGGACCTGCTGTATACGTTGCAAAGGCCTATACTTGGGTTGATCATTCGTCATGCGGCATTGAGAAACGCTTTGAAAGACATGCATTCAGTGTCTCGACAGCAGGTTGCCCTACGAGGGCGCTGCAACCGCTCCTGCCTTGGCGAACTTTGACGGTGGTTTCCTGTTGTAGTCATGCTCTGAATGACCTTTCTGCGGTCTCAAACTCTATATTATTGGCAGGGTTTAAGGTGGGTGGAAACGCGTGGGAACGGCGTTCCCACGTACTGCTCTCGAAAATGTCGAAATTCTTTGCTTGCGATCACACTGCTCACCTTCATGCAACGCTGGAAACACAATGCCATGCGATCCAACAATACTCTTCATCAGCGTTCCCACCAGTGGCGTAGGCAAGGGGGTTTCGAGGGTTAACCTCCCCCCCATTGGCTCCGGGAAAAGGTTTTTAAAGGTTATTTATCCATTTAAATAAGAAAAAATAAAAAAACAGGGTATCTGGTTACAACCCCCCATCACAAATTCCTGGCTACGCCACTGGTACCCACTGCTCACGCATTCAGCGTTCCCACTGCTCACCCAGACCACTTTAACCACTGATTATTGGTCATTCACAGGGTTTCATCATAGGCTCAAACCGAAGACAGGTCTACTGTAGGCTATATCCTCCACTTGAACCCAATTGCTCTTCTTCGGCATGTTTTATGGATTTGAAGACCTTGTTAATATTGTCTTCTTGCTCCCTATAGGCCTATAGTAGCCTAACATCCACTGCTACAGTAGGCTATCTAAACCTGCGCGTCGTAGCGAAAGGGAACCGCAGAAAATTGTAAAGGGCTAAAGAATTATTTATGATCATGTCAACGGTATACGTGTATACGTAGCCTACTTCTTAAGCATTGCTGGTCACGCTTTGAAACAAAGAGAACATACCAAATATATTAACTAGAAAATTATGCTATGAGTCGTAGGCGCAGTGGTGTAGGCCATGGTGGAAGAAGGGATGGTGTGCGCACTTCTTATACTAGCCATACAATGTTTTTGGCATTTCAGCAGGTGGCGCTGCTGTCCCCAGTTGATGGTTGGCAGCATATACAATAAAATTATAGAGCAAGAAGTATAAGAAACGTTCGAAACATGGAATATATGGACAAGGAGAGGGCAGGAACATAGCAGGGAGTATCACTGGAAAACAGAACCCGGAATGTGGAACACGCAACAAGGCCCATGGAACGCAGGGAACAAGGAATATAAAGAGGGAACACAAGAAACATTAAGGAACAAGGAACCCGGAATGTTCAACATTGCAAGGAATGAGGACCACAAGGAACATCAGGGAACATAAGAAACAAGGAACATCGCGGGAGCTTCAGAGGCATTAAAAATATGAAACGCGGAACACGCAACATAGACCGTGGAGCATAAGGAACATGGAACACCTGAGGGAACATCAGAAACATTAAGGAACAAGGAACGCGAAACATAATTAAGGAACATGAATCATCAGGATAAACATCAGAAATATTAAGGAACATATGGAACGCGGAATATGAAGCAAGGGCTGTGGGACATAAGAAACAGGGAACACCAGGGAACACAAGGAACGTGGAACATCACATTGAACGCCTGCGACATTAGAAAACAAAGGGCGCCAAATAACAACAAGGTCCGTGGAACATAAGGGATATAAACAATTAATGCCCATGGAACATAAGGAACCTGGTATATCACAGGGAACATCAGGGAACACGGAACATTAATTAACAGGGAACACAAGGCGCATCACAGAGAACAAGGTAACACAAAACATCGATAGGAAGTTAGAACATCAGGGTCAGAGGACATAGGGAACATTGGAACACAGGGAACACAAAGCATCACATGGAACAGAGAACACGGAACACAGGAGAAAAGGAGACAAAGAGCAAATGGAACAGAACATAGCAAAGATATTTTGTGTCGCCCCTCCTCCTTCGTCCAGACATGAGACTGGCATTAGGGAACGGACGTGCAGTGAAGGAGTATAAGTATGTATGTCATACAATATCATGAATTATTCCATTAGGCTTATGGGCGAGGTCCGTCAAATGAGAACGCCATCGCCATCTAGTGACTTTAGCCATAAATTTCAGCCAAGTGCGCACACCATCCCTTCTTACACCATGGTGTAGGCTAAGTGTATGTTTGGTACATGTACCTTGGAGCCGGAAGGTTGCGGATTCGAAACCATATGCACCTCAAGCCACTACGTATAGGGACCCTGAGCAAGTCCTTCTCTAGCAATTGCTCATTCAATTGTAGTTGGAAGATTTCTATGATGAGAATTCTTGAAAGGGATCGAGCTAGATCAAGTGCTCACACACGATAATAACAATTATAGGCCTATATATAGGCTAGCGATTGTTCATCTTCATTCGCCCAGCGTTATCTATCGCATGATGTCCCTCTACTCACCATTAGACTAGCTATATATATATATATATATATATATATATATATATTTATATATATATATATATATATAGGCCTACACTCAAATTCAAGTCTCACTTCTTGGAAAATTCATACCCGAATCCACCCTGTCCTCCCCTTTCCACTGGTTTCCAGGTTTCCTAGACCTCAGCGATTTTAAATGCCCCAGAAGCGGCTCCTCTCTGACATCCGCCAGACTCCACTGGACGTCAATCTTTGAACATCTCCCTCTGACAGCCTACGGCGCAGAGCTCGTTAATAAGCTGTGCCCTCCGCTTAGCATATCAATTTAATCGTAATCGTAATCGTAATCTCGAAACTTCTACAGCGCCCACAAAAGCCAAGTCGCGGGAACCAGCTTATTCACAGGCGCTCAATCAAAACAAAATCGATAGGCAGCGGGTCAAGTCCGGAGAGTCAGGCAGGCAGATAGATGGACGGCTAAGGTGGGTGATGTTTAGAGTTGAAGTGGCGGGGGATGTAAGGAGAAGAAGAATCAGGATAGGATTTTTGAAAGAGCAATGTTTTCAGTTTTGAGTGAAAGACCTGTGGGGAGATAGCGAGAGGTGGAGTTTTGGTGAGTTCGTATGATGGGTCGGAAGTTTGCCGAAGTGCTGGCGGAAGTTTGTTCCAGAGAGGTGGAACGGCAATGGCTATGGAGCGGTTTGCGAATTTCAGTGATGAAGTGATGGGAGGGCGAAGCAGTGTAATGGAGGATGAGGAGCGTGTTGAACGAGGTGGCTGGATGGTGAACAACTGACGAAGGTAGAACGGCTGGGATGATTGAAGTGTATTGTAAGTGAGTGAGAGGACTTTGTATTCGATGCGTTCAGGTATTTTGAGCCAGTGAAGTGATTTCAGGACAGGAGTGATGTGGTGACGTTTGGGGGTTTTCGTCACAATTTAGCGTTGTGGAAGTATTGAGTTTGTGATTAGGCAATTAGTAGTGGGCCTAGTTTTGGTTTCACGACACTGTGATAAGAAAGATCATAATTTAGTGTCGCCCTCCTACTTTAGCCAGACTTGGAACTGGCGCTGTGAGAGTGGCAGTGCAAACAGTGGTAGAGTTCTTAGGTGATTGCCAATTTGCCGAGATTAGGCACTTGCGTAGGACTACACAAAATGCTTCGATTGTGAATAAGCTCGGTCAGGTTGGGTTTTTTAGGGTGGGGGGAATTTGTTACACAATCACCTTTTCTAGGGGAATGATACATATTTACATGTTTGTATGTGTACTTGTTATAGAGCGCCCCTTCAGGCAGAGGTGCTCCCGGCTACAGAGCGGACACTGCATCGGAGTTTCACGCCGAAGCGCTGAGCAATTGCGAGTGAAGGACTTGCCCAAGGTCCCTACGCGGCGACTTGAGGTGGATTCAAACCTGCAACCCTCCGCCTGCAAGGCAACGAACATATCCACTACGACACCGAGCCCCACATGTATGCAAACCTCGCGATTCTTCCAGTGTGAGAATTGTGAAAAAATAACTGGGGGGGCTGGACCATTAGCCACTTGGAATTGGGGTGTAAAAAACATACTTTAACATGGGGCTCTAAGAAAGACTGGGGGGGTTGAAACCCCCAACCCCCCGGCAATTCTCACCCTGAGTCCATTCCTGGGGACTCCCTCCCGAGACGTCTAAGCTGTTGAATTGATGTTACCCATTTCGGTCATTCATCTAGTTCAATATATAGGCCTATGTAAATTCCTCCAAAGAAATTGTACCTCTTCTGGCTTAGCTATGGTCTTCCAAAAAAGGAAGTTGTGCCTTATTCAGAACAAAAGACCAAAAGCAGGCTTTTGTCAAAGGAAACTAAATAAAAGTTTACGGGGCTATAGTTGAAAGTTCAGGACAGTCTGCCCAAACTCCAATATCATAACAATTTTGAAGTCATTGTCAACAAATTTTTCCAGCGTCAGTACGCTTGTGTGCAAGTAAGCATGTGTGCATTATTCGTGTATGCATTATACGATTGAAATTGGTAGGAAAGAATTCGTCTTTGACACATATACAACTTTATGATTTGGTACACAGCATGCGAAAATGAAAGACTCAAAATTAAAATGCTGAACAGTTACTATTTATTTCTATCGTTTTCTTCTATATTTCACAAACAAGTCTCTCGAATGAAACAATACATGAAATTACTAGACACATTCAAAAAGTGTAGACATGCAAAGACTCAAAATTAAAATGATGAACAGTTACTATTTACTTCTGTCACTTTCTTCCTATATTTCACAAACAAGTCTCTCAAATGAAACAATACATGAAATTACTAGACACATTCAAAAAGTGTAGACATGCAAAATTTAAAAAGTGTAGACATGCAAAATTTAAAAAGTGTAGACATGCAATCCCTTTTTCAAATACTGTCCAACCAGCAGCTGCCTTCCTTCACCGTCCAAGTACAACTTCTTCGGATACATGATCGCATCTCTGTCGTCCGTCTCAAGCGTTCGATTCCAGGTGAGATCCGCATTCAACAAAACCACTCTTCCATTTCCAAAATCAGCCACGAGTACTTGATCCACTGAATCTACGGACAGATACTGCGGCTCTTTAACGCATTGCACTTCATCCTCGGCACAAAAACGGTGCAGAATTTCACCACGACTACTCACCACGCTGATGCCCCACACAGTCTCACGCGCACCACTCTCCCTCCACTTGTGACTAACCACCAAGTTTCCACCGGAGTTCTCGACAGCATGTAACGGTTCCTCAATATTGATTGGTAACAGGACGACGCAATCAAGACAAGCATCTTGTTTGTATATCTCAATTTTCGATGGTTTGTCTTGCCTTGCCATTACCAGACGCGAATCAGGCGTCACGAAGAGCGTGAATGGAACGCCGATATCAGACAGCCATTTTGTTGTTGTTTGGTCACCCGCTATCTGCCAAACACAATTTGTTTCCGAGTCGGTGACAAAAAGACAGTTCTGCTTCTCAGCGGCTGCCATGTCATGCGGTTTCTTTATCTCATGGATCTGGATTCGTGCGGTCGACCGGAAAGGTCTCTGATCCAGAAAGACGTGAATGGCGTTTGGATTACGGACGAGAACGTAGATGCTGCGAGAGAGTTTTGCGACTCCACAAACGTTGGCAACTAAATCAAGTTTCGTAGAATGACGGATGCAACTTGGGTCAAAGGCTGTCAAAATAAGAATCATTTTACAAAATTAGAAGACCAGAAAAAAATCTGCTAAGTCAATACATTTATGGGATGCGGTGGTGTAGTGGGCATGTTTGTAGATTTGCAGCTGGAGGGTTTGCAGGTTCAAGTCACCGCATAGGAACCTTGGACAAGCCCTTCACTCGCAATTGCTCAGCGCTTTGGCGTAAAACTCCGATTCAGTATCCGTGCTGAAGACTGGAGCGCTTCTGAGTGGAAATCTTGAAGGGGTGCTATAACAAGTGCACATACATAGTTAATGACTCTGGGGCAGATAGATGATTCCAGAGTTGTAACAGAGCTGGAACAGTCTTCCTCCCGTCCTGCAAGCGGCTGGCTCAGTTGACTCCTTCAAATCTGGACTTAAGACTCATTTATTCCTCAAGGCCTATCCTGCTGTTAGTTTAGTATGCGAGGCGCCCTTCTAACTGTGTTACGCACCATAGAAATCGTCATTGTTATCATTATTATTATTAACACACCGGCATGACTATCAGAAGGAAGACCTAGATACCTGCTAGCCCCATAAGGTTGACCCAGTCTTTCACCTTCTAGGGGTGACTGAAAAATGAGCAGTAGAACAGATTGGACTCGGCAGACTGTCATACAGTCAAATGTACTCCTGTCAAATTTATCATCTGGTACCATTATATCGTGTAATCTTAGAATTTACTAACTTGTCTGCCTAAATTATTTGGAACATATGAAAAATCAACATAATAATTATTACATTTTAATAAGCAATTCACTAGTGTATTTAAAAACTGTAATCTATATTGCTCAGATTGGCCATTCTATTAAAAAATGGACCTTTGATTGCAAGTCATGACAGCGCTTCAGTTTTTCTTATAGCAATGAAATAAAATAATACAATTGTAAACTGTCAGCTGAATAATATATTGCCTTAACGGAAAATAGACTGTTAGGAAAAGACATGCTAACAAGGTTTAATTTCTATATAATAATAATCTAATCAATTGGAATTAAGAAGGTGTAGCACACCTGTCTGAATTGAAACCGGTTTCTGCTCTTTTTCAATGACCTTTGGTTGTATTTCCTCAGTCGCAAGAGCAATAGATGGCATTTCTGTGTAAATAAGTAAGCACAAGGACTGGGCTCAATAAAAAAATTACACAATCAATATGATATTTAAACTTATATATCTGGATTATATTTTAACGATATCTACATCAAAGTGGCAATGAACTAGACTTTGCAAAAATTAAATACCTTAGAGTAATAAAAACACTACCTTAAGTTTTGAACAGTAGTTACTTTATCATTCATTCACGTATTTATATAGCACCCCTTTAAGAAAACTACTCAGAGGTGCTACCGAATCCAGCATGGCTAAAAAATATAGTTTCCAAGCGCTTAAAGAGCGTGACCTATGGAACAGATGCATCTCGATAGGAACACCATTCTATGCCAACCCAAGAAAAAGCACGGCTTTGCTAGACATTGGTACGAGCAAAACTGAACTGAACTGGATAGTTCATTTTAAAAGAGATATATTTTAGTTTTAAAGAGTGCCACTATAAACAAAAGAATAGAGACATATTAAATGCATAAATTCTAATTATAACACTCCTGTCTGATGTAGACATCATAATTATTTTATCCCCCCCAAGAATCATTGACAGATACAATATTACCAATATCATTTTCAGATACAATATTTGTGGGGCATGATGGTATGGTACATGGGTACGTTTGGTGCCTTTGAGCCCTTAAGGTTGCGGGTTCGAATCCACCTCAAGCCGCATAGAGACTCTGGGCAAGTCCTTCACTTGCAAATTGCTCAGCACTTCAACGAAGCTTAGATTCAGTGTCCACGCATAGTCGGGAGCGCCTCTGAGTAGAAATCTTGAAGGGGAGCTATAACAAGTGTGCATACATACATACGTACAAATCAGATATTAACATGAAAACAGCAAACACGCCATTACCATTCATAGTCTGTATTTTGTGTCTTAAAAACCGTAGCTTCAAATTAAAAAACTGACACTGCATATTAATTTTCTTGTGAAAAAGAAACTTAATTACTTCAATTTGGTGAATATAGTCATATGAAATTTGCAGCCAGCCCATGATTCCAAGGCTTTAAACTCACCTGAAGGTAAATTCGTGGATAATGCATCACTGTTTCCAGCCAGTGGCTTTGTTGTCAGTGTTTCAGTACCGCAAGTCACCAGTTTCAGTTCCTCTGTTAATAAAACATTGAAACATGACATTTAAAAAATCCATAAGAAAATGCCAATAATGAAACTATAAATGAATGTAATAGACAGAATGAAATCAATACAGTAAAATATTACTAGATATAATGTAAAATTGAAATCCGAAACTTAAACGTTGGTCAGCAACAATGTAAACATTTCATGTTGTTTTCCTACCGTATATAGTACGCTGTGGGGGCGTGGTGGCGTCGGTGCTTTGGAGCTGGAGGGTTCCAGAGTCGAATCCACCTCAAGCTGCCATGTAGGGACCTTGATCAAGTCCTTCACTTGCAATTGCTCAAGTGCTTCGGCATGAAACTCGGATGCAGTGTCCATGCTGTAGTCAGGAGCGCCACTGAGTAGAGACCTTGAAGGGGCGCTATAGAAATGGAGAAAGATAAAATATAAAAATAAATAGGATTAGCATAAGCTTAGGTCTGACAACAGCACAAGCTTTGTATTTTTAGCTACTTCTCTTCCTCTGGCAGCTGACTATCCATGCCTCAGATTCACATTTCTGTGTGATCTTGAGATTATTACAAATACATGTATATTTAATAATAATTTAGAAACCATGACTAATACTGCTACACAAACAAACCAGTGATTCCCAACCTGTGCGCTGCGAGAACTTTGCAAGTGTGCCGCGGGAAAAATTCTAATATGTTATTAATTAATAATTAAGCTAAACATCCAGCCGTAAAGTACGAACAAAAGAATTACAGAAGAATATTTTGAGAATCTCGAGGCACAGCAAAATAAGCAATTGAAAAACTTACGAACTACAGGATATTTTCAGAAAAGGATTGGTAAAGTCGCTTAGGCCAATTGTTGGTAAAGCGCATGAAGGAACACACAGAAGCCAAATCTGTCATCGCATCAGATGAAATGTTAGTAGGCCTATGCTTGTCTCTGGAACCCAGTGAGAATTGTGAAAAAATAACTGGGGGGATTTGACCTTTATTCACTTGGAATCGGAGTGTAAAAACAGACTTTACTATGGGGCCCTGAGAAAGACTGGGGTTGAAGCACCCCAACCCCAGCAATTCTCACCCTGCTGGACCTCGTTTCAACTTGATTTGCTCTCGAAAACAGGCACAGCCGTCACATTAGTGATCATTAATGATCATTACATTCATTAAAAGTTAATGCTGTTAATTAGTGCAAATAAATATTAGATAATAATAATTATTAGAATAGTTTATATAGGTCAGTGGTGACTTCTATTCACTCAAGATTCTGGTCACTAGACTGACTATATTAGAGTGACTATAGTAGACTGACCAGAATCACTAGAGTATTATTAGACAATTAGAATATTTAATTTATAATCTATAGTGATAGTCAGTTATATCAGTTAAATAGTAGTGACAAATATATTTTAAAAATTGGTAATCATTGCAAAGTGTGCCGCGAAAATTTTCATTCTTTCTTAGTGTGCCGCAAGCCAAAAAACGGTTGGGAATCACTGATTTAAACTATTCTATAACATATCACATGAGTCTACAAAGACTAAGCTCAAGCAAACCAAAATGAACACAACCTCTGATTTCACCAACAGTGTTTCGTATCTGCAAAAGTTGTTCCTCTGCCTGTGATGTATCCAGTGTGACAGTGACTGAAGAAATGTCTTTTAGGTTACAGGCATCATATAGTTTCTGTATCTGAACAGACTTCTTGTTTAAGGCAGCTGCCTCACTGCAGATTTCAAGTGATGAAGTCTTAAGCGACATAGCGTTGCAGCTTTTCTCAAAGCTTTCTGTCAAGCCCAGGCATGTTTCTAGTTCGTTGACACGAGAATCAATTTCATACATTCGTTTGGTTTTCATCAGGACGAGTTGCGATAGGAGGCATCCTACATAGCCGTCAATCATCTCCTTCAGTTTTCTGCCATTCTCAATAACCTCAGCTTCAACATCTACAAATTGCTTCTGACAATCCATCTTTATTGTTTCCAGCTGTTCTTTTCTTGCTGAACCAATCTTTGAGTGTGAGGCAAGCATTTCAAGATCAGTGATGACTTGCTTCTTAGAAGTCTCAATCGCTTCAATGATGGGCTTGCAGGTGTGCATTGCGTGCGACTCCTTACAGCATTCGTCGCAAACGATGAGCTTGCACTCAAAGCAGACGATACTCAACTCGTGGTGTTCGTGTACAGAACAACAATCAACGGAAGATGCGGTCTGTTCTTTAACTTCATTAAGATTGAGTTGCAGAATAGTTACGCGATGTTTCTTCGACGTCTTCTGCTTTCTGTGACGTTCGCTGCAAGTCTTGCAGAGTTTCTGCTTGCATTCACTGCAGTACATTTTGGCCGGATTAATGCGAAAGTCTTTCCCTCCGCTTTTGGCATGACATGCATCGCACTGTGTGCCGCTCTTCTTCGCAGCTTTCATCTCTTCGACCAGGTCTTCTATGAAGAAACTCCTCTGGAGATCTGCCATGCCCCCAGGTGGAATTGTGAACTCTTTTCCACAGCAATGACAAGCCATTTTGTCTCCAGGTCCCTTCGTCATTTGCCATGCTGCTTGCTGTAAACATCGGAGGCAGAAGTTATGAATGCATGGCAGCATACGAGGTTCTGTGAACAGTTCCTTACAAATTGAACATTGTGCAATGTCTTCGGCTGTATCCATTGTCAGTTTCTATAGGATTTGTATGCGGGATTCCATGTCCAGTCAAAATCAAAACTGCTTTTCTGCAATAATAATGTGACACGGTGAGTAACAGGTAAAAAAAGCAAATGTGCATACCTTTCATATTCAATGTTGTCTTGCATCATGGGCACACTGCACTGGGCAGTTATCAGGGTCTCAAGATTCTATGGGCCGCAATCATGATACCAAACCTGACCCAAGGCATTAAAAGGTGCTTAAAAGTGCCTAAATGGCTAATCAGTTTCAAAGTGCAGGTTTCTTCACTTTTGAACTTTCTATGTGCTCATATTTACTGCATATTTTCAGACAATTATAATTATTACCTGAATTCTTTTTTTTTCATCTCGCGTTTATTACTTACTTATTGTGTGCACTGCATCACAAGATACGGGATAGGTCGAAGCGTTCTATTTTAGAGATTTCTTGGGCAGCCATATTGTCTACAGGGACAGATACGAATACAATATCCTATCCTATCCCGATTCTAATCAGGTTCCACCACTCAAATAACATCATCACCAACTACCACTCTGTCTCCTCGGTTTGACCTCCTCAGATTTTGACCTGGCACCGGAAAGAAAAGAGCAGCTCTGGTTAGACTATTGCGGACTTGATTTTAGGTAATTGGGTAGTTTAGCATCCCAAATTATTCAGGTTATTGCTGAGGTTTGGAATTTTTCGTCAATCCAGCTTCTATTTTATCAATACTGGAACTTTCATCCAGTTTCCATTTCTTTATCGTTCTTTTTAATAAATCCAGCTTCTATTTTTAGATCTATAAAACATTCATCCAGCTGCCACTTCTTTATCGTTCTATTCGTGAATCCAGCTTCTATTTCAACTACTATAACAGAACATTGATCCAGCTTCCATCTCTGAAGCGTTCTTTTCATCAATCCAGCTACCATTTTAGCCATAAGAAATCCTCATCCATCTTCCATTTCTGAAGCATTTCTCACTGGCCTACGCGAGAGTTACCCCGTTTGGGACTTCTTTGAGGTTTTCAAGCACACATTTTATGATTTTCTCAATTAAATATGTGTTTTTGCATATGTCTTTCAGTTATTATTGCAAAGAAATGGTCAAAATAATTTGGGACGCTAAACTACCCAATTACCTGATTTTATATAGCGCCGGTCTTAAGCTGGTCTCCCCGACGTGGTTTTTTGTGGGCGTTGAAAATTCTCGACCATTTACATTACACTACATTACATTGAGCGCCTCTGAGTAGTATTTTTACTTGAAGGAGCGCTATATAAATGCCCGAATGAATGAATGAATTACATTAGGCTACAAATGTAGGATACTCGCTTTCAATTACTTAATTTCATTCATAAGATGACAGCTCATCGTATGAATCGCCTCAAAACGCGACTCAAAACTGCGACGCCAGTATACCAATTTTCCTCATAAATTTAATGTCTTTTTAATCACATAATCATCATAATCAAAAAATAAACTGGATACGAAAACCTATTCTTAGCGAAAAAGTGTCAACAAACCTTAGGCCACAGCGATGCTGATTCTATTATTAGCTATGATGTAATGATTATAATTAAACGCTATGGTCTATTTCCGTATCTCTCATATCGAGCTCATGCAGTGGTGCAACTCCATCCGGCGAAATAAATAAATTGGCTAAGCCTATAATAAGCCAGAACCAGAGCCTTCTATTACAGTAACAGAAGGCTCTGGCCAGAACCGTATATTTATACGGCTATTAGACAGAAATTAAAATCCTATTAAATCCCGATTTAAGATATATATATGTGCAAAAACTGTGTAAGGCTTAAGGTTCCTTAGCCTAATTTCTACTAGACATAGACCTATAATTATAGGCTACGTCCATTGGAAACACATCCAAAATGGAAGACAACAGAAATTGTTTCCTGCTGTGGAACAAATTAACATTGTGCAGCTGCACTTAGATTAAAATAATTTTATTATTAGGATATTTTTCCACATAATTGTGTACGGTATGCGTCCATACGTTTGTCGCTCTTATTTGCATTGTCGCTGGGTCGGATCTTTGGAAATAGGCTCAATGCGTGGTGGTGGTGGTGGTGGTGGTGGTGGTAGCTAGGCTATTTGCAGTTTAACTTCACTGTGCGGTAACAAAGACCATTAGCGACGCCCCTTCTCCTTTGTCCAGACTTGGGACTGGCACTGGCAGAGTGCAACCAGCGGCGGAGTTAAAGGCTAAATGCATGATTTCATGCCTTGAACATATAGTCAATGCCGTAAGGCCTATTTTTTTATAGCATAGGCCTACTAGCTGTACCCGGCCAAGCGTTGTTGTGGCTGTAAAGACCGTGCAACTCTCCCTCCATACCTCCCTTCCCTGCCTCACTCCCTCCCTTCCTCTGTCCCTCCCTACCGCCATTCCCTTCCTCCCACTCCCTCCTTCCACCTCCTTTCCCCTCCCCTCCCCTCCCCTCCCCTCCCCTCCCTCGCCCTCCCCTCCTCTCCCTCCTTCTCCTCCCTCCTCCTCCCTTCTTCCCCTCCCTCCCCTTTCCCTCCCCTTTCCTCCCCTGCCCTCCTCTCCCCTCCCCCTGGCCCTCCCCTCTCCTTCCTCCTCCCGCTCCCCTCCCTCCCCTCCCCTCCCCTCCACCTCTCCCTCTCCCTCCCCTTACCTTCCCTCCCATCTCCCTCCCCTCCCCTGAAGGAGTTTCGGAGACATGAATGCACGACGCGACCTCTTTCCCAGGTTTGTCATTGGTGACCCAGTTAAAATGGGCGGAATCCATATACAGTATATCGACAGTTAATATATATATCGACAGTTTAAAATATGCGCTATACAAACATGCTCTCGGCAGAGCGCGCGAATGTTGCGACCTCTTTCCCAGGTTTGCCATTGGTGACCCAGTTAAAATCTTTGGACGGTTGAAATGGAAGTGGGTCGAATCCATATTATATCGACAGCGCTATCGACGCGCGAATGTTGCGACCTCTTTCCCAGGTTTGTCATTGGTGACCCAGTTAAAATCTTTGGACGGTTGAAATGGAAGTCGAATCCATATTATATCGACGTAAAGCGCTATCGACAGCGCGTGCGCGAAATGGCGGACGGCTGCGTGAAAGTTAAAATGTATAAACGTGTCAAATCGAGGAGAAAGTTGTGTTTTTTGGTCTAAAAGATTTGTTTCTTTCCAGGAAATCCTTTTACAAACCCGATCGTATTCGAACGGAGCGTTTAGCGAAAAATTTCAAAAGAATCGGTCATGAACTTTCCGAGATATTCGATTAGGAACAAACCTTTTACATTTTTATTTATATAGATACTAGCTGTACCCGGCCACGCGTTGCTGTGGCTGAAAAGACCGTCCAACCCTCCCTCCCTACCCCTGCCTCCTTACCTCCCTCCGTTCCTCTGTCCCTCCCTACCTCCATTCCCACTCCCTCCCCTTCCCTCCTCCATCCCTCCCGTTTCTTCCCCTCCCTCCCCTCCGTCCCTCCCCTCCTCCATCCCGTCCGATCCCTCCCTCCCCTTCCTCCCGCTCCCTTCCTCCCACACGGCCGCATTCAATTGCAAATAAATATTGAATTCGCTGAAATCGAATGCAAATGTTGTGTTATTTCGAGAAAAGCATAGCGCTATAAAACTATAAAAAGACACGCGCGCAACGAATGCAACGTTGTGCTGAATAGAAAGTGTAAATTGCGTTTTTCCCCAAAAAAGCTTATACAAACCCGGTCCTATGGAAGGTTTGAAAGCAATCGGTGAAGTAGAAACCCGCTATTCGAATAGAAACCGGTCACATAGAAGGTTTTAAAGCAACATCGGAGGAAAAGAAACACGGTATTCGAATGGAATTGGAATTGTGTACGAATGCAACGTGACCTCTTTCCCAGGTTTGTGATTGGTGACCCAGTCAAAATCTTTGGACGGTTGAAATGAAAGTGGGTCGAATCCATATTATATCTACAGCGCTATCGACAGCGCATGCGCGAGATGGCGGACGTCTGCATGAGAGTAAAAATGTATAAACGTGTCAACTCGTGGATAAAAATGTGTTTTTTTGGTCTAAGAGCTTTGTTTCTTTCCAGGATATCCTTTTACAAACACGATCGTGTTCGAACGGAGCGTTTTGCGAAAAATTTCAAAAGAATCGGTGATGAAGTTACCGAGATAACCCATTAGGACCAAACTTTTTACATTTTTATTTATATAGATAGACCTGCAAATATCCTAACGTGAATTTTGAACTTTTGCATAGATGTCTGCTGCCTTAATTAGGCTATTCGTGATTAGTAAAGAACATAGACTTACTTAAGCCTAGGCCTACCTACTAATAGGCCTAATGTCCATACAGGCCTGGCCTAGGTTTTTTTAAATCTTGCCAAGTAGGCTACGCTTAGCCGTCTTCGACGCCCACTTTTTCATGGATTAAAACGTCTTTTCATCACAAATTGTAAGATTAGGCCTATATACCGAATAAATTTAGGAGCCTATACTTGATTCATAGCCTTACAGGCAGGGCCGTCTTATCCAGTAGGCACAGTAGGCACTGTGCCTAGGGCCTACGAACTTACCAGGGGCCTACGAAATCCTGAAAAAAATATATTAAAAAATAAATGCAGTGATTGGTCAATGACCGGAAAGAGCAAACAGAAAAGGAAAACTTGCAAATTAATTTAACGAGCTAACTTTTTTAAGGCTAGAGTTAGCTAATGAAACAGTAACATTGGCTAAGCTATATTATGTTAACTTTGCGGCTCTTTGCATTCGCGAAATCGCTTATAACGTTTTCAAATGTCATTTCTCGCAGTAAGTCATTTTCAATTGAAAGTAATGCAACGGAGGATAATCGTGCCTGTCCCATCGTTGACCGAAGGTAATTTTTGATAATTTTCGGTTTCGAAAAAGAACGTTCACCTTCACAACTTGTTCCAAAAATAGAAAGATAAATTCGAAAAGCAATATTGACATTTGGAAAACTGGAGACCAGCTTGTCAGCTATTTGTGACCTAATCATTTCAGCTACAGATTTATTGTCTGCAAACATTCGAGAAAACAAAAGAAATTCGTCAATACACGCATCTTCTAGATCACATGGATATAGGCTACTTCAATCAATGCCTTTTCTCTAATCACTATTTCTTCAGTTTATAAAGTTCTCTCAAGAAGAAAATGGAATCTTTCATGTAGTGTTGCGTATAAGCTGCTAGCCGCTTTCCCATCTCAGTTATAAGTCTGTCTATGATCACGTAGAAAGTCTGGGTGCGGAATTAATTTATTTGTAGGCCATAGGGGCCTACGAATAGATTAATATGCAAAAGTGCCTAGGGCCTACAATGGCCATAAGACGGCCCTGCTTACAGGTTTTTGCAATTTTGTAACTTAAAAAACTAGAATTTTTGCCGGACGGGAACGGGTCTAGGTCGCCAGGGTAGCCTAATGGTAAACACTCTGTCACGAATGGCGCATGGATGCGGGATAATAATAATAATAATTTTCGTTTAGGCTATTCAACAACCCGGTTGACAGACCGCAACCGGTTAGGCTACAGTGCACATGTAGGCCTACAATTATGCAGTTGAAACAGTTTACAAGGAACTCAAATTACAGAAGACACAAATTTTAGCTACTAATTAACAGAACAGACAGCCTGCAATAATTAGGTTAATCGGCGCTAATAGCAGTCTACAACGCACCCTGTACGGGGAGCGAACCCGTTACCTCTTGCTCTCTACGCCAGCGTGTTATCCGTTACTCTACCGGCCCCTGGATCGCATACAGCTGCCCCCCTCCCACAATGGTTGACTCGACCTTCAATATTCGGCAGATGGCGTTGGTAAACTGAGCAGTAGGATGCTATAAAGTGAAACGCCTTGCATTGCTGCTATTAAAAATCGACTCCTTTAATGACTAGGTCTATAAATTGTCATCCGTTCAAACGGTGAATTGTAATCATACTGCGTTGTGTGAACTTGTGTGAGTTTGAAATTACGCCTAATTAAACGAAGGTTATTATTACAAAATTAAGAAACTGCGGTCTACTTTCCGGCCGCAATGTTAGTCATTATGATATTAGACAGTAGGGTAGGCCCCTATATTATTATTAAAGAACTAGGCTATAAGGTCTTTGTTATTACATGAGAATTCTGGAAAAATAACAGAGGTCAACCTTCAAACCGCGTGGAATTGGGATGTGCAGGGAAGGCTATGGGGTCGTAAGTAAGAAAGACTGGGGCTGAACCTCACAATTAACCAGTGGCTGCGCCAGGGGGGCTAGAGCCTAGGGGCTAAGCCCCCTGAAAAACGCCACCCGGGGCCAAAAACTGAAATCCTGGCGCCGCCACTACCCACAACCCCGGCAATTCTCATCCTGAAAGTAGCAACGTTGAAAAATCGTGT
Organism: Lumbricus terrestris; assembly: GCA_949752735.1. Taxonomy (NCBI): domain Eukaryota; kingdom Metazoa; phylum Annelida; class Clitellata; order Crassiclitellata; family Lumbricidae; genus Lumbricus; species Lumbricus terrestris. Next base: position 12,865,173 of record OX457043.1, on the reverse strand, counting down.
TAGACATGACTGCCATTGACTGGCTGCCCTCCATGTTCTCTCCTTAACATACATGTACAACTCCTTACAATTCTCCCAGCCCAGATATCTTCGCGAACTGTTCACCATCCAGTCTACCCGTTCTACCCGATCATCCGCCTGCCTTACACTCTCTCGACCGCCGATCACAAGTCATCTCAAGTTCTCCAACCGAGCCATATCCAACTCAGCACCACGCCTTTGGAATGATCTGCCTGCTGAGTTCCGATCCTTTTCATTTCCTCCTCCATCATTACTAATCACACACCATCACCTTCCTCAGGCTCATCTATCCATCACACCTCGGGCCTTTCACTCGAAACTAAAGACACTCCTTTTCAAGAACTCTTATCCTGTTTCACCTGATCCCCCACCCTCCAATTCCCGGCTCAGACGACACCCACCTTAGTAGCTGTTCCACCCCTCTGATCCTACGGTACCTCGACCCGGACCACCATGGACTACTCTTACGGACAACCCTTTTGACTCAACGCATTTGAACCTGATCCTATGGTAACTCGACCCGGACCACCACGGACTACTCTCACGGACAACCCTTCTAACACAACGCAGCGCTCGTGAATAAGCCGGTGCCCCGCGCTTGGCTTTCGAGTGGCGCTTTAGAAATTAGGAGATTATGATTATGATGATGATGATTATGATGATCATGATGGCTGCCCACAGTAGGCCTACCATACTATGCATAGTCTAAACTTGTTGGCCGTAGGCTATAGTAAATAGCCTACCGGTAGTATATATAGGCATAACCTTTGCATGACATTCCGCTGTATATATAGGCTATAGGCCTATTTTGTTTGTTTAATGAGAAAAATAGGCTGACAAGACAGCAACCCAGTTTTATAGTCACTTACATTGGTCTAGTGGTCAATTCATATAGCCTAAACCATAGATTTTACAAACCGGTCTCACTTTAAAATCGCGGACGATGTCACCCGACTGTAAGCAGTGTAAGGGCCTAGTACTAGTCAGTCATATATCTGGATATACTTATTTGAGGAATTCGAGAACATCCTACATGCATGCATAATTGCATAACTACACAACATCGAGATTTAAAAGTGTAGCATATAATTGGCCACTTGTAGATGATTAGACCCTTTGAAATGCTGATGTTTTCGTCGTTCTCGGTTTACACTGTGACTGAAAGGATCGTTTTTCTTCCGTAATCACCTCTGATGACCGACCGTAGGACAATTAAAGTTTTAGTGTGCCCATAAACGCTAGTTTAAGTTGGTTTGTTATAATGAAGAGATACTATAGCGTACCGGTAGTTACTTGAGTTAGTTGCAGCGAGTAGGTAGACTTCCTGATAAGCCTGGCTTTTACTAATTATTCGAGGGCAAGCATAAGGGGACCCCTACGCTCAACTTCATCGTCGAGTAGCGCATTTTATGAAGACACATAGTCATAGGACTTCTGAAGGACCACCTGCATTGTTTACCGATTCAGACAACGGAAGTTTTTACACTACACAGATCACAAGTCATTAGAGCCGCCATACTTCAACACAAGCCTGCTATAAAATCACACGTTCACTGTGAACTTTTTCACAATCTCGAACGCAGTTTTGATGAGAAATACGTAGGCTTAAGTTCGATTAATCTTCATTGGGCTTATTCTGTATTAGGTAAGTTCATATGTGCCTAGCCTACCTGGCAATGGACTTATTGCTTAGTATTAAGCTTTCTGATTATAGTTTTAAATATTATTATTGCTGACTTGATTGCAGGTTATCCGTAATCATTTACAGCGTTTTTCAGTTGTGACGCGCCGCATTGATAAAGACGCCTTAAGAAGTCAAAAGCTGGAGTCACATTCCCAAGTCCCTACTCTCATCACCCACGCGAAACCTACAAAACAGTAAAGGCCGTATACGACTGCCTCACGGTCATTCCGTTGCCATTGCTACTTCCTCACACCGCCTCGCGTCTGCTTCAAACTTATAAGAAATGTGACCCATCTCTACTTTCTTCTTCTCCGGCGTCATTATGTTGAATCCCGAGCCAGTTTCTACATCTCACATCAACCTTCGAGATTCGGATATGAATATAATTATGCGGGACGTCTTGCGCTGGCTCCCTTTCTCACAGAGGATCCCGCTTACCGGATCTCTTTCTTTGTTTGGCGCTCTCTCGCGGTGTGGCATCTCTATTTACAGGAGTTTTGCTGCTCCTCCCTATGCAGGCTGGGTCGCGACCGCTTCTGAGGGGATGGTCTTGATATAAATCAGTGAAAAATGAAAAATTGAAAACCAATGTAGGCGTAGGGCCTACGCTTAGCCTAATATCCGTGGACTCCTTAATGAAAAGCACTGCGCTACATAATTTCATGGGTTACATGACATTTGAACGGACGACAAAAGAACGTGCGACAGTAGAACGGTGTATTAGATGACCACTGAGACTATTGAACGGCCGGACAGTTGAACGGGCGACAGATGACCGGTGGACAATTGATCGGTAAAGTTTAGAAAATTTAAAGGCAATCGAACATTTACTAGTTTGGACATGTCGTGTAGAGCTGTAGGTCTACCAAGTTCAATGTCTCGTTGTTTGACAAACGGGCCACTGAGCTAAAATACATTAAAATTTCTGCTTTGCCATATATAGCTGGTGACTGCACGTGTAACCCGTTCGATTAATTCTCGATACATCTCTTCTTGCTTTGAGTGAAGCATCCCGGTCGATTCTTGCAAGAAAGTAGTCTCTTGCATAATTATGAATGTCCTTCTTGATAAACTTAAGACCTATCAAAAGGTCCATACGGTTGGGTGGTGAGAGAAGAACATCGAATGGAGTTCGAAATGTCATCCTTCCATTGAATTTGTTGTTCCCTTCCATTCCAGCGGTGTAAAATAAAACTGTGACTTTTGTCACAATGTCATGTAGAATTAACAGTTTGTCGCACATGTGACAATGAAACTTTCTATAACTTTCTCTAATATTCAGCATCACCAGACGTCGCGCCCAACATTCAGTCAAAACTCAAAGTAAGCTTAGGCCTACGTGAAGAGCGTACAACGCCGCACCTTGAGAATTGTTCATTAGTCGGCCCGATAATATGACGTTCCGGTTAAATGTCGCCTGTTCTATTGTCGGCCCGTTCTAATATCGCCCGTTAAACTGTCGCCGGTCAAGTGTCGTCCGTTCAAATGACCACCGTTCAAATGTCCGTACACCATTTTCATGTGATCCTCCAGCCACCGTCCTGACGCAGTCATCTTATCCGAGACTTGGATCACAGTCTTCATCTGCCACTTTCTGTCAACTTTTACCGGTAAATAAGACAGGCATTCTCTCATAAGCTCAAACAGAACCAAAAATTCATATAGAAGTTGAGCGTTCAATCTTGGAGACGGAATTGAGTTGCTAATCCGTGAACCATCTACAATAACTGTCCTTGCTTCGCCCACCTAAATGTAGAAAATCTTCGAATCATCATCTGTCATCATGAAACTGCCCACCTCTAAACTGGGTTAGATATAGACCTATCTACCATATTTTAAGATCGCCTATGTCATCAGCTTACCTCGCAAAACCCACTGCCCTTCTCGATGAAATTGATTGTTCTATCACTCGTTGTCACCGCGGTGACCAGACATTTCTGCGTCACACATTTTGGCGTCAGACAATTCAGTGTAGGTCATGTAGCCTACTGCAACACAGGACACCCTTTCACGCTGCCTTTCGATTTACGGATCCACTAAATGACTCATTTGTTGATTTATTCCAGTGATTTAATGGGTTATTTATCGAGCATACAAATCTCTCCTTGAACTCGTACAGCACCCACTTCATAAGAGACAAGGCATCAATAAATAAAAATATTACTGATGACGAAAACAATTACTTATGCGGCGCCGTACGTAGTAGTCATGCCGTTACAAGGGCGCCTCACAGTCAAATAACAGCGAGTAGGCTACGCAGCATAGGACAAACGAACCATGATTCTTGAGTTGAGATTTGAAAGAAATAAGTATTGTATGATAATGCTTTTTTCCTCAACATAGACAAAATACAACAAAATAAATCGACTCCAGGAAATTCAGATTAGGCTACTCTTGCCCGTGCTGTAACGACCACACGCCACCAACACCACCACATTACTCCTGCCCTCAATTGAGTCACACCACTGGCTCAAAATTCCCGAAAGAATAGAGTAGCCTATATTAATGGCCTACCACTTAAGTTACAACACACATCAACCCTCTCAGCCTTCCTATCTCCGTCAGTTGTTCGTTTTCCAACCGCTTCGTCCACTGTGACTGCTCCGCCCTTCAATCGCCTCATCACTTAAATCTGCCAATCGCTCCATTGCCATAGCTCTCCCACCTCTTTTGGAACGATCTCCCTTCAGTTTTTCCCCGAACTCACCCAAGCCTCAACTCTAAAAATCTCTCCGAAGGTCTTTAACTCAAAGCTGAAAGCATTGCTATTTCAGAAATAATATCTAGATTCTTCCTTTTCTCTTCACCACCTCGCCATTTCAACTCTAAGCATCCCCAACTTTAGCCATCCGTCTGTCTGTCTACCTGCCTGCCTGACTCTCCGGATCTTGACCCTCTGCCTATTGATTTTGTTTTTGACTAAGCGCTTGTCGTCCTGGGCATGACGTTAAACTGCATCCATCCTCCGCCACAGGAACCAACAACTTCTCTGTGCCGGTGCTAAGCCCGAACAAAGGAGGAAGGTTTGCCAGATGGGTGTCGATACGCTGGCAGTAAAAGACCAAGACGACTGAAATCCGTAAAAACCACGGCACAAGTGACATAGCGACCCAGATGCTTCAAGGTGTCATGATGTGGAGCAGACCGGTCAGGACAGACCAGTGGAGAGAGTCGGGGGAGAGCATGGGACACATACGGGCATTGACCCAGGTTGTCCTTCATGCCTCTCTCCCAATATTCTCTTCATGTAGACAAGGTGGTCTAGCTGCTCCAAGATTTTAATGGTATGGAGCAGACCTGCTGACCGGATCTGTTAAAGCTGGGCAGCATGACGCGAGAAAGACTCAGACAGAGAGTGGCATCGGACTCTTACGGGCATTGAGCCCAATGATGTTGATGATGATGAAGCGCTTGTGAATAAGCTGGTCCCGTAATTTGCTTTTGTGGACGCTGTAGAAATCTCGAGATTACGATTATGATTACGAGTCAACTGAGTCAGCAGTTGCAATTGCAATAGGAACACCGTTCCACAATCTTGGGGCAGTCGGATGAGATGACGCGGCTACCGAAATGGATTCTCATCCGTTGAACGCTAAGATCACTTATCGCGAGCGATTGTGGCCGCGGCTGCAGAGGAATGCATCTCTTAACAGGGGTCAGTAGGCACTCTGATGTGAAGTGTGAAGTGACTAAGACACATGTCATGCAGCAGGTCTTACATGGCCGTGTCTTCTCCGGTTGCCTATTATAAAGTATAGGCCTACATGTAATCCTCGCAGCGGCATTGAGATCAGACCCCAGGCAGTCTAGGACGCAAGCACCGACCAGCAGGCTGTTGCTGTGATCGACCTGTGGGGTCACGAAGACGGCAATGGTCACTCTTGCGGTATCAAAGGGCAAGGACCCGATGCAGGATTTCAGGAAGTGGAGATGTCGGAAGCAGCAGCCAAACGCCTGCTCTTCATAACCCATCATGGTCAGGCCGGACTTGAAAATTACACCGAGATCGCGGACTGCAGTCATAGACCAGGCTGAAGACTCGCAGACCCTCAGGTCCTCCTTGTTGAGACGAGGGCACCGTCTGCTAGTCGCACACCGCTGAAAAGTAAGTCTTCTCGGGGGGGTTAAGACGGAGTCTGTTTGCGCGTACCCAGCCAGCGATCCACTTGAGACCCAGCGCCATCAGCAGGGCTTAAAGTGGGTGGGAACGCGTGGGAACGGAGTTCCCACTGCTCTCGAAATTCTTGGCTTGCGTTCCCACTGCTCATCATGATGGAACGCCAAAACACATGCATTTCAATACAATTCTGCCGTCATAAGCAAGAACCACGTAACTGCAAATTTGGCCGTTTTGAGTTAGATGCAGATTCTGCATCTATTAATGGTCCTACACCTTGGAAAAAATTGAGAAACTCCTATCTCGATTCCATCACAGGGAACCAGCGTGTGTGAAAACCACGTATCTGCAGAAACCGCATGGCATCATAAGCAAGAACCACGTATCTGCCCTTGCGTTGTTTTTGCTTAGTATGATAGGGCGTAATTCGCAGATACGTACTAAGCAAGAACCACGTATCTGCATTTGCGTTGGTTTTTGCCTAGTCTTAAATTTACATGGGATTGCTAACCGTAAAAGAGGTGTGTAAGAGACATCTCTGCAATAATCTTCCGTTTGAAATAATAATGCCTGATAGCTGTACAGACTGGTTTCGCTGCTGTGCAAACTGGTTTTATCATTTGTAAACTTGTTTAGTATGTCTTAAAATGTCACCTGAGTGCAGATAACCATATAAATTGGTTTTACAACTGTACAAACTGGTTTCATATCGTTTGAAATAATATCTGAAAACTAGATAGACTAGCTTCACAGCTGTTTAAACTGGTTTCGTATCTTTAGAATGATGCCTGATACTGTAAAACCTAGTCTTACAGTTGTACAAACTGGTTTCAAATCTCTGCAAGCTGGTTTAGTATCTTTAAGAAATATCTGTTAGTTGTACAAACTGGTTTCGCAGCTGTACAGAAGTTTTTGTATCTTTTAAAATAATGTCTGTTGGCTGTACAAACTGATTTCGCAGTGTACAAACTGGTTTTATAGTTTGCAAACTGGTTTCGTTTCTCTTAAAATGTTGCCTGAGTACTGTATAAATTGGTTTTACAACTGTACAAATTGGTTTCATATCGTTTGAAATAATGTCTGATAACTAGATAGACTAGCTTCACAGTTGTTCAAACTGGTTTCGTATCTCTAGAATGATGCCTGATACTGTAAAACCTTGTTCTACAGTTGTGCAAACTGGTTTCACATCTCTGCAAGCTGGTTTAGTATCTTTAAGAAATATCTGTTAGTTGTGCAAACTGGTTTCGCAGCTGTACAAAAGTTTTTGTATCTTTTAAGATAATGTCTGTTGGCTGTACAAACTGATTTCGCACTGTACAAACTGGTTTTATAGTTTGCAAACTGGTTTCGTATCTTTTAATATGTTGCCTGAGAGCTGTACAAACTGGCCTCATAGCAGTACAACAGTACTGGTTTCATATCTTTCAAAATGATTTCTGATTGCTGTGCAAACTCTTTTAACAGCTGTATAGACTGGTTTCTTGTCTCTAGAATAATTATTTCTTATCTTTAGAATAATGCCTGATACCTGTACAAACTGGTTTTACAATCGTACAAACTTGTTTCACACAATGTGCAAACTGGATTTGTACCTTTTAAAATATTGTCGTATATCTGTACAAGCTGGTTTTATATTTTCACAAACGGGTTTCTCATCTTTAAAAATAATGCCTGATAGCTGTACAAACTGGTTTCGTTGCTGTAAAACTGGTTTTATAGTTGTGCAAACTGGTTTCGTATCTTCGGATTTGTTGTCTGAGGGATGTTAAAACTGGTTTCACAGAAGTACAACTTGTTTCTTTTCTTTAGAACGATGCCTGATAGTTGCACAAACTGGTTTCATACTGCACAAACTGGTTTCATATCTTTAAAAATGATGCCCGATAGCTGGTGCAATCCGATTTTTGCAGCTGTACAAACTGGTTTGGTCTTTTAAAACTATCTCTAATAGTTGTGAAACTGGTTTCACGGTTGTACAAACTGGTCCCACGGATGCACAAGCTGGTTTTACATTATTTAAAATGCTTGATTGCTGAAAAAACTGGTTTCACAGCTACAAAATCTGGTGTCCTATCTTTTAATATTATGTTCGGTGGCTGTACAAACTGGTTAACACCGTTGTACAGACTGGTGTCGTATATTTAAAATAATGCCTGATAGCTGTACAAACTGGTTTCCCAACTGTGCAAACTGGTCTTACAGTTGTAAAACTGGTGTCGACTCTCTTAAAATAATAATACCAGATTTATGAGTGCGTAAATTTCTGAATTGCTCCACAATTATTATACACGATTTTATGCAGATACGTTGTTTTTGCCATTTATGGGTCACAATCGCCGCTATGTAATGCTAAGCAAGAACACACTAACTGACATTTTCCATATTTACGATCAAAAATATTTAAAATTATTTTTTCCATAAAAATGGTTGATTTTTTCTACATTTATCAGTTTAAAGCAGAAAAGAATAGAAATATTTTTTCTACTTGGCAGAAAAGAATTTAGTCTTTTGCGTTTTTCTCAGAACTAGGTTTTTGCAGATACGTGGTTCTTGCTTATGACGGCAGAATTCTTCATCAGCGTTCCCAATGTACACCCAAACCACTTTAACCACTGTCCATCAGTTGATGGGCAACATCACGTTTAGTGGCACGAGTCATATGGTTGAATGGAATGATAAACCGAGAGTGGTAACCAGCACACATCGTCGGCCGTATATAGCAGGCACATGGGCGGTCCAACATGGAGCCTCGACGGACACCCCAGAAAGCGAGCGAACCGATGATTGAAACTCACGATAGAGCAAGGTGAGACAGCGTCCGTTAAGACTAGAACTGAACCCCCGAATGGGTGTCGTAGGTCTATATAAGTCCTCTCCAAGTGCTCCACTTGCATATCATGGTCGAACGTGTCAGAATCATGGGCGTCCGCAGGAATTTTTCTAGGGGGGCGCAAACTTTTATATAGGCCTAATTGTCAGAGAGGCTAAATAGGTTGTCGAAAGCAACCGATGACTCCACCTTCGACGCTTGCACCTTCTACACTGGCTCCCTCTCGATCCTCTGTCACGGAACCCAGCATGCGAAAAGGCATTGTCAAAACTGCTATAATAGCCTTAAAAGAGCCGCTATTAGAGGAAATACGATGCCAATTACTTGGCCATTAGGCGGTCACGGCTGAATGCAGTTTGCCGAAACGGGGTAGCAGTATGAATTTCCGCATTGCCATGAGATAATTCTATACCTATATGGTCCACCGATAATCACGTTGAAAATCGCGTTGTAATAATCATAACCAAAATAGGCCTAATCTAAATTAATTTCTCTGCAAATAAACTTATGTGAAAAATCCAGGGGGGCGCACTTGCGCCCCCTTGCGCCCCGCTGCGGACGCCCATGGTCAGAATCTACCGAATCAGGCACGCTGAGCATCGTATGAACTATGTATCAATTGCCTGGTTAAGATGGACCGTTAACAAGCTTCTTGTTTGTTCATTTTTTGCACCGATGTAGGCTACTCATCGAACTCATTTCCTCATCTTCTGTTGATCATTACTCTGCTGACGACACACGACGCTTCATATCTTTCTACCCTAACTCCCTTTCTCCGATCAGTCCCTCTTAGATGCACTGAATCATCTACGTAACAGGATCGCCCAGATTTCAGTCTGTATGACCGCTGACGTGCCATGAGTTAACCAATCAATAACAGAATTGCTCATTATAAATTTTAGCTTCTATGATCAATTAAACAACCAATCATCCTGGTCTTTCTCCGATAGATCTCAAACCGTAACTTACTTTTCTTTAATCCGCAACTTTGAATCAACTTTGAAATAACCATCGTTAAAAACCTTGCCATTTCCGACCACATAGATCTAACCCTATTTTCACGCACCTGCTATAGGCCTATGCACATCCATCACATTCGCCGATTGCGCCCATTACTCGACTGCTTGCACAAAAACCATCTCAGTTGTCCCTTCCAAACTCGACTACTCTGACTCCCTTTTTTAGAGAATCGAATTTTCTCAAATAAAGCGCCTGAACCGTACAGATTGTTCTCACCAACGCAATCATTAAAAGTCCGAAACATCACCACATTAACACCTTTTCTCAAATCGCTTAATGGGCTAAAAATTCCTCAGTGTACTTATAACAATATTGCATTTCTTACCTCACAGCGCCCCTCAAAGTCTCAACCCTCTTACTATTCACCATCCAACAGTGCTAGCCTTCTCACTCATCATTCATAACGCTCTCTATCTCTGAAATTCTGCAACCGCTCCTTAAAGGAAGCTGCATGAGCTCTTCCGAACCGATTCCCTAAGTTTACCTCCAAATTTGCAATTTCGCGTCTTAATCTAGCCGCTCACCTAAGCTACTTTCCACTGAAAACTGAAATCCGAATTCTTAAAGCCCTCCTATACTGGTTCCACTCCACCACGACACGACAACCATCATTGCTGATTACTACCCTTGCGCCTTGCACCATGTTCGCCCTTCCAGAATTGACCTGACACCAGAACGAGTCGAGCAGCTCGGATATACGTCGGATTTGACTTGATATAGAGCACGCGTCCTTGCTCGTGTAATTTACATGGTTTTTATGGGCGCTTAACTATTTTTCAAAGATTTATATTTACAGCATTTTTACACATTGATTCATACATGTAAATTGTGGTAGTTAGTAAAAATAAGCATGAAAAATTTATTTTTATAATTATATTGATGCTTTCATCCAGGGGTTCCGCGGCAGTTTGATGGAAATTCTTATAGCACTAACTGAAATCACATAAACATCAATAATCAGTAGATTCTTTCCCAGCCTTCAGCCATTCTTGTTTAAAATAACATTATTACGTGAATGCAACCTATTATTGTAATCAATCTTTAGACCAGGGCTGTCCAACCCGCGGCCCGCGGGCCATGATCCGGCCCGCCGACTGGTTCCATCCGGCCCGCCAAGACTTCCTGAGAAGCCTAAAATTTAGGGCCTAAAATTCCTAAATATTGCAATTTTTCATGTCTTAAGTCTTAAGACTAAAATTATGAACCGCATACTAATAGCCAAGTGCGGTCTCTGAATCTCCCATAATTCCTTGCTTCACCTAACATGAAGTTTTCAGTAAATGTAATAGCTCTTTGGTAATGACTCATAAGTGTTATTCCTTATCAAAGGAAAATGGCGGCTAGCGATAGCAGAAAACGAAAAATCGATTTTGAATGTAGAACTTTTAAAACGTCTTGGACGGAGGAATATTTCGTTGTTGAGCATTTGGGCAGTGTAATATGCGTGATTTGCAATGAAACAATATCAGTAAATAAGGAATATAATATTAAACGACATTATTCCACGAAACATGCTGCTAAGTTTGACTGTCTTTCCGGGCAAGTTCGAAGCGACCGAGTGAATTCTTTGAAGCAAAACCTAACGGGACAACAGAAGTTTTTCAAAGTTGCAAATAGTAACTCTGAAACCGCAACAAAGGTCAGTTTTTGTATAGCTGAAGCTATCGCAAAGAGAGGAAAACCGTTCTCAGATGGCGAATTTATTAAAGACTGTCTGAGGATGTTTATTATTGCCACAGCGCCAGATAAATTGTCTGTAGTAGAAAACACAAGTCTTTCGCATCAAACCATAGCAAGACGGGTTGATGACCTGGCTTCGAACATCCAGGAAAATCTTATTCGGCGACTTGATGAGTGCATATTTTACAGTTTAGCACTCGATGAGAGCACAGATTTAAGCGATACAGCTCAACTAGCAATCTTTGTTAGAGGAGTCACAAAACGTTTCGTTGTTGTTGAAGAACTGCTTGACCTCTGTCCAATGAAGGACACAACAACTGGAAAGGATATTTTCGCTGAAGTAAAATGTGTTTTGGCAAAATTCGGTCTTCCTGAGGGTAAGCTTTGTGGCTTAACAACTGATGGAGCCCCTTCCATGACAGGCAAGTACAATGGATTTGTAACATTAATGACGAAATCAGTTACTCAAGATGTCATCACACATCACTGTATTATTCACCAAGAACAACTGTGTGCTAAAGTTTTAGAAATGAAAGATGTTATGGAGAAAGTTGTCTCAACGGTTAACTTCATACGATCACGAGGTCTCTGTCATAGACAGTTTCAAGCCTTTCTTGAGGAAGTTAAATCAGATCAAAAGGATGTGATCTATTTCACCCAAGTTCGCTGGCTGAGCAGGGCAGCCACGCTAAAAAGATTTTGGTTACTACAGGAAGAAATAAAATCTTTTCTTTCAAGCAAAGGAAAAGAAGTCAGCTTCTTGAATGACAATTTATGGTTAAATGATTTGGCATTTTTGGTTGATGTCACACAATTTCTGGCTGATTTGAATGTCAAACTTCAGGGAAAAGATCAGTTGGTTCACAAAATGTATGCACATGTGTGTGCATTTACTCAAAAGTTGCAGCTCTTAAAAACACAGATGAGCTTGAAAAAAGTTGTGCATTTCCCAACACTGTTCACCAGGTCTGCTGAAACAGTGAACCATGCCAAGTACTCTGAATTACTTACACGCCTCCTGGATGCATTTACAGAACGATTCAGAGATTTCAAATCACATAATGACAACATGAAGCTATTTGGAGACCCATTTGGAACTGATCCTTCTGGTGTTCCCGAAACATTTCAAATGGAACTTATTGACATTCAGAACGACAGTGACACAAAGAGAGCTTTCAAAGAGCATGACTTATTAACATTTTACAGACAGTATGTGTCTCCAGAGACTTTTCCAAATCTGTCTAATCTTGCACTTAGATATATTGCACTGTTTGGCAGTTCATATTGTTGTGAACAACTGTTCTCAAGAATGGCCAATATTAAAACAGAATCAAGATCAGTTCTAACCGATGGACACTTAACTGGACTACTTAGAATAGCTGCATCAACAGTTGATGCTGATATAGAATATTTGTGTAAACAAAAACAATGCCAAATATCTCATTAACACAAAGAAGCTATTCAAGAATCAAGAAAGATGTTATGAAGTCTCTGAACAGTTATGACTGCAATGTGAATATATGTATAATTATGTCACTATAAAATTATAAATATATGACATACTCGTAAGTCAATGAGACCAAGAAGGCGAATAGACTTGCTTGCTTTTACGAAATTATATCTTTGGAGACTTTGGCCCTCCGAGTCTTAGAAAATTGGCCATGTGGCCCTCTGCCTGAAAAGGTTGGACACCCCTGCTTTAGACCATAATAATTATGGTCTAAACTCTAAAGAGTATGTTGTTCATTAGCATAGATCTAATCATACTTGTTGTTGGGACTCCCAACAACAAGTAGGCCTATGATTATGCTAGAATAGATTCCCACTTGATTCGTATGCGCTCCCAACTTGGGAGCGCATACGCATCAAGTGGGAATCTATTCTATATAGGCGGCATAATAGGTCTATAGATTGCCTACGTTTCCAACTGTCCATATGGACAAACAAAGCATTTTCTTAATTCCTTTTAAACTAACCCTGCCTGGCGCTTATGGTTTTCTGTTTTTAGGGGGGGGGGGGCTGAGCAAGGAAATTTTCATTTTTACATGTAAAGAAAAATGGATGGCCTTTGGGGGGGCTTAGCCCCTACACCCCTAGCGCCGCTACTCTTTCTCCAAGGAACACAAGTGTTAGGCAAGGATAACCTAGCTGTCTAGCAAGTGGTAATGTTAAGGAGCCTTGACAAGACTGAGGAAGTAATTTTTGTCCAGATAGGAAACTTATCAATGAGAAACTTTTTGTATTCATTACGCAACTCATTTAAGAAAGAAGACAATCGCGATTTAAAAATTGTTGTCTTGTTCTACTTTTTCAGAATATCATCAACGGTGCTGGCAACGATAGGCCTATATAACTCCAAATTATGTCATTGCCTGGTTCCTAGACGCGTCAGCTACCCATAAACCATAACGGCATGTAGGCCTAGACTGCTCGGATAATTTAAATACATTTGCCAATGATGCTTTAGAATTGAACGATAATTTCGTCAACCTACAAACAAATACTGATAGCTACGTTCTCAAAAATATCATAGCATATTCAATGAACTAATACAAAACGCAGTTTTATCATTTTAATCAATCTGATATAGAAAGGCGAAAATGAAAACCTTCAAAGCAGGAAAACACATGGAAAATGCAAACGTCTTATGGGATGCGAAAACTGCCATAATTCGTTCGAAAGAGCGACTGCCGACAAAGCAGTTAGTCATGGCAATAATCACGATTCATCTAATAACAACACAACAAATTACACTGACAGAGTCTACAAGGATATGCACATGTATGCCTATATCAACATATGTCACATCTACATCCACAGCAAATGAATCTACATCCACGTTCCATGAATTAACGTCCACATTTTCAGGACCCCCTTCCACTTCAACTTATCACATATCAACGTCCAATGGACCAACTTCAACCCTGACTGAATCTTCATCTAAGTCTTCTGAACCTGCATTCACAACTACAGAACCTACATCCACATTCCCTGAATCAACTTTCACATCTTCAGAACCCGCTTCCACTTCAACTTATCCCATATCGACGTCTTATGCACCAACTTCAATCCTGATTGAATCTTCATCTATGTCTTCTGAACCTGCATTCACAACTACCGAACCCACATCCACATTCCCTGAATCAACCTTCACAACTTCAGAACCCACTTCCACTTCAACTTATTCCGTATCGACGTCTTATGCACCAACTTCAATCCTGATTGAATCTTCATCTATGTCTTCTGAACCTGCATCCACAACTGCCGACCCTACATCCACGTTTCCTGAATCAACGTCCTCATCTTCAGAACCTAAATCCACTTCTATTTATTATGTATCGACGTCTTATGGACCTACTTCAACACTAACTGAAACTATATACACGGCAACACAATACACAACAACAACAACTGAATGTATATGTATATCTACTGAAGACACATCCACATCAACTGAAACTGCATCTACGTCTATTGAAACTGAATCCATAATGACTGAATCTGAATCAACACTGAATGATGTTGTATCATCAGTGACTGAGTTTACATACATTACGAGTGAAATTGCATCCACACCGGCACCAATTGAATCACCATCGTCAACCATATCAGAAACAACTGAAACGACTGAATCACCATCGTCCACCATATCAGAAACATCTACAACGACTGAATCACCATCGACCACCATATCAGAAACATCTGGAACGACTGAATCACAATCGCCCACCATATCAGAAACATCTAGAACGATTGAATCACAATCGCCCACCATATCAGAAACATCTGAAACGACTGAATCACAATCGACCACCATATCAGAAACATCTACAACGACTGAATCACCATCGACCACCATATCAGAAACATCTGAAACGACTGAATCACAATCGCCCACCATATCAGAAACATCTAGAACGATTGAATCACAATCGCCCACCATATCAGAAACATCTGAAACGACTGAATCACAATCGACCACCATATCAGAAACATCTGAAACGACTGAATCACCGTCGACCACCATATCAGAAACATCTGCAACGACTGAATCACAATCAACCACCATATCAGAAACATCTAGAACGACTGAATCACCATCGATCACCATATCAGAAACATCTGAAACGAATGAATCACCGTCGACCACCATATCAGAAACATCTGCAACGACTGAATCACAATCGACCACCATATCAGAAACATCTGCAACGACTGAATCACAATCAACCACCATATCAGAAACATCTAGAACGACTGAATCACCATCGATCACCATATCAGAAACATCTGAAACGAATGAATCACCGTCGACCACCATATCAGAAACATCTGCAACGACTGAATCACAATCGACCACCATATCAGAATCATCTGCAACGACTGAATCACAATCGACCACCATATCAGAAACAGCTGCAACGACTGAATCACCATCGATCACCATATCAGAAACATCTGAAACGAATGAATCACCGTCGACCACCATATCAGAAACATCTGCAACGACTGAATCACAATCGCCCACCATATCAGAAACATCTGCAACGACTGAATCACAATCGCCCACCATATCAGAAACATCTGCAACGACTGAATCACAATCAACCACCATATCAGAAACATCTGCAACGACTGAATCACCAACGTTCACCAAATCGGAAACATCTGAAACGACTGAATCACAATCGACCACCATATCAGAAACATCTGAAACGACTGAATCGCCATCGACCACCATATCAGAAACATCTGCAACGACTGAATCACAATCGACCACCATATCAGAAACATCTGAAACGACTGAATCACCGTCGACCACCATATCAGAAACATCTGCAACGACTAAATCACCATCGACCACCATATCAGAAACGTCTGAAACGACTGAATCAAAATCGCCCACCATATCAGTAACATCTGAAACGACTGAATCACAATCGCCCACCATATCAGAAACATCTGAAACGACTGAATCACCGTCGACCACCATATCAGAAACATCTGAAACGACTGAATCACAATCGACCACCATATCAGAAACATCCAGAACGACTGAATCACCATCGATCACCATATCAGAAACAACTGCAACGACTAAATCACAATCGACCACCATATCAGAAACACCTGCAACGACTGAATCACAATCGACCACCATATCAGAAACATCTGAAACGACTGAATCACCATCGACCACCATATCAGAAACATCTGCAACGACTGAATCACAATCAACCACCATATCAGAAACATCTAGAACGACTGAATCACCATCGATCACCATATCAGAAACATCTGAAGCGAATGAATCACCGTCGACCACCATATCAGAAACATCTGCAACGACTGAATCACAATCGACCACCATATCAGAAACATCTGCAACGACTGAATCACAATCAACCACCATATCAGAAACATCTAGAACGACTGTATCACCATCGATCACCATATCAGAGACATCTGAAACGAATGAATCACCGTCGACCACCATATCAGAAACATCTGCAACGACTGAATCACAATCGACCACCATATCAGAATCATCTGCAACGACTGAATCACAATCGACCACCATATCAGAAACATCTGCAACGACTGAATCACCATTGATCACCATATCAGAAACATCTGAAACGAATGAATCACCGTCGACCACCATATCAGAATCATCTGCAACGACTGAATCACAATCTACCACCATATCAGAATCATCTGCAACGACTGAATCACAATCGACCACCATATCAGAATCATCTGCAACGACTGAATCACCATCGATCACCGAATCAGAAACATCTGAAACGACTGAATCACCGTCGACCACCATATCAGAAACATCTGCAACGACTGAATCACAATCGCCCACCATATCAGAAACATCTGCAACGACTGAATCACAATCGCCCACCATATCAGAAACATCTGCAACGACTGAATCACAATCAACCACCATATCAGAAACATCTGCAACGACTGAATCACCAACGTTTACCATATCGGAAACATCTGAAACGACTGAATCACAATCGACCACCATATCAGAAACATCTGAAACGACTGAATCACAATCGACCACCATATCAGAAACATCTGCAACGACTGAATCACAATCGACCACCATATCAGAAACATCTGCAACGACTGAATCACCATTGATCACCATATCAGAAACATCTGAAACGAATGAATCACCGTCGACCACCATATCAGAATCATCTGCAACGACTGAATCACAATCGACCACCATATCAGAATCATCTGCAACGACTGAATCACAATCGACCACCATATCAGAATCATCTGCAACGACTGAATCACCATCGGTCACCATATCAGAAACATCTGAAACGACTGAATCACAATCGACCACCATATCAGAAACATCTGAAACGACTGAATCACCGTCGACCACCATATCAGAAACATCTGAAACGACTAAATCACCATCGACCACCATATCAGAAACGTCTGAAACGACTGAATCAAAATCGCCCACCATATCAGTAACATCTGAAACGACTGAATCACAATCAACCACCATATCAGAAACATCTAGAACGACTGAATCACCATCGATCACCATATCAGAAACATCTGAAGCGAATGAATCACCGTCGACCACCATATCAGAAACATCTGCAACGACTGAATCACAATCGACCACCATATCAGAAACATCTGCAACGACTGAATCACAATCAACCACCATATCAGAAATATCTAGAACGACTGTATCACCATCGATCACCATATCAGAAACATCTGAAACGAATGAATCACCGTCGACCACCATATCAGAAAAATCTGAAACGACTGAATCACAATCGACCACCATATCAGAATCATCTGCAACGACTGAATCACAATCGACCACCATATCAGAAACATCTGCAACGACTGAATCACCATTGATCACCATATCAGAAACATCTGAAACGAATGAATCACCGTCGACCACCATATCAGAAACATCTGCAACGACTGAATCACAATCGACCACCATATCAGAAACATCTGAAACGACTGAATCACCGTCGTCCACCATATCAGAAACATCTGCAACGACTGAATCACAATCAACCACCATATCAGAAACATCTAGAACGACTGAATCACCATCGATCACCATATCAGAAACATCTGAAACGAATGAATCACCGTCGACCACCATATCAGAAACATCTGCAACGACTGAATCACAATCGACCACCATATCAGAAACATCTGCAACGACTGAATCACAATCAACCACCATATCAGAAACATCAAGAACGACTGAATCACCATCGATCACCATATCAGAAACATCTGAAACGAATGAATCACCGTCGACCACCATATCAGAATCATCTGCAACGACTGAATCACAATCGACCACCATATCAGAATCATCTGCAACGACTGAATCACAATCGACCACCATATCAGAATCATCTGCAACGACTGAATCACAATCGACCACCATATCAGAAACATCTGCAACGACTGAATCACAATCGACCACCATATCAGAAACATCTGCAACGACTGAATCACAATCGACCACCATATCAGAAACATCTGCAACGACAGAATCACAATCGACCACCATATCAGAATCATCTGCAACGACTGAATCACAATCGCCCACCATATCGGAAACATCTGCAACGACTGAATCACAATCGCCCACCATATCAGAAACATCTGCAACGACTGAATCACAATCAACCACCATATCAGAAACATCTGCAACGACTGAATCACCAACGTTTACCATATCGGAAACATCTGAAACGACTGAATCACAATCGACCACCATATCAGAAACATCTGCAACGACTGAATCACAATCGACCACCAAATCAGAAACATCTGCAACGACTGAATCACAATCGACCACCATATCAGAAACATCTGAAACGACTGAACCACCGTCGACCACCATATCAGAAACATCTGCAACGATTAAATCACCATCGACCACCATATCAGAAACGTCTGAAACGACTGAATCAAAATCGCCCACCATATCAGTAACATCTGAAACGACTGAATCACAATCGCCCACCATATCAGAAACATCTGAAACGACTGAATCACCGTCGACCACCATATCAGAAACATCTGCAACGACTGAATCACAATCGACCACCATATCAGAAACATCCAGAACGACTGAATCACCATCGATCACCATATCAGAAACAACTGCAACGACTGAATCACAATCGACCACCATATCAGAAACATCTGCAACGACTGAATCACAATCGACCACCATATCAGAAACATCTGAAACGACTGAATCACAATCGACCACCATATCAGAAACATCTGCAACGACTGAATCACAATCAACCACCATATCAGAAACATCTAGAACGACTGTATCACCATCGATCACCATATCAGAAACATCTGAAACGAATGAATCACCGTCGACCACCATATCAGAAACATCTGCAACGACTGAATCACAATCGACCACCATATCAGAATCACCTGCAACGACTGAATCACAATCGACCACCATATCAGAGACATCTGCAACGACTGAATCACCATCGATCACCATATCAGAAACATCTGAAACGAATGAATCACCGTCGACCACCATATCAGAAACATCTGCAACGACTGAATCACAATCGCCCACCATATCAGAAAAATCTGCAACGACTGAATCACAATCGCCCACCATATCAGAAACTTCTGCAACGACTGAATCACAATCAACCACCATATCAGAAACATCTGCAACGACTGAATCACCAACGTTCACCATATCGGAAACATCTGAAACGACTGAATCACAATCGACCACCATATCAGAAACATCTGAAACGACTGAATCGCCATCGACCACCATATCAGAAACATCTGCAACGACTGAATCACAATCGACCACCATATCAGAATCATCTGCAACGACTGAATCACCATCGACCACCATATCAGAAACGTCTGAAACGACTGAATCAAAATCGCCCACCATATCAGTAACATCTGAAACGACTGAATCACAATCGCCCACCATATCAGAAACATCTGAAACGACTGAATCACCGTCGACCACCATATCAGAAACATCTGCAACGACTGAATCACAATCGACCACCATATCAGAAACATCCAGAACGACTGAATCACCATCGATCACCATATCAGAAACAACTGCAACGACTGAATCACAATCGACCACCATATCAGAAACATCTGCAACGACTGAATCACAATCGACCACCATATCAGAAACATCTGAAACGACTGAATCACCGTCGACCACCATATCAGAAACATCTGCAACGACTGAATCACAATCGACCGCCATATCAGAATCATCTGCAACGACTGAATCACCGTCGACCACCATATCAGAAACATCTGCAACGACTGAATCACAATCGACCACCATATCAGAGTCATCTGCAACGACTGAATCACAATCGACCACCATATCAGAAACATCTGAAACGACTGAATCCCCATCGTTCACCATATCGGAAACATCTGCAACGACTGAATCACCTTCGACCACCATATCAGAAACATCTGAAACGACTGAATCACCATCGTCCACCATATCAGAAACATCTGAAACGACTGAATCGCCATCGACCACCAATTCAGAAACATCTGCAACGACTGAATCACCATCGTTCACCATATCGGAAACATCTGCAACGACTGAATCACCTTCGACCACCATATCAGAAATATCTGAAACGACTGCATCACCTTCGACCACCATATCAGAAACATCTGAAACGACTGAATCACCATCGTTCACCATATCAGAAACATCTGAAAGGACTGAATCGCCATCGACCACCATATCAGAAACATCTGAAACGACTGAATCACAATCGTCCACCATATCAGAAACATCTACAATGATTGAATCACCATCGACCACCATATCAGTAACATATGAAACGACTGAATCACCATCAACCACCATATCAGAAACATCTGAAACGAATGAATCACCGTCGACCACCATATCAGAAACATCTGCAACGACTGAATCACAATCGCCCACCATATCAGAAAATTCTGCAACGACTGAATCACAATCAACCACCATATCAGAAACATCTGCAACGACTGAATCACCAACGTTCACCATATCGGAAACATCTGAAACGACTGAATCACAATCGACCACCATATCAGAAACATCTGAAACGACTGAATCGCCATCGACCACCATATCAGAAACATCTGCAACGACTGAATCACAATCGACCACCATATCAGAATCATCTGCAACGACTGAATCACCATCGACCACCATATCAGAAACGTCTGAAACGACTGAATCAAAATCGCCCACCATATCAGTAACATCTGAAACGACTGAATCACAATCGCCCACCATATCAGAAACATCTGAAACGACTGAATCACCGTCGACCACCATATCAGAAACATCTGCAACGACTGAATCACAATCGACCACCATATCAGAAACATCCAGAACGACTGAATCACCATCGATCACCATATCAGAAACAACTGCAACGACTGAATCACAATCGACCACCATATCAGAAACATCTGCAACGACTGAATCACAATCGACCACCATATCAGAAACATCTGAAACGACTGAATCACCGTCGACCACCATATCAGAAACATCTGCAACGACTGAATCACAATCGACCGCCATATCAGAATCATCTGCAACGACTGAATCACCGTCGACCATCATATCAGAAACATCTGCAACGACTGAATCACAATCGACCACCATATCAGAGTCATCTGCAACGACTGAATCACAATCGACCGCCATATCAGAAACATCTGAAACGACTGAATCACCATCGTTCACCATATCGGAAACATCTGCAGCGACTGAATCACCTTCGACCACCATATCAGAAACATCTGAAACGACTGAATCACCATCGTCCACCATATCAGAAACATCTGAAACGACTGAATCGCCATCGACCACCAATTCAGAAACATCTGCAACGACTGAATCACCATCGTTCACCATATCGGAAACATCTGCAACGACTGAATCACCTTCGACCACCATATCAGAAATATCTGAAACGACTGCATCACCTTCGACCACCATATCAGAAACATCTGAAACGACTGAATCACCATCGTTCACCATATCAGAAACATCTGAAAGGACTGAATCGCCATCGACCACCATATCAGAAACATCTGAAACGACTGAATCACAATCGTCCACCATATCAGAAACATCTACAATGATTGAATCACCATCGACCACCATATCAGTAACATATGAAACGACTGAATCACCATCAACCACCATATCAGAAACATCTGAAACGACTGAATCACCATCGACCACAATATCAGAAACATCTGAAACGATCGATTCACCCTCGTCCACCATATCAGAAACATCTGAAACGACTGAATCACCATCGACCACAATATCAGAAACATCTGAAACGACTGAATCACCATCGCCCCCCACAAAAGAATCATCTGAAACGACTGAATCACCATCGTCCGCCATATCAGAAACATTTGAAACGACTGAATCACCATCGTCCACCATATCAGAAATATCTGAAACGATTGAATCACCAACGACCACCATATCAGATACATCTGAAACGACGGAATCACCATCGACCACCATATCAGAGACACCCGAAACGACTGAATCACCATCGACCACCATGTCAGAAACTACTGCAACGACTGAATCACCATCGACCACTAAAATAGTAACATCCGAAACGACTGAATCACCATCGTCCACCATATCAGAAACATCTGAAACGACCGATTCACTCTTGTCCACCATATCAGAAACATCTGAAACGACTGAATCACCATCGACCACCATTTCAGAAACATCTACAATGACTGAATCACCATCGACAACCATATCAGAAACATCTGAAACGACCGATTCACCCTCGTCCACCATATCAGAAACATCTGAAACGACTGAATCACCATCGACCTCCATTTCAGAAACATCTGACACGACTGAATCACCATCTTCCACCATATCAGAAACATTTCCAACGACTGAATCAAAATCGTCCACCATATCAGAAACATATAAAACGACTGAATCACCATCGACCACCATGTCAGAAACTACTGCAACGACTGAATCACCATCGACCACTAAAATAGTAACATCCGAAACGACTGAATCACCATCGTCCACCATATCAGAAACATCTGAAACGACCGATTCACTCTTGTCCACCATATCAGAAACATCTGAAACGACTGAATCACCATCGACCACCATTTCAGAAACATCTACAATGACTGAATCACCATCGACAACCATATCAGAAACATCTGAAACGACCGATTCACCCTCGTCCACCATATCAGAAACATATGAAACGACTCTATCACCCTCGTCCACCATCTCAGAAACATCTGAAACGACTGAATCACCATCAACCACCATATCAGAAACATCTACAACGACTGAATCACCATCGACCATCATATCAGAAACATCTGAAACGACTGATTCACCATCGACCACCATATCAGAAACATCTGAAACGACTGTATCATTCTCGTCCACCATATCAGAAACATCTGAAGCGACTGAATCACCATCGTCCACAATATCAGAAACATCTACAACGACTGAATCACCAGCGACCACCAAATCAGAAACATCTGCACCGACTGAATCACAATCGACCAAAATATCAGAAACATCTACAACGACTGAATCACCCTCGTCCACCATATCAGAAACTTCTGAAACAACTGAATCACAATCGTCCACCATATCAGAAACATCTGCAACGACTGAATCACAATCAACCACCATATCAGAAACATCTGCAACGACTGAATCACCAACGTTCACCATATCAGAAACATCCGAAATGACTGAATCAGAATCGATTACAATGTCAGGAACATCTGAAACTACTGAATTACCATCGTCCACCATATCAGAAACATCTAAAATGACTGAATCACCATCGTCCACCATATCAGAAAAAGGTGAAACTGCTGAATCCACGTCTGCCACCTTATCAGAAACATCTTCAACGACTGAACCACCATCGACCACCATATCAGTAACATCTGAATCGACTGAATCTCCATCGTCCACCATATCAGAAACACCTGAAATGACTGAATCACCATCGTCCTCCATATCAGATACACCTACAACGATTGTATCGCAATCGACCACCATATCAGAAACATCTGAAACGACTGAATCACAGTTGACCACCATATCAGAAACATCTACAACAACTAAATCACCATCGTCCACCCTATCAGAAACATCTGAAACGACTGAATCACTATCGACCACCATATCAGAAACATCTGAAATGACTGAATCACCATCGAGTGCCATATCAAAAACATCTGAAACGACTGAACCACAATCGACCACCATATCAGAAACATCTGAAACGACTGAATCACAATCGACCACCTTATCAGAAACATCTGCAACGACTGAACCACAATCGACCACCATATCAGAAACATCTGAAACGACTGAAACAGAATCGTCTGAATCTGAATCCACTTCGACTGAAATAATTATTGCAAACACACTAAGTGAACCTGCATCTGCACAGACTGAGCCAAAATTAACCCCGACTAAAGCTGCATCCTCAACGTCTTCCGAGGCTACATCCATGTTCTCTGAATCAACCTTCACATCTTCAGAACCCACTTCCACTTCAACTTATTTCATATCGACGTCTTATAGACCAACTTCAACACTGACTGAATCTGCATCTAAGTCTTCTGAACCTGCATTCTCATCTACCGAACCTGCATCCACATTCCCTGAATCAACTTTCAAATCTTCAGAACCCACTTCCACTTCAGCTTATCCCATATCGACGTCTTATGGACCAACTTCAATCCTGACTGAATCTGCATCAGCGTCTTCTGAACCTGCATTCTCAACTACCGAACCTGCATCCACATTCCCTGAATCAACTTTCACATCTTCAGAACCCACTTCCACTTCAACTTATGCCATATCGACGTCTTATGGACCAACTTCAACACTGACTGAATCTGCATTAGCGTCTTCTGAACCTGCATTAACAACTAGCGAACCTACATCGACGTTCCCTGACTCAACCTTCACATCTTCAGAACCCACTTCAGCTTATCCCATATCGACGTCTTATGGACCAACTTCAATCCTGACTGAATCTGCATCAGCGTCTTCTGAACCTGCATTCACATCTACCGAACCTACATCGACGTTCCCTGAATCAACCTTCACATCTTCAGAACCCACTTCCCCTTCAGCTTATTCCATATCGACGTCTTATGGACAAACTTCAATCCTGACTGAATCTGCATCAGCGTCTTCTGAACCTGCATTCACAACTAGCGAACCTACATCGACGTTCCCTGAATCAACCTTCACATCTTCAGAACCCACTTCCACTTCAATCTATTTCATATCGACGTCTTATAGACCAACTTCAACAACGACTGAATCTGCATCAGCATCTTCTGAACCTGCATTCACAACTAGCGAACCTACATCCACGTTCCCTGAATCAACCTTCACATCTTCAGAACCCATTTCCACTTCAACTTATCCCATATCGACGTCTTATGAACCAACTTCAATCCTGATTGAATCTTCATCTATGTCTTCTGAACCTGCATCCACAACTGCCGAACCTACATCCACATTCCCTGAATCAAAATTTACATCTTCAGAACCCACTTCCACTTCAACTTATCCCATATCGACGTCTTATGGACAAACTTCAACAACAACTGAATCTGCATCAGCGTCTTCTGAACCTGCATTCACAACTGCCGAACCTGCTTCCACATTCCCTGAATCAACCTTCACATCTTCAGAACCCACTTCCACTTCAGCTTATCCCATATCGACGTCTTATGGACCAACTTCAATCCTGACTGAATCTGCATCAGCGTCTTCTGAACCTGCATTCACAATTAGCGAACCTACATCGACGTTCCCTGAATCAACCTTCACATCTTCAGAACCCACTTCCACTTCAACTTATTTCATATCGACGTCTTATGGGCCAACTGCAACACTGACTGAATCTGCATCAGCGTCTTCTGAACCTGCATTCACAACTAGCGAACTTACATCCACGTTCCATGAATCAACCTTCACATCGTCAGAACCCACTTCCACTTCAACTTATTTCATATCGACGTCTTATGGACCAACTTCAACAACGACTGAATCTGCATCAGCGTCTTCTGAACCTGCATTAACAACTAGCGAACCTACATCCACATTCCCTGAATCAACCTTCACATCTTCAGAACCCACTTCCACTTCAACTTATCCTATATCGACGTCTTATGGGCCAACAGCAACACTGACTGAATCTGCATCAGCGTCTTCTGAACCTGTATTCACAACTGCCGAACCTGCATCCACGTTCCCTGAATCAACCTTCACATCTTCAGAACCCACTTCCACTTCAGCTTATCCCATATCGACGTCTTATGGACAAACTTCAATCCTGACTGAATCTGCATCAGCGTCTTCTGAACCTGCATTCACAACTAGCGAACCTACATCGACGTTCCCTGAATCAACCTTCACATCTTCAGAACCCACTTCCACTTCAACTTATCCCATATCGACGTCTTATGGACCAACTTCAACCCTGACTGAATCTGCATCAGCGTCTTCTGAACCTGCATTCACAACTAGCGAACCTACATCGACGTTCCCTGAATCAACCTTCACATCTTCAGAACCCACTTCCACTTCAGCTTATCCCATATCGACGTCTTATGGACCAACTTCAATCCTGACTGAATCTGCATCAGCGTCTTCTGAACCTGCATTCACAACTACCGAACCTACATCCACATTCCCTGAATCAACCTTCACATCTTCAGAACCCATTTCCACTTCAACTTATCCCATATCGACGTCTTATGGACAAACTTCAATCCTGACTGAATCTGCATCAGCGTCTTCTGAACCTGCATTCACAACTACCGAACCTACATCCACATTCCCTGAATCAACCTTCACATCTTCAGAACCCACTTCCACTTCAACTTATCCTATATCGACGTCTTATGGGCCAACTGCAACCGTGACTGAATCTGCATCAGCGTCTTCTGAACCTGCATTAACAACTAGCGAACCTACATCCACATTCCCTGAATCAACCTTCACATCTTCAGAACCCACTTCCACTTCAACTTATCCCATATCGACGTCTTATGGACAAACTTCAACAACGACTGAATCTGCATCAGCGTCTTCTGAACCTGCATTCACAACTACCGAACCTACCTCGACATTCCCTGAATCAACCTTCAGATCTTCAGAACCCACTTCCACTTCAGCTTATCCCATATCGACGTCTTATGGACCAACTTCAATCCTGACTGAATCTGCATCAGCGTCTTCTGAACCTGCATTCACAATTACCGAACCTACATCCACATTCCCTGAATCAACCTTCACATCTTCAGAACCCACTTCCACTTCAACTTATCCCATATCGACGTCTTATGGACAAACTTTAATCCTGACTGAATCTGCATCAGCGTCTTCTGAACCTGCATTCACAACTACCGAACCTACATCCACATTCCCTGAATCAACCTTCACATCTTCAGAACCCACTTCCACTTCAACTTATCCTATATCGACGTCTTATGGGCCAACTGCAACCGTGACTGAATCTGCATCAGCGTCTTCTGAACCTGCATTAACAACTAGCGAACCTACATCCACATTCCCTGAATCAACCTTCACATCTTCAGATTCCACTTCAACTTATCCCATATCGACGTCTTATGGACAAACTTCAACAACGACTGAATCTGCATCAGCGTCTTCTGAACCTGCATTCACAACTACCGAACCTACATCCACATTCCCTGAATCAACCTTCACATCTTCAGAACCCACTTCCACTTCAACTTATCCTATATCGACGTCTTATGGGCCAACTGCAACCGTGACTGAATCTGCATCAGCGTCTTCTGAACCTGCATTAACAACTAGCGAACCTACATCCACATTCCCTGAATCAACCTTCACATCTTCAGAACCCACTTCCACTTCAACTTATCCCATATCGACGTCTTATGGACAAACTTCAACAACGACTGAATCTGCATCAGCGTCTTCTGAACCTGCATTCACAACTGCCGAACCTGCTTCCACATTCCCTGAATCAACCTTCACATCTTCAGAACCCACTTCCACTTCAGCTTATCCCATATCGACGTCTTATGGACCAACTTCAATCCTGACTGAATCTGCATCAGCGTCTTCTGAACCTGCATTCACAATTACCGAACCTACATCCACATTCCCTGAATCAACCTTCACATCTTCAGAACCCACTTCCACTTCAACTTATCCTATATCGACGTCTTATGGGCCAACTGCAACCGTGACTGAATCTGCATCAGCGTCTTCTGAACCTGCATTAACAACTAGCGAACCTACATCCACATTCCCTGAATCAACCTTCACATCTTCAGATTCCACTTCAACTTATCCCATATCGACGTCTTATGGACAAACTTCAACAACGACTGAATCTGCATCAGCGTCTTCTGAACCTGCATTCACAACTGCCGAACCTGCTTCCACATTCCCTGAATCAACCTTCACATCTTCAGAACCCACTTCCACTTCAACTTATCCCATATCGACGTCTTATGGACCAACTTCAATCCTGACTGAATCTGCATCAGCGTCTTCTGAACCTGTATTCACAACTACCGAACCTACATCCACATTCCCTGAATCAACCTTCACATCTTCAGAACCCACTTCCACTTCAACTTATCCTATATCGACGTCTTATGGGCCAACTGCAACCGTGACTGAATCTGCATCAGCGTCTTCTGAACCTGCATTAACAACTAGCGAACCTACATCCACATTCCCTGAATCAACCTTCACATCTTCAGAACCCACTTCCACTTCAACTTATCCCATATCGACGTCTTATGGACAAACTTCAACAACGACTGAATCTGCATCAGCGTCTTCTGAACCTGCATTCACAACTGCCGAACCTGCTTCCACATTCCCTGAATCAACCTTCACATCTTCAGAACCCACTTCCACTTCAGCTTATCCCATATCGACGTCTTATGGACCAACTTCAATCCTGACTGAATCTGCATCAGCGTCTTCTGAACCTGCATTCACAATTACCGAACCTACATCCACATTCCCTGAATCAACCTTCACATCTTCAGAACCCACTTCCACTTCAACTTATCCTATATCGACGTCTTATGGGCCAACTGCAACCGTGACTGAATCTGCATCAGCGTCTTCTGAACCTGCATTAACAACTAGCGAACCTACATCCACATTCCCTGAATCAACCTTCACATCTTCAGATTCCACTTCAACTTATCCCATATCGACGTCTTATGGACAAACTTCAACAACGACTGAATCTGCATCAGCGTCTTCTGAACCTGCATTCACAACTGCCGAACCTGCTTCCACATTCCCTGAATCAACCTTCACATCTTCAGAACCCACTTCCACTTCAACTTATCCCATATCGACGTCTTATGGACCAACTTCAATCCTGACTGAATCTGCATCAGCGTCTTCTGAACCTGCATTCACAACTACCGAACCTACATCCACGTTCCCTGAATCAATCTTCACATCTTCAGAACCCACCTCCACTTCAGCTTATCCCATATCGACGTCTTATGGACCAACTTCAACACTGACTGAATCTGCATCAGCGTCTTCTGAACCTGCATTCACAACTACCGAACCTACCTCGACATTCCCTGAATCAACCTTCACATCTTCAGAACCCACTTCTAATTCCATATATTCTTTATCGACGTCTTATGGACCATCTTCAACCCTGACTGGATCTTCATCTATGTCTTCTGAACCTACATCCACAACTCTCGAATCCTCATCCGCGTCCAGAGAATCAACCTCCACATCTTCAATACTTTCTGCCACGTCGGTTTATCCTACATCCGTGTTTTATGGACCTACTTCAACACTTATTGAATTTACATCCACGTTCTCTGAATCTATATTCACGAAAACTCAACCAACGCCCACAGCAACTGCTGAAAGTACATACACACCGACTGAATCTGCATTCACATCGACTGAATCTGCATTCACATCGATTGAATCTGCATTCACATGGAGCGATCCTTCATCCGTACCGACTAATTCTGCATCCACACCGTCTGATGTTACGTACACAGCGACTGTATCAGCATACACAACATCTGAAATAGTATCCACACAGAATGAATATGCATCCAAACCGATTGAACTTGCATCCACACCGAACGAAAATTCATACACACCGACTAAACCCGCATCCATACCGTCTGAACGTACATCGACACCGACAGAAGTCGCATCTACACGTACGGAAATTGGAACCGCGCCGTTTGAATCCTCCACGACTGAAGTTGCATCCACTCTGGCTGAATCTGCATCCACACAGATTGAAGTTGTATCCTTGCCGACTAAACCTGCAAACACAAAGACTGAAACTACATTCACACCAACTACAGCTATATACACCCCGACTGAACCGACCTCCACATCGACCGAACGTACGTATGCACCGACTCAAGTTACCACAACACTGACTGAACCTACATTAACACCGATTGAACCAATATCCACAACGATTGAACCAACATCCACACAGACTGAACCTACATCCACACCGATTGAACCAACATCCACACCGATTGAACCAACATCCACACCGATTGAACCAACATCCACACAGACTGAACCTACATCCACACCGATTGAACCAACATCCACACCGACTGAACCAACATCTACACCGATCGAACCAACATCCACACCGATTGAACCTACATCTACACCGACTGGACCTACATTCTCAACGATTGAACCTACATCCACACAGACTGAACCAACATCCACACCGATTGAACCAACATTCACAACGATTGAACCAACATCCACACCGACTGAACCTACATCTACACCGATCGAACCAACATCCACACCGATTGAACCTACATCTACACCGACTGGACCTACATTCTCAACGATTGAACCTACATCCACACAGACTGAACCAACATCCACACCGATTGAACCAACATTCACAACGATTGAACCAACATCCACACCGATTGAACCAACATCCACACCGATTGAACCAACATCCACACCGATTGAACCAACATCCACACCGACTGAATCCACAAGCCGTGTGTCATCGCTTTCACCCACGACTTCGTCATCAACTACCACCAAATCATCCACAGTGAGTTCGACAAGTAAAACGACGATGCTGCCAACTCGCCCAGGCAAGTCAATTTAATTCATTTAAAATTTACTTAGGCTATACTTATATATTTACTTATATCCTCTGTAATAAACTGTCTTCTCCCTCTCTAAAAGAGTTCTTTTCCTATCTATATAATATATATGAACAAATTATATTTTTATGTCACAGCTGTCTAAAACTATGTTGTCCGCTCTCTTGTCTGACCAATAATTATTGTACGTCACATTCCTTCCAAAACCGTCCATGATCCGACTGCTCAGAAAGTTTGCTGTTCGCGGCCAACTTTAAATGTGTGTCGTGATCTTCAGATGAATCATCCCCAAAGAGTATAAGGTGCCCATGCAGCCTATCCTTTCATTCGCGCACTTATATCCAAGAAACAGTTGTCTAGCTTGCTGACCCTTCCATAAAGTCTGAGCTAACTTTTGCCGGCTTAAGGTACGGAGATGCCATCAATGCTGTTTTAATGGTAGCATAATTATGATTTCAAAAGGTTGAGTGAGCATGCTACTTTTTCGGAGCCAGAACGATTTGTTGGATGGAATTGCTTCACGTGCCCTCCCCAAGTTAAGAGTGGAAGGGGAATTCCTTCTTTTCCTCTTTAGAATTTTTACGGCCATGGCTGTGGACAGTGAACACACTGTGAGGGCCTCTATCAGCATTGGCGCCATTGCGATGTTAATTATGAATAGCCTTCATGTGTTAGACAGACAAATGCTTTCATGTTTTAAAAAATATTTCTTTGTCGGACCAAAAGGTGGTGGTGACTATCACGGACCAAAAAGTGGTGGTGACTATCACGGACCAAAAAGTGGTGGTGACTATCACGGACCAAAAAGTGGTGGTGACTATCACCGCCATTTTAACAAGTGGTGGTGACTGGACATCACCGTCACAATAGAACGTTACGCCTATGACTACCTTTAAATCTCTCTAATATTAAATATTGGAGAGATTTAAAGGTAGTGGAATGCAGCTTCGTTTGGTTAATAAATTTTATTAGCCAAACGACGCTGCGTTCTATAGTCGTGCCTTTCAAGTTTCTTTCAAACGGCCCTGCATCTTAGGCTACCGTATCTATAGGTAGGCTTAAATAAAATGACATCCTGCTGCTATTAGCTGATGGATGAGATTATTTCATTCCTTCGTAGCCTATTCAAGCATTCATTATTTCAGAACATTCATATGCACCATTTAAATATTACCCCGTTCGGCAGGAACCGTTTTTGAGTGTTGGTGCAAGTGCATGCAGAACCACAGTCGAGATGGTTGACAGGTTATTCCAATAACCACGTGACATTTTTTAAGGACGTGCAAAGTTGTTATGTCAGTGAGGCTTTCCCCAGCGAATCCATTGCTTAATGTCACAATGATTAGCTTGCCTGTGAAAAACGAATAAGTCTTACTTTTCTGGTATATATCTACAGCGCCGACAACCACACTAGCACCCATTCGTGGAACTGAAGCGCCAAAGCTGGGTACGTATACGACTACATGTATGATATGTTGGCCGTGGTGGTTGTAGCGTTGGTGTTTGTAGCGAATGTGCTGCCGATTGCAACGGTGTCTTTAGTGGTTTCCGTGGCGGAGTGAACTTGATGGTAGGGTGACGCTATTGATGATGATAACGATGATGATGATGATGATGATGATGATGATGATGATGATGATGACGATGACGATGACGATGACGATGACGATGACGACGACGACGACGACGACGATGATGACGACGACGACGATGATGAGGATGACGATGATGACGATGACGATGCTGATGAGAATGACGATGATTGTGACAACAAAGACGACGATGATGATCACGATGACCAGTGTTTAATCTAGTCCCCCTCCTGGGGGGGGGGGAATTGAGGTTTCTGGAGGGGAGGGAGACAACTGAGAGTCAATTGCCCCCCCCATCAAAAACTTTTTTAATTTCCACATTGCAATGGCAGCATTTTATGGTGTCATCTTAACAAAATACATGTAGCTGTACTTCTTCAGTGACACATTAGAAACTTTTTGAATTTTCACATACCAATGGCAGCATTTTAAGGGGTCATCTAAACAAAATAGCTGTAGGCCTACTTCTTCAGTGACCCATTAGAAACTTCCCATTAGAAACTTTTTGAATTTCCACATTGCAATGGCAGCATTTTAAGGTGTTGTCTTAACAAAATAGCTGTACTTTTTCAGTGACCCATTAGAAACTTTTTGAATTTCCACATTGCAATGACCCTCCTCTAAGGTGTCATCTTAACATGATAGTATCATATATTATAGTAGTAAATAATGTCATTATAATCATAATAAATAATATCACGGTATATTATAACACTTCATGTAAAAACTATGATGAAAACAGTAACTAAAAACCAATATCATTTCGTCAAATTTTTCTGGGGGGATGTCATTCCCGGGGAAGGGAAGAACTTCCCTCCCCCCACTGACGTCTAGATTAAACACTGCACGATGACTATGACGATAACGATTACGATGACGATAACGATGATTACAATGTTGATCGTGGCATGATCATCATCTTGAATATGTTATCGGCGAGACAGGACGAGGAGGAGGAAGACAGAGTAAGCGGTGATAATCTTACGTCGAATGTTTGTTTAGAATAAAGTCTCGAATATAATTGGAATTTTTGGAACTTGACACCTAACGACCATCGGTTGTTTTAGATAAGGCGCCGCCTGTTGTTCTGAATTTCGATATTAGATTGAATAAGAGCTTTACAACGGATCTCGACAATAACAACAGCCAGGCGTATATCTCACTTAAGAAAAATATAACAGAACAGGTTTGGATATTTTAGGCCTAATTCAAATTTAGTGCACCTTACAAGGTGAATCTCGAAATTCTCTACTTGAAAGAACAGTACTGTTTGTCTATTTCTAGCTGAAACCGCCACCTCTTCTTCTTTTTCTTCTTCTTCCTCCTCCTCCTCCTCCTCCACATCCTCCTCCTCTTCTTCTTCTTCTTCTTCTTCTTCTTTTCCCTCCTCCTCCTCCTCTTCTTCTTCCTCCTCCTCCTCCTCTTCTTCTTCCTCCTCTTCTTTTCTTCTTCTTCCTCCTCCTCTTCTTCTTCCTCCTCTTCTTTTCTTCTTCTTCCTCCTCCTCTTCTTCTTCCTCGTCCTCCTCTTCCTCCTCCTCCACCTTCTCTTCTTTTTCTTCTTCCTCCTCCTTCTCCTTCTCTTCTTCTTCTTCATCCTCCTCCTCCTCTTCTTTTTCCTACTTCTCTCTTCTTCTTCCTCCTACTCCTCCTCCTCTTCTTCTTCCTCTTTCTCCTCTCTTCTTCTTCTTCCTCCTCCTCCTCTTCTTCTTTCTCTTGTTTTTCTTCTTCCTCCTTCTCATTTTCTTCTTATTATTCCTCTTCCTCTTCTTCTACCTCCTCCTCCTTCTCCTCTTCTTCTTCCTCCTCCTCCTCCTCTTCTTCTTCCTCCTCCTCTTTTTTTTCTTCTTCCTTCTCCTCCTCTTCTTCTTCCTCCTCCTCCTCCTCCTTCTCCTCCTCTTCTTCTTCTTCTTCTTCTTCCTCCTCCTCTTCTTCCTCCTCCTCCTCCTCCTTCTCCTCCTCTTCTTCTTCTTCTTCTTCTTCCTCCTCCTCTTCTTCTTCCTCCTCCTCTTTTTCTTCTTCTTCTTCTTCCTCCTCCTCCTCTTCTTCTTTCTTCTCCTCTTTTTCTTCTTCTTCATCTTACTCCTCCTCTTCCTCCTCCTTCTCCTCCTCTTCTTCTTCTTCCTCCGCCTCCTCTTATTCTTCCTCCTCCTCCTCTTCTTCTTCTTCTGTTGGTTTTCTGCTTTCGAAACTTATTAGTAGCCTACAACTGTCATTGTGCTTTGACACGTAGGCCCTGCTTAATCCAATTCCAACAAATCAACAATCAAACTCGTATTATTCAGTTGTAGGCTAGGGCCTACCTACCGCGACGCGTTTCTTTGCCTTACATATCGATGTATGACTGTTAGTCTACGTGCTTCTCTATAATTATGACTCTACGCGCCTAAGTGTTTGTGGTAGTTGCCTAGTAATAACGATCGATAGTCTTTCCTAAATGCAGGAATATTTTCTTTTCAATATAGGGGAGAGTTGATTAGAATGGACTGTTGCCTTAATTGGACAACAGCCATTAATTTTAACACCCTATATGCATATTTTGACTCGTTTTTAAATGTTGTATTCTTGTGCGATTGAATATTGATCGTATCGGTGCAATCAGTTTTACGAAATTCTGAACATTTATTTAGTTGCAGTGCAAACTCTTTTTGACGTAGTTTTGATCTAATTTTGCCCTATCTGACGATGAGTGTACACAATACAGGCAAGCTTTAAAAATTTCAGTCACGTTTGTTTTGATCATAGCTAGGTTTCATGTTTAAGCAACAATACTCGATTTAGCGCTAAGACTGACACCTGTTAAACTATCACAGTGTGAGTAGAAGTAGTCCCTGTTGCCTGAAATGGACCACATTAAGTCTCCTTGATTGGACCGATAATTTGGGTGCGGTCCATTTAAGGGCAGCAGTACTTGCAACGTTAATGGGTGTGGTCCATTTAAGGACACCGTTACTTGCAATGTCATGTTGTGATTCTCTGAACAATTACAATACCCTCTTTTGTCGTATGTTTTATCGAATAACAGTCACAGTGTGGCGTGGAATTTGGCGATTCTTCTGACAAACGGAACGAATAATTTCAAAATATGCAGTAAAAATGTCAGTTGTATGCTCAATAGTTTCATAATAGTTGCTCTGAAGCAATGCACTGCTAGAATGCTAGATCAAGATATCTTCCTCTTTGCGAACTGCGCGCAATTCTTCTTGTATAAAATATACTCAAATAGATTTGACTGAGTACTAATGTAAGACTTCACAATCATTTATTCCCAGTATTAGCTAGGCCATATTATTTTACTATATGGAGGCCTTTAGTTTATATTTAGACCTGCGTTGGTCATTGTGGCAAAGTACTCCTAATTAGTCTGCAGGCAGAGGTTATGCCAGTCATATATTAAGTTGATTTCAGCTACTCCAATTGTGTATTGATACACTAAGACAGACACTTAGACACTACAATGCATGTTATAAAACGTTTTCCTTGCTTTTTGGGCAAAATTACCTTTTAAAAATGTCTTTGAAATAATGTGTTCCATTCAGGGCAACTGGTCCAATCAAGGCCACCATGCGGTCCATTCAAGGAAACAGGTTGCCTTGATTGGACTTTTTACAGCTACCCCTTTGTTTAGTTATTTCTCATAAATCCACAAATATTTTCTGTCGTTTGCTTATTAACAACATAGATGAATAATCAACCAAGCATATGGCATGCTTTCCTTTTGGAAATTCGGTAGCATTTATACAGCACACCCATGTTTGCCTTATGTGGTCCATTCATGGCAACTCTCCCCTACGATTGTCATTATATGCAGCAATTGCCAGAAGTTGGATATTGATGTTTGGATCTAGACGACCGCACGTGACTTGCTTTGAATTGCTGAGTAGGCTAGAGTGACGCTAGACTTTGAATCCAGTTGAAGGTTAAAGTGGACACGACTTAGATTTATTTACCAAACTATTGTCTTAAATAATTATGGTTATAATTATGGACACAGTTGTTTGCCAGCCTAGGTAATTCATTCATTCATTCATTCGGACATTTATATAGCGCTCTTTTAAGAAAAAACTACTCAGAGGCGCTCCCGACTCCAGCGCGCCCAAAAAGAAGTTTTAAGTTTAGTAAGGAAGGATCCTGGTAGGGTCCCAGGGTGTTGGCGTAACTCAAAAGGAAGGCCATTCCAGACCACTGGACCAACCACAGAAAAAACTTGATTCTTCGTGGTAGTTGTAGCCTACGAGCAAAAGGAACTAAGAGGACTCCCTTATAATAGAATTATCATTCACGGTCGACACTGTAATTTTTCAGCTGGAGCTTGCTTTCACGGGATGTCCTGGGTTCCAAAGAATTATAATCCATAGATTCAGGTAAAATATTATTCCCATACCAATAATATTATGTCAAGCCATGTATCATTAGGCAGAATATCATTTCGTGCATGTTTGAAAAATGTGGCAAACCTATTGTTTACGGAATTATGCTTTAACCTACTGAATGTTTGTTTATTCTTTTTGGTCAAATATTTGGCTTGTCCCTGCATTCATATTTACATAATTATTATCACGTGCTTGCGTCCAAATTGTACAATTAGCAGCCTATTTCTTAATGAAACCTTTCCCCCCTCCTCCTTCTCCTCCTCCTCTTCTTTTTCTTCTTCCTCTTCCTCCTCCTCCTCCTGCTCTTCATCATCATCTTCTTCTTCTTCATCTTTTTCATCTTCTTGTAGTTCTCTGCTTTCTAAACTTAGTAGCACATTTCGCCAGTCTTCACTTTGGCTAGTTCTCTCTCTCTCTCTCTCTCTCTCTCTCTCTCTCTCTCTCTCTCTCTCTCTCTCTCTCTCTCTCTCTCTCTCTCTCTCTCTCTCTCTCTGTGTGTGTGTGTGTGTTAATTTACTGTATCTTTCCTTCATCACACAACTAGTAGCATCATTCTCTGTCTCGGTTCTTCCCCTCGATTCTGCCCTCAATTATGGTTCTTGCGAGGGTATCACCTCTCATTATTAT
The DNA here is from genome assembly GCA_949752735.1 of Lumbricus terrestris. NCBI lineage: Eukaryota > Metazoa > Annelida > Clitellata > Crassiclitellata > Lumbricidae > Lumbricus > Lumbricus terrestris. Next base: position 12,826,910 of record OX457043.1, on the reverse strand, counting down.
GAACAAGCAGTTTTGCTTGCGGCTACTCATGGCTCCTCTTTTCATCCATATTTTGCAATATCTCTTCATTTATCTTAATTATTTGCACGCTGGTTATTCCTTTTTCGCTGCATAAGCTGGTTGCTGCTTTCCACGTATTATTTTAACGCGTCATCAGCGTAACGTTGTTGCGTATAATAAACTAATGAGCAGTTAAATTATAACGGTCATCGTTGCTGCAATTAGAAATTTGTATAGCGCCACCAGATAGAAACGATAAGATGTTATATATAGGCCTACTCTAGTCGGCAAGGAATGATCGAATAAGCCTAACTGCAATGCGGCGATCGTGCATGAACGGCTGCCCGGGACTTAACTTTTGCGCTAACTAGCAATTGGAGGTCATCATGAGTTGTGGATTTCGGCAGACAGATTCGGTGCCTATCGAGATTTAGGCTACGCTACATTGTGTTCATAGGCGTACGAGGCGGGGTCCAAGCGGGGGGGCAAATGACCCCCAAATTTCGGGCAAAACTGTTTTCGGGCAAGCAGACCCGGGATAATTATGACTAAAAAAAGTCGTAAACTTTTTCTCTGGGAAAAAGTAGTAGGCCTATTTTCCACGAGATTTCAGGATTTATTTTTCGGGCAGAAGTTAAATCTTTGCCCCTCCCCACTACTGAAATCTCCCGTACACCTATGATTGTGTTCATAAAATTATAGTCAGGGTTTAAAGTGTGCCTGGACGGTCATGGGCGGCGTCCATGCATTTGTTTTAAAATCTGAACGCCGTCCAGTCACATCCTGCATGCATACTTATTGGCGAGCACAGCATGGAAAGGTAAGGGGCGTCCAGGCACTTTTTTCCACACTTTAGGCACTGATTATAGTCGATTATAGCGTATTTTATATTGAGAGAAAATACACACAAGGTCAAGCAGCACATAAATTGTCAAGAACCTTAACAGTTCCTGGTTTATTTTGCTTAGAGATGGTAGCATCGTGACAGAATACACAGCTGAATTTGCCGCGGATGTCATTTTGAGCAGCAGTTCAGAAGTCATCAACTACATCAATACTAACGTCACTGAAACTCTCAAGAGCGGCATGATTATAAACGGAACTTTGGCGGAGAGTGATCCCGGAAACATGACAGACATTGCAAACAAGACTGGTAACCTGTCTTAACCTTTTACCGTGTGGATTAGCTGATTATAGATTTAGACCTAGAATTTTATCGTGTAGGCCTAGACTTAAAGGAATAATCTTATTCTCGATAAGTAGTCCATTATTCGCTGGGGACATTGAATTTCTATTCTAGCGAGATATAATATGATTAGTTTGGAACAGATAAATTTAACGAAAGCTTGCTTACCTTAAACCAGCCACTGGCTGACGTTAATATTAATTCATTGATCAGCTAGGAAAGCTGCTCATAGGAAGCATGCAATAAGATTATATTAAAATCGTCCGCAAATAGAATAATTATAGAGTAAGATGGATAAGTGATGACGAATTGGGTAGGTCATTTATGAATATTAAAAACAGGAGGGGAACAAGGATAGCTCTGAGGGACTCAAACTTCTATAGTCAGGAATTTAGACAATTTTGAGTTACATTGGACCTGCTGTTGACGATTATCCAATTAACTTCTGAGCCAGATAAATGTTCTAGTTTGCCTAAGAGTATGGTCCACAGTATAGGGCGCCTTTGCAAGGTCAAGGAATATACCAATTGAGAATTCATTATTGTCCACTCATGACAATGACATAATAAGGACATCTTTTTATGACGTGTAGGCTCTAGGCCTATATAACAAGGCCATAGTCAGGATTTTGTTTCGGGGAAGGGGATGTTTACTCAGCGGAAATAATTATTCAGAACTTCAGCATCTTCCACATCATCATCATCATCATCATCATCATCATCATAATCATCATCATCATCATCATCATCATTGTTACATGTTTAACGACACTGCCATATCGAAGATGATTAGTGTCGCCACGCCATTTAGGTCCCCGTGGACGGACCGTGCTAGCCCGAGATTTGAATCTCTGAAATAGCCACCTTCGGGAATCGAACCGCGACCCGCACGCTCTTTCACAGAGTGAATTGCGTGCAGACGCGCGGCCTTACCGGTGTAGCCAAGCGAGCCAGTCATCATCATCATCATCATCATCATCATCATCATCATCATATAGGTCATCATCGTGTTCTACTCGATTGCAATTTTTCAAATAGAAATATGAGCCTCTAAATTAAATCTCCCTCTTAGTTTTTACATCGTGTGTTAGTAACTGCATTTTCATTTTTATATTATTTCATTTCATGGGTAGGCCTATATGCTATGTCGTCATAGAGTGCTATTCCAAATCGCCTTAGACTGCATCTGGCTATCTGAGTGATACCGATCAGTGGCGTAGCCAGAAATTTTTCATGGGGGGTTTCATGGCCGGAAACCCTGTTTTTTTGCTATTTTTCTTACTTAAATGGAAAAATAACCTTAAAAAAACTTTTTTCGGAGCCAATGGGGGGGGTTTAACCCCCGAAACCCTCCCTTGCCTACGCCACTGATACCGATGGTCAATCGTGCAACATAATTTTATAGAAAACACAATGGCGTGCTGAATGCTCTGTCAGAGAAAATGGCATACCTAAAGATCCGGGAGTCATCAATAAATATTTATTGACAAACCATCACAGCTTATGGCCAAGTCTCCATTTGAGGATATCCATTACACTTCACACGGCCAGAGTAGGCTACTTATTACATGCAGTAAATTGTCCATTAAAAGTTTTATGGTGGATGAATTGTAAAATAATTAGGCTACCTGAGCGACTTGCATGTAGGCCTAAAGTGTTGAAAATTCACTTAATGTCCGCGAAAGCACTAAAGGCGTAAACTTCTTTCTTGTGAAAAGAATTTTGATTAACACTAAAGGCACAAGTTAAGGTACCTGTAGCCTACGTAAAAGGTGACATTGTGTCAGGATGCATACCACACTGATTAAAGATAAAGGACTCAACAGTTGAGAACATTGTCAATGTCAAAGCATGGCTGTTCAAGCCTTGATTAAATGAATTGGGAATTACTTATTCAGACCATAATTTGTTGTCAAACTTCACTGTGCGCATTGTTTGACAATGACCGCGTAATACTACTGTCGAAGGTTTTTGAAGTGTAAGATAGAAACCAATATTGCTTTCGCAGCTTTGAGTTGTTTTTAGCCTAAATAGGCTTCTTGTAGCTAATTCGTATACTGCAAATGTAGAGTTTCTGTTGTCCTATATTAATTAACAGTGCAAGCTTTTCAAAGCGATCCCTGTTCATATCTGACGGATGACGTTTGCGATTATTGCCACTCTTGCGCACATCAGTCGACCGTATACTGCAATCCGAAATGCCCGGACATAAACAGTCAACGCTGCGTCATTGTAAACTACACAGACGAGTCTGCCGAACATCAATGCATGTAACTAACAAATTCCACTCTGGTTAAATCTTAGTACCGTAGCCAATATTCATGGCAGAATCGCATGTAAAGCGTTAGCATAATATTTTCAATAACGCCTCTATGGCTCTGAAAGCGTTAGCATAATAATTATTTTCAATTGTCATTTCGATTTATATTATAGACAAACGATGCTTAAGAATTTTAAGATAAATGTTCTACAAAGTGTTCATTGTTAGGCCTGTGTGAGAATTTTTTTTAACATCATAATGTCACGGTAACCATATTGGTCATAAACTGTTCATAATTTGTACGTTGTTTATTTAAAATCTGCCGTTGTAGCTCTTCTATCTGTATGTCTGTATGTCTGGCTGTCTGTCTCTGTCTGTTTGTATGTCTGTCTGTCTGTCAGTCTCTCTCTCTGTCTGTCTCTGTCTCTGTATGTCTGTCTGCCTGTCTGTCTGGCTGTCTGTCTGGCTGTCTGTCTGTCTGTCTGTCTGTCTGTCTGTCTGTCTGTCTGTCTGTCTCTCTTTCTCTCTTTCTCTCTTTCTCTCACTCACTCACTCACTCACTCACTCACTCTCTCTCTCTCTCTCTCTCTCTCTCTGTCTCTGTCTCTGTCTGTCTGTCTGTCTGTCTGTCTGTCTCTCTCTCTCTCTCTCTCTCTCTCTCTCTCTCTCTCTCTCTCTCTCTCTCTCTCTCTCTCTCTCTCTCTCTCTCTCTCTCTCTCTCTCTCTCTCTCTCTCTCTCTCTCTCTCTCTCTCTCTCTCTCTTAGACATCTGAAGTTTATTGCGATTACGAGAGATTAATCTTGTGAAGCTATTATATTAGAAGCTTACCTAAAAATAAAAGGTTTCTTTCAGATGTAATGACGATTACTTTTCTGTGGGAGATAAATGCGTCAACCAGAATCTCGTGATAGGAGTGACGGTTGGACTCGGTGGAGCAATCATAATCGGTTTAGTCATCGCAATAATCGTCGTAGGATTCAATTTGAACAAAACAAAGAAAGAGTGAGTGGCACGAACTTCAATTGTTCATGCCTTTGCTTTTAATTTCTGAAGTCTGCTAAGCATCTTTTCATGTATTGGACCGTTCGGCTGAAACAGATTTAGTCTACATTGCATTTGAAAACGTCTTAACGTCATTCCAGATAGCACAGTATGAGAAATTGAAGTTATGAGTTATCATTTGACATCAAATTCTTATACAAGTAAAAAAATTAAGTGAAATTCTCTATTAAGTAGACCTAAACTTTATAGCCTATACTTACAAAGTTTAGTTTTTGATAAATAATGTTAATATTTCTATCTAGGGTTACCATACGTCCGGGTTTCCCCGGACATGTCCTCTTTTTAGACCTCTCTCCGGGCGTCCAGGCGGCTTTCCAGAAATATGACTTTTGTCCGGGTTTTTCCCGTCCGTCCATGATCGATCGATTTTACTTACTTTTCCGCGTTATATAGCCTATACTATTCCGTTCCGTGAACTAAACACGCGTTCATCAATATTCACCTCAATGGTATCATTGGATTTCCGGTTCATGAAGCGGATTTTTGTAAACCAAAAGCATAAATATAGTTACGTAATGATAATTGTAGATATAAATAAAATAATCAATTTTTCAATTTAAGGTGGAAAATTGACATAAATTGACATAACGCTGAAACGTAGGCTAAGTGTTTTCGTGCAGGTCGTTATGGCTGAGAAGCTAAATGTTTTACATGCGGCAGCGGAACTTATAATTTTATGTCAGTTGCCAATAAGGGTGCACTGTATTTAAAGGTGCACGTCGAAACGCCGAAGCATATTAGCCTAAGAGTGTTCGAGGAACTTCATATACCAAAGTAACCAATTTTTTTTAGTTACACTGGGTTCTAAAAGCGACGAATCTGTCACTGTTTTGTTTTTGGGTACAGTCAGTGACAGCAATGTAATGTGTACCAAAGTACTGGAAAACTGAACAATCAATGAAGTTTAAATTGAAACCATATGCAATAAGAGCAAAATTTTGTGTAGTTTAACGTTACTTTTATCTGTACAACACTTAACATTGGCGTCGCACAAGGAGCCTATAGGAGCCGGCTACGGGATGGTAACCGGCGGATGAACATTTTGTGTCCTCTTTTTCATCTAAGCACTTATGGTAACCCTATTTCTATCAGCATGGATTGTGAGGACTTAGGCTGTAGGCCCTAATGACAATTTGAATTTCAAACTTTTTCAATTATGTTTAATTTTTCAATTCCATATTGAGCTAAACCAAAGTTATAAGAAATGAAATAAACCTAATTGTTGTGGATTGACGTTAGCCTATTAATTTTAGTGTCTACTATAAAAGTTGTGTAATTTGCTGATTAAAATCCAATTAGACCTAGCCTACGTAAACAATGGTTAAATTTCAAAATGCGGTTTAAGATGCTACACAGTCCTATTAGTTTCGTTTTCCGTTTCAATGTGTTTTTTTACAATTTTTTGGGAATAAACGATGGCTTTTCCGTTTTTGATTCTGTTTTATCGTTTTAAACATCTACTGTTTTTCTCATGCGTGTACATAATGCCTTTGCATGGCGCTATAGAAGGTCTAAGTACATACAGACATTAACCGATTGCTTCAAAAAGAACTCGGCGAAATCTAGTTTGCTACGCTTCTGGACAGAATCTGATATTTATGGATTAATAATTTTTCTTACATTTCTTTTTTGACAATTAGGTCTTTGTCATTGATAAAATGAAATAAGCGTTGAGCTGCATATTTTTACTTATCGTCTTATAAACACTTAGATTGACAACACACGTGCGTGACCTTGAACCTCCAAAACCTATTCAAATAGAAACTGAAGAACTCGGCGAAATACTAGATGCAGAAAATGGAGATGCTATTAGTGATGACAGAGACGATCAGCCACCGTGGACATCTATCCCTGCCATCGATGCAATTGCAGGACATGACAATAGGCCTACAGCTCAGGTAAATGTAAATGTAATAGCATATTTATATAGCGGCTGTGTTATGGCTTCGACCCTGAGGGTGAGATCCTTCACCACCGCTACTCCACGTTTATATTGCGACCGAGCCACCCGCAGTAAAGATCCGAGAAATTAATCTCTGATAAACCGACCGACCGGGAATCGAACCCGGGCTGCCGGCGCGGCGAGCGGGCTACCAACCCACTCGACCACCGAGGATAAGAGCCAGATAGACTATAAAACACACAGTAGCCAGTGAAAACTCAGGTAAAATCAGGTAGAGCTAAGGTAAGAATCACGTGGCACCAATAAGAGCCAGCCATCACATGGGTAGACCTATGATAAGAACAACAGCAGGTCAATCAATTTCGATGATTTATTCAATCCCAGAAACGAATATATTATTATCTCTTTGATATCAACATGTTAGCACCAGACACTTTCATTACAATTCTCGTAGGCCTAGTACCGAAGTTTTGGCCAAGCAAGGTACCGTACGCAATTATAGCCTATTCCCTATTTTTCATAGGCCTACATTTAATTTTTAGAATATTGCACACGATCATTAGACTCATAACAATAATAATAATAATTTTCCTTTATTCAACAACCCGGTTGACAGAACGCAACAATCACAAGAGCGCAGTTCACAGAATACACAAATCTTAGCTATACTAACTGGACAGACAGTCTGCAGTACACGACGCTAATAGCAGCCTACAAAGCATATACGCCCAACGGGGGCTCGAACTCGTTACCTCTCGCACTCTACGCCAGCGTGTTATCCATTACTCTATACCCCCCAGAGAGTCTTATACCCGATATTAAAGCGGGTTTCTAATCTTTCTCAAAGGCTGGCCCAGGAATCTGGACTTCGCTCTTTTATTCCATATATCAATTTGGTTAAGGTCATTTTCTTCTACTTTCCAGCCCATCCGATCATTAACTTGTGAGGAAGAAGCTGACGATGATCTACCGGTGGAGATTAGAGAATCTGAGGCTTACAAGACTTTCGTTCCACAACTTCATGAAGTCGATTCCGAGAAAGAGGTGAGAACGACTTGCTGCAGCTATAGACTCAGTTATTCAGCCAGCAATCATGTAATACACTGAGACAATGGTAATGGCGATTGTAAATATGTATAGCCGACCGCTGCTTCAGGAGAAATTCTTCACAGACAATTGCTGTCCAGCAGTGTGTGTATGCGGAAATGCTTCTTCGGGCTTGGAAACGATTAACCACCGCACCATTTCCCTCAGCATGAGCACAACTGACGATAACGTCTCCTTTTAACTATAGGCCTACCTCTCTGGTATCCTTGCCACCGATCACGTAATGGACGACCCATCCAACTTGACACTTGGCCTACTGTAATTGCAGGGATTCTTTTAAGGGATGTTTAGAACTGCATAACTCCTTCTTTCTCTTCCAATCTTCCATTAAAAAATATCGCAATCAGATGACAATCAGATGACTTTTTCTCTTTTTGTGACTGCACGGAGGTGTTTACACATGCACAAATCCATTTAGAACTGCACATTTTCTGTAAAACTGCATAATTGAACAACCTGCTCCAGGGAGCTTCGCCGCCTCTCCAGGACCTCTTCTCCGGCGTTCTTTGGTCACCTTGCAGTTGTTCTCTTTCGTCGTGTTTAAGTCGGCAGTACCTCTGTGTCGTTTGCTTGAAGAGGCGCTATATAATTATGAAGGCCTATCTTGGAAAATATTTATGGACTTATCATTGAAAAAAATTTCTGTCTTTTCTTCAGTTCAAAATTGTGAGACCGATGCTTCAAAGAATGATTGCTTTGAGCGAATATCAGGTAATTTTCCCATGTCTGTTAATTTTGTTAAATTAATGCTGTTATGAAAAAGTTCGAATCTTGGACTTATATTCACTTATTTGATTGGTTGTGTTAAGCGGATATGTAATCATAGAACATTTATTCTCCATCATAAATCCAATTTATGTAGGGCCTAGTAGGCATACCCATAATCCCAATCCAGGAGGTACTTTCTGAAAAACTCTAGATATGGCATCATAAGACAGTGATTGAACTAAATAAATGGTGTTCAATCACAGATGAGAACCAGGCAACTGCATTTTAAAACAATTTTTACCAGAATAGTCAGCCAACAAGATGCAATCACCACCCGATAGGCTAAGTGAACCTACTATTGCGCAATCTGTAGCCTGTGATTTCCAAATCTTCAAGAATATACGTTTGCTATTTATTTATCTCACAGCCGGTTTAAGAGTTAATAATTATATAAATCGATAAAAGAGCAGATGCATTTCGGTACACTCTGAGAAAACTATAATTGACAAAATCCATCCTTTGTTCTATCTCTTTTTTTTATATTATTCTGATTTTAACGCATCAGCCGATGACTGTGTCTGATACTAATTTATTTATGGAATCCGTTTCCTCTTCTTGTCTCTCTTCCGTCAGATGTGTTCCGATGATAAGGTTTTAACGAGACGGCAACGTTTCGTCCTGTTTAAAAAATCGCTATTGTTGTTTCCATGTCCATTGTCTTTTTTGTGCAAGAGCCTGTATCATTAGGAGGATTTATACAGCGCCCCATCAAAGTCGCTACTCGGGAGCGATAGAATCTAATATAATAGCCTATCATGTAAACTTCAGAACTGCTCAGGGTCACAGAAAAGCTATGACTGGGATACGAGATCTGCTATAAGCTTAGGTGCTGTACCAAATCAATAGACTGATAGAGCCTGGTTTACGCTTTTGCGAAACCTATAGGCCTAATTATATATTATTGTAGTCCACGTATGTTTTCTTTCAGATCCTAGACTACGATTCGTCATTCTTCTGAAACCTGTGACAGACACCGACTCATCTGACATAGACATAGTGATATCAAAAGTTCTGATATATAGGCTAATAATAATTATTATGGTGAAAACGGAAACGTGTTAAGGTAGGCTAACCATACGGTACCGTGCCAATGAACCATGTGATTGAGATCAATTATTTTCACAACTAATTAAATGTTACATTAGAATTAAATCTGTGCTGCTATTCGTTTCGCGACTTGTTGTTACAGTCGTTAACTCTTCCTGGCTGGATTTTATTTATTTTTAAAGTATTCGTCCATCTGATAAGTCAGAAGATTAGCTTTCGTCATGCCGTTGAAGTCCACAGAATTTAAGACCGCATAGGCTACATACGCATTCACCGCTTCGCTACAGTTTCAGAATGACAATGCACTCATTAAAAGTACCTACGATCATCTACGATGCAATTTCAGTATGCATTTTTCACTCACATGTAGGGCATTGTAGGCCTATAGGCAGGGCTTGAAGTGTGCCTGGACGGTCAAGGACGGCGTTCATGCACTTATGTTAAAGTTTGACCGCCGTCCTGCCACTTATTGGCCAACACAGCGTGGAAAGGTAAGGGGCGTCCAGGCACTTCTTTTGGAAAAGTAAGGGGCGTCCAGGTGCTTATTTTTCTACACTTTAAGCACTGCCTATAGTTGCGCCCTTCAAGATCACTACTCAGATGCGCTCCCAACTGCAGCGCGGACACTGAATCGAAGTTTCACGTTGAGCGCTGGGCAATTGCAAGTGAAGGACTTCCCCAAGGTCCCCACGAGATGGCTTGAGGTTGATTCGAACCTACGGTTGCAAGGCAATGAACATACTCGCTACAGTACACCATCGCGCCCCATCACTGTGCTCATAAAACCTGTCCTAACACTGGAATGATAGGCTATCGCTGTGTTCGAAAGGATACAACGGCGTCCCAGTAGTTGGGGGGTCCCGTAGCTCAGTGGTGAGCGCGCTGGTCGTTAAACTGAGAGTCATCCGCGCGACCCGGGTTCAAGCCTCGCTCAGGGCATTAATTTATTAAAGTTTCTGTTAGCTGCCATTGGCGCTTTGCTGTTGTGTTGCTCGAGTCGGGTTCTGCTTAAAATAAAGATAGCCCCTCCCACTTCTGGCTTGCCCGACCAGGAGTGATCCAGTTCTTAGGCCATTAGTTAAGTTACCGAACCCACTGCTGTAAAGCCGACCTGCGTGTCGTGCTACAGTGGGCCGTATTTCGTATAACATGTACTTGTAATCATTCTGCGGTGTGTCAGATTGAAGCATTAAATGAAAATATTATTAGTAGCCTAGTACGTAGCCTACTCCACAGTTCGACTAAATGCTTGTCGCGTGTTTTTAGTCGACATCTAGCGAGTTTCTAGCAAAGCTCGTGCAGCCTATGCAGTATGGTGGTGGTTGTGGTGTGGTGATTATAATTATGATGGCACTGATGACGATGATGATGACGACGATGATGATAAAACAGAAGAATGCTGTAATTTCTTTTTTTAAATCTGGCACAAAAGTAGGCCTACACAAACTATATTGAAAATTTATCTAGGTAAGTTAAGAATTGAAAATAAACCAAATGAAACTATTTAGCTACGCGAATCTATAGTCCTACTCCTATTTAGGCCTAGGCCTATCTGTGATCAACATAAAAAGCATGTAAAGCGGAATATTAAGAACAATTTAAGGCGTCACTTTACCAGAACGAGGTAGACTTAGGTCGGAGATAACAAGCTATACTGGAAAATGGCTTCAAAGATCTGATAATTATCATACTTCAAACTGTGTTAGCCTATAATATGTAGGCCTGCTGCCTATTGTATTTGATGATATTATTGATATATCGAAATTGAGATACCATGAAAGTTAAAAATTGTCTTAATGCCGGAGGGTATAGGATTTCCCATACCATTTACTACCATCTCGGCATTAAAGGGCTAAAATTTTCTACACGATGCAATATGAAAGGTAAGGTGACCATCAAAACAGCACCGCCATAATCGCTAAAATACAAACCAGCCCCGTCATAATCGCCCACCGACCCGAAAAAATTATTCCCCGACAAAATAGCCCCGTCGAAATAGCTCCCTCAAAACAGCCCGTGCATGTAAACAGTTCCGTGAAAATAGTCCTGTCATAAACGCCACCCACAATTCAGTTCCAGAATGGCTTAAATTTGAAATGTTAAAAGTAACGCAATGAATACTGTATTTTAGAAAATTAACGAAACTACTAGTACGAAAAGTTGAAATGTTTTCATCGCAAAAACGTGAACAAACGAGAACAAACTAGGCCTACTATAAGGTTAAAACGTTCTTGTCAATGGCGGGGAGAGGGGTTAGGGGGACTAAGCCCCCCTAAACAAGAACATCCTAAAAAAAGGTCGGCAGAAATTTTGGTTGGTGGATGAAAATGAAAATTTTCTCCGAGAGGATTCAACCCCCCAAAACTTAAATTCTGGTGCCGCCACTGTTCTTGTACGAGAACTTAACGAAACTATCAGTATTAACATATAAAATGCTTTGGCGGTTCGGTGCCGCTTCATCAAAGTGCGGTATTGGTCGTTCTCAGGTTTTGTGTGGCCTGTTTGTAGAGCCGTTATTTGCTAACCTCTCTTCTTGAGCAATAACCCTACAAAATAACGTAGAAGACGAAGTAACGTTGCTTATTGTCCTTACGTGTCCTTTACCTGTTATCTTTATTCAGATAATCATTAGATCCTAACTATCGATGTAGCCATTGGAACCTCTGAGCCGATTTCCAATTAACCGCTTTTGCACCAATTTCTTTGACATTACATCTTTACGAAATCGTGTGTTCTTTCGCGACTTTGTGTGTCCCCGACAAAATAGCGCCGGGCTGTTTTGACGGGGCTATTATGACGGGGCTGTTTTTTCGGTGGGCGATTATGACAGGGCTGTTTTGACGGGGCTATTTTGACCGGGCTATTTTGACGCGGTGCCGAAAGGTAACCCTATCGTTTTTCACCCAAGACTTTTGCTTCGTTCCGGGTTTTTAACAACATAGGCTACCTAGTTCTGGCCTAGACCTAGGCCAGTTCACCATCAGTATCACTATGAGTGCAGAAATATTTTATGTGTACAAAGTAAATGTAAATGTAAATGTAATCGCATATTTATATAATAATAATAATAATGATATCTTTTCTTTAATTAAACGCCTGCAAGACGCACTGCGCTTTACATTTACAAGTTATGCAGTAATCTTAATTAAACTTAACTACCAACTGAACAGACAGCTCTGTAATTACACGGCGCCGATGGCAGCCTACAAAGCAAATCCGCCCAACGGGGGCTCGAACTCACTACCTCTCGCACTCTTGGCCAGCGTGTTAACCACTACTCTACCGGGCGGTGCCGAAAGGTAACCCTATCGTTTTTCACCCAAGACTTTTGCTTCGTTCCGGGTTTTTAACAACATAGGCTACCTAGTTCTGGCCTAGACCTAGGCCAGTTCACCATCAGTATCACTATGAGTGCAGAAATATTTTATGTGTACAAAGTAAATGTAAATGTAATCGCATATTTATATAATAATAATAATAATGATATCTTTTCTTTAATTAAACGCCTGCAAGACGCACTGCGCTTTACATTTACAAGTTATGCAGTAATCTTAATTAAACTTAACTACCAACTGAACAGACAGCTCTGTAATTACACGGCGCCGATGGCAGCCTACAAAGCAAATCCGCCCAACGGGGGCTCGAACTCACTACCTCTCGCACTCTTGGCCAGCGTGTTAACCACTACTCTACCGGGCCCCCCACCCCCCAATATAGCGGCTGTGTTATGGCCTCGACCCTGAGGGTGAGATCCTTCACCACCGCTACTCCACGTTTATATTGCGACCGAGCCACCCGCAGTAAAGATCCGAGAAATTAATCTCTGATAAACCGACCGACCGAGAATCGAACCCGGGCCGCCGGCGCGGCGAGCGGGCTACCAACCCACTCGGCCACCGAAAGTATGTTTTATAGCAGTTGCAATATAGCAAATCAAGTCGTCTGGTAGGCCTATATTATAAGTCGACATAAGCCTACCTAATAGTCTCTATTACGCAGGCCCAAAGACATTTAGGAGTCGGATGGGCCTACATGTATCACCTGAAATCGAAATAACCTGATTGTTGCACCGGTTTCAATGCAGAGATTACAAGAAAGCGACAATCCTGTTATCACACCTGGATATTGCAATTGAATAGACCTAATGGTAGAATAGACAGACTGTCGACTGGGCAACACCACATTAAGTTGATACGATGTTTTCATGATAATGACCGTGAAAAATATGATATGCAGATGATCGGATCCGTAACAATTTCGCAGGATATAGGCTAATTATAGGCTCGTAGGCAAACGTGTCTCGATGAGAAGAAGACAATAATTATAACGATTGTCAGAAACTGCTTGAAAATTAAACTCATAACTATATGCACTATCCTACAGCCATGGGCGGAGTTTGGTTTCCGTTCTTGGAGGGGCTAAAGCCTTCCTGGGGGGCTAAGCCCAATTTACACGGTAAAAAATGAATCTGCGTCTCCTTGGGGTCTTAGCCCCCAGCCCCTGATAAACTCCGCACATGCCTACAGCATGTTAGAATAAAATGTATGTGCAAAATATGACTTGAATTACTGCAGCATAAGCAAAGAAATTGAATTTTAAAAATAGTTGGTAGGCTAAGATTGAAAGTTTCCATCATAAGTTCTTACTTACTCCGACGCTGTCGACGTCGTCATCAATTATTGAATACGTCACTTGTTTTGGTGTAGGCTAAACAATAAAGATATTAAAGAAACATGGCGTTTATTATATAAGCTTACAGAAGAGGATCAAATTATAATAATTAAGGTAAGTTTATTGCGGCAAGATAAGTTTTATGAGGCGCTATAATTATGTTTCTTAAGGTATTTTCGAACAGAAGCTGTCGTCTGTCGTCTGTTAATAAACCGTTAAAGAAGATCGATGAAACCGATGTAAAGGTTTAAAATTGCCCCCCGGTTTCAGATTACCCTTGCACACTAGATTTGCCTTTATTGCGCTAAAACATCAGAAAAAAATCGCGCTTCTTGTTTTGCTCTGAAGATTTTCATCCGTCTTCCCACTTCGTGGTTTGTTATCAATATTTGCATCTGTCAGTGTTTAATCTAGACGTCTCTGGGGGGGGGGGGAAGTTCCCACCCCAGGATTGACATTCCCCCCCCCCCAGAAAAATTTGACGATATGATATTGGTTTTTTGTTACTGTTTTCATCATTGTTTTACATGAAGACTTATAATATACCGTGATATTATTTATTATTATATGATTATGACATTATTTACTACTATAATATACTATCATGTTAAGATGACACCTTAAAATGCTGCCATTGCAATGTGGAAATTCAAAAAGTTTCTAATGGGTCACTGAAAAAGTACAGCTATTTTTTAAAGATGACCCCTTAAATGTTGCCATTGCAATGTGGAAATTCAAAAAATTTCTAGTGCATCACTGAAACAGTACAGCTATTTTTGTTAAGATGACCCCTTAAAATGCTGCCATTGCAATGTGGAAATTCAAAAAGTTTCTAATGGGCCACTGAAGAAGAACAGCTATTTTGTTAAGGCGACACCTTAAAATGCTGCCATTGCAATGTGGAAATTCAAAAAGTTTCTAATGGGTCACTGAAAAAGTACAGCCATTTTTGTTAAGATGACCCCTTAAAATGTTGCCATTGCAATGTGGAAATTCAAAAAATTTCTAATGCATCACTGAAAAAGTACAGCTATTTTTGTTAAGATGACCCCTTAAAATGCTGCCATTGCAATGTGGAAATTCAAAAAGTTTCTAATGGGCCACTGAAGAAGAACAGCTATTTTGTTAAGGCGACACCTTAAAATGCTGCCATTGCAATGTGGAAATTCAAAAAGTTTCTAATGGGTCACTGAAAAAGTACAGCTATTTTTTGTTAAGATGACCCCTTAATATGTTGCCATTGCAATGTGGAAATTCAAAAATTTCTTATGGATCATTGAAAAAGTACAGCTATTTTTGTTAAGATGACCCCTTAAAATGCTGCCATTGCAATGTGGAAATTCGAAAAGTTTCTAATGGGTCACTGAAACAGTACAGCTATTTTGTTAAGATGACCCCTTAAAATGCTGCCATTGCAATGTGGAAATCCAAAAAGTTTCTAATGGGTCACTGAAAAAGTACAGCTATTTTGTTAAGACAACACCTTAAAATGCTGCCATTGCAATGTGGAAATTCAAAAAGTTTCTAATGGATCACTGAAAAAGTACAGCTTTTTAAAAGATGACCCCTTAAAATGCTGCCATTGCAATGTGGAAATTCAAAAAGTTTCTAATGAGGAGGGGTGTATCCCCTCCCATACCCCTACCCTCCCAGTCTCGGTGCAATGCGCATTACGAGCGTCCTTCGGACGCTCAATTGTCTCCCCCCCCCCCCCAGAAACCTCAATTCCCCCCCCCCAGAGGCAAGATTAAACACTGTGCATCTGTAACTAAAATACTAATCGCCGCTGAAGTTACAATGAAGAAACGGCTTCGAGGCTATTATTTTTTCGGATCAAAATATTGATAACAAGCCACGAAGTGGGACGACGGATAAACAAATCAGAGGATATTCAGAATATTTGATATTCAGAGCAAAACAAGAAGCGTGACCATTTTTTGATTTTTTTTAGCGCAATAAAGGCGATGAATGATGCAAATTTAGTGTGCAGAGGGTAATGTAAAACCGGGGGTAATTTGAAACCTTTACACCGGCACATTGGACCCATGGGCGGAGTTTACAGCTAAGTCCCCCAAGAAGACCCCATTTTTTAACCGTGTGAATGGTATCTTTTCCCGGGCTTAGCCCCCCCCCCAGAAGGTTTTAGCCCCTCCAAGAACGGAAACCAAATCCCGCCCATGAGTGTACCGAAAACCCGGTAAAAAGCCTAGCGGGGGAAAAGCACGACACACACTGTTGAAAACGTCGAGTCAGTTGAAAGGCTGACCGGGCGTGAATAAGGCTGACAATTTGAACACAAGTTGTAGCTGAACTTCACTTTCTTATGCAAGTTGTTGGAAATTTCCATTTTTGAGTAGGTTACTGCACCTCAAACGTTCATAAACTTGACAAACTCACGACCATTTCCAAGTGGCGTTACAATTTGATGGTAATATTTGGATTGTTGTTTTTAAAATTTCAGGGAAATGCTAAAAGTTTTGACCGAGTTACAATATTTTTCTAGAGGTCTACTTTTCACAGGAACACAGTGTAGATCACTGTATTCCGATCACGTTATTTCTTAACCAAGAGTGGGCTATGCCGACATGCCTGGTTTTTGAAGAGAGCTAAGGTATTCCATTCTGCTCTTTGCTCGAATGTTTCGGAAGTTGTTGATTCATCAGTTACAAGGTTAGGCATACAAGTCGTTCGGTCTCATTCTCTCTCAAGTTGTAATAATATAATAATGCATTAGGTTAGGGTTAGGGTTAGGCATATTTTAATCGTAGATTGTGGCCATAACTATAGCCTATCGTCTATTCGGGACGGACTCATTCATGCGTGGCTTTGTCAACCTGTCCATAAAATATACGACAGAATCTGATCTCATTAGGTTAGTTTATCAAATGCTTTCGGGATAGAGACAAAGGATAAGATATAATATCTTAAGATCTTCAACCCGCATCATCTGTAAGCCTACTTGGGTTGGGACAGTCCAGTGGCAGACTAAAATGAGAAGGGTCGTAACTATGTCAAAGCATAGTTAACAAGATATAACAAGATATAACAAGGTATAACAAGTAGCTCTGTCTTGTTTGTTTGTTTGTAGGTGCACTTGTTATAGCACCCCTTCAAGGCCTCTACTCAGAGGCGCTCCCGACTACAGAGCGGACACTGCATCGGAGTCCCACGCCGAAGCGCTGAGCAATTGCGAGTAAAGGACTTGCCCAAGGTCTCTACGCGGCGACTTGGGGTGGATTCGAACCTCGAACCTTCCGGCTTTAGGCAACGACGACACCACTACACCGTCGCGCCCCACACTGTCACAGCATCGTTAAATATTAATATTATATGAGCTATCAGAGGCGGATCCAGGATTTCTGGTTAGAGGGGGGCGTAAATACTATCAATCCAATCCCGTAAATATATATATATATATATGAAATTAGATCACGCAAAACTATAATTTATTTTATTTTTTAAATTTTTTTTTCCTCAACCAAAACAACAAACAAACATGATACAATAATTATTATGGCATTGAATAATACATTAACATGAATTTGGTGAAGAAGGGGAGACCCAGAAGGGATGGAAAATCCCGCTAAAAATCCCATAATTCATGTAAAATATAAAAGAAAAACATGACAGAACATTCAATTGTAGGAATAAAAAAAATGATGAGGGAGAGAGAAAAAAAATTAAGCAATCGACATTTCTGTATATAACGAGAAAAACAACTCTTAACTAATGACTTAACTAAAGACTTAACTAAGGGCTTGGCGAAACCACTGAGCAGAAACCTTAACCATTACATATCAGGAAGTGTTTTAAGTAGATAAAGGCGAAGTTTATGCTTAAATAATCTTGTGTTAGGTAGGGAATGAAGATGTGTAGGGAGAGAGTTCCAACATTGGGAGCCAGTATATTGTATAGAGAATCGACGAGTATTAGTATGTGCGTAAGGAAGGTCATAAACAGTTAATTTTCTAGTTGAATAAGAGTGGCGATCAGAGGTAAGGTTAAAGAAATCATTAAATACAAGTGGTAATAGGCCATGGTTATAACGGTACATAAACTCTCCTATTTGCAAGTGCCTAATTTGATCGATCTTTAATAATCCAAATTCCTTGAAATACAGAGCGGTGTGGGCTCGGCGAGGTATATTAGCTATAAAACGGATTGCATATTTTTGAAGGGTGACTAGTCTGATAAAATTAGATTTGGAAGTAGACGTCCAAATTAAATTACAGTAGGTTAAATAAGGATAAATAAGAGAATAGTAGAGCATAGACCGGATAGAGACAGGAATCAGTTTAGATGAGCGAAATAGCACACCAACAGTCTTAGCAATTTTGCTAGAGATATTATTGATGTGTTCCTTCCAATTTAGATGCTGGTCAATGTATACGCCCAAACATTTTGTGGATGTTACTTGGGTGATAGGAGTTTCTTCAATAAGTAGAATAGGAAGTTCATTGGGATATTTTTTTCTTATGGGATCTGAAGAGGATGTAGTTGTTTTATCCAAATTTAGAGTAAGTTTATTAGATCGAAACCAATCAACGACTCGGTGAAGCTCAGAATTAACAGTGTTGAATAGGGTATCAATAGATTTATCAGAATGAAATAAGTTAGAATCATCAGCAAATAGCACAAAATACATAGAAGGCGATACATTGGGTAAATCATTAATATAGATTAAAAGTAAAAGAGGTCCAAGATTAGATCCTTGAGGGACACCGTGAGAAATGAGTTGTAGATCAGAAGTACAATTGTTAACAGAAACCAGTTGAAAACGATTTTCAAGATAGCTAACAAACCATTGTAATTGTGTCCCTCTAATTCCATAGTTATAAAGTTTTTTGATTAAAATATGATGATTTACAGAATCAAAGGCTTTAGCTACATCAAGGAAGATACCAAGGGAGTATTCGTTATTTTCAATTGCATTAGAGATTTTGTCTTGTATGCTTAGAAGGGGCATGCAGGTAGAATGACCCTGCTGGAATCCATGCTGAGACTGAAATAGTACTTTCTCTTTTGATAAAAAAACTATCTAAACGTGCGAACATTAATTTTTCAAATATTTTGGCGAAGAATGGTCCTTTTTATAGAAAATGTTATGGAACTTTAAAAAATATATAGTTTCTCATATAAAACCACTGGTCTCCACTGAAGGTTAACAGTGAAACGATTATAAATCAGTTATCGGTTTTGATCATGCAACCCTTGATCCAACAAGGAACTAATTAAGTGTCACATGCCAGTGGATTAAGCAGTGTCATTCTCCTTGGATGCTTTCTGGTGTAGGCATTGATAATGTCATCAATGTCTAACTTGATGTCCTTGTGGACAAACAATAAAATGAGTGCATTAAATCTATGTTGTTCTGAAATGGTAAATGTTCTGGTGCAAATGCTGAAATATTGCAATATCATTAATAAATGTATAATAATAATAATTTTCAAACTCGCAATTCTACATGCAGAATTTCTTCGTATTTGTTAAACTTCTTACATTGTTTACTTTTCCCCGGGCACTCCGGGCCCCTTCACACCGCCGGGCCCCTGGGAATTTGCCCCTCCCTTTTTCTGCCCCCAAATAAAAATAATATAGTCGATGCCAATTTATCATACGATAATTAACATAGTAATGATAGAAATTGAATACACTATAGTATTTGTATACAAATAGATTCAATAAGCAAGGGATGCGCCTCATCCATGGACCGCACGCCACTGAGCGTTAAGAGAATGATTATATGAGGAGGCCTAGTTCTATATCCTTGATTTGCTTTTGTCCATAATATCGGCAGCTGAACGCTTTCGGCGGCTATAATCAGCACGACGAATTTCAAAATTATAATGATAATCATATGCCATCTTTTGAGATTTAGGCCTAAGATAGGCTTATGTCTTACCAACGGCAGTCGGCTTATTCGCGAATGATAAAACTGCTTGTTTAAGCCGTTTTGACGGCGGACCACTCGACATATTTTTTAATTGACCAATTTCTATTTGCGTAAATTTTGTCTGTACATGAACTTTGTGAATGACGTCACGGCAAAAGTCATTGGTCACGTATTGTATTGTATTTAAACATTTATAAAGCGCCTCTAGTAGGGTGAACCGTTCAGAGGCGCTCCCAGTGCGCAAGGCCCCGCGAGAAGAAGCAGGTTTTGAGAAGAGACAGAGCAGAGGAGAGACTGACAGACAGAAGTGTAGAGCGAACAGAAGGAGAGAGAGCATTCCAGAGAGAAGGACCAATTGAGACAAAAGATCGAGACTGAGCCATAGCAGTTCTAGACCGAGGAACCAATAGGTCAAGTCTGTTGGATGAGCGAAGCGGACGATGGGAGGAAGCTGAGTGAGGACGAAGTAAAACATTAGTCAGATATTTTGGGGCAAGACCCCGTTAAGACTTTAGCATCAGAGTGAGGATCTTGAACTGTGCGCGAGCACATAGAGGAAGCCAATGAAGTTCATCAAACATAAAGGTAGAGATGTGAGAGTACTTGGGAAGGCGGGCAATCAATCTAGCAGCTGAGTTGAGAACTGACTGAACCGGTGAAAGACGAACTTTAGGAAGACCAATGAGAAGAGAATTGCAATAGTCGATTCGAGAACATATAAAAGCATGAACTAAGGTAGTGAAGATGGAGGAGGAGACAGAGCGACGAATGACTCTGAGACGTCTTAAATGAAAATATGACGAGCGTGTCAGATTGGAAATATGCTCGGTAAAGGTAAGAGAGCTATCAAGTACTACACCAAGATCACGCACACTTGAAGAGAATGAAAACAATGGGAATATTTCAGAGAGAAGAATAAGATCAAGCTTATGGAGCTGCTGAGGAGTGCCTAACCAGATAAATTGAATCTTTGAAGTATTAAGCGAAAGGCGATTAGAAGACATCCATGAGTGGAGATGATTAGTGAGAGATTCAATAAGCCCAACTAGAAGCAGCTGGGAAGAGGGGGGACCATGAACAAATGCCTGGACATCATCTGCAAAGAGATGTCCAGCAGCACTACAGATCGGAAAAAGAGAAGAGATGTCAGCCGTGTAAAGAATAAATAGGAGAGGCCCAAGAACTGAACCTTGAGGGACACCCAGATTAACATGAACCCATTTGGTTCGAGAGTCACCAGATATAATCATTTGGGTTCTTTCAGAAAGGTACGATTGAAACCACGATAAGGGGAGGCCCTTAACGCCATAGGAGGTTTCAAGACGCTTGAGAAGGATATCGTGATCAACACGTGGGCAACGTCTGCTAGCAACTCAGG
Source organism: Lumbricus terrestris (assembly GCA_949752735.1). Lineage (NCBI taxonomy): Eukaryota > Metazoa > Annelida > Clitellata > Crassiclitellata > Lumbricidae > Lumbricus > Lumbricus terrestris. Next base: position 12,805,635 of record OX457043.1, on the reverse strand, counting down.
TAAGTAGGTAAGAGAGCTCCGGTAAGAGAGCTCCATTCTGCCGGTCCAGCTACTTCAAACATCCTATTCCCAAATTGCAATTATATTAGTTTTAGGTCAATTTAGTTTGAGAACATTTGCTGCAGGTTTAGGGGGGGGCGTACGCCGGCTCCGCCCCCTCTAAATCCGCGCCTGGCTATAACTTTCATGTTGCCGTCATTGAACTTGTTGACAAGGAAATGAACAAATTTGACAATCTGGCCTCATTTTTCTTTGTTCACAAGACACATCTGAAGAAGGTGAACACCATTTACATGAGTAAAGGATATCGTCTGTTGTCTAACAATGCCATCTTGGACTTACGCACGCGCACACAAACACACACACACACCAACATTAAGGTGCTAATACAACAGTCTAATATGCCATTAACTTTGCAGGTTGTTAGGATAAATAAATTCCATGATTCTCATTTTGAACCCATTTGAAGTTTATACCGTGAATGAAACGATCGGTTTTCATATTGGGTCACCTCTGATGGTCGTCTGTGTTCATGCTTTATGGCGTCTATTCTGGTTTTGTGTGGTTTCTTAATGGCGAGATAATAGCGTGGGGTCCACTTGAGGTCGCTGCAACGAGCGGATAGACTTCCTGATGAGCCAAGCTATAATATCGAAGTCGAAGCATGAAGAAGAGTCTACGCCCTACTTCACCGTCAAATTGCGCGTCTTATGGGGACGCATAAATAATTACTTCTGAAGTAGCACCTGCATTGTTTACCGATTCAAATTCAGTGACGGCGCTTATTTTGCTCTTGAGCTGCCACTCTATAGCGTTCTAAAAAGTCTATAGGGTTTTAATATCTTCTTTTTATTTAATATCTGCGACCTGTTTAATAACTCCCACGACCCTGACCGGCCTGCTGAAATTGTATGCCTGGCGCCAGTACTGTTCAAACTACAGAGGTTTTAAAACGCTAAAGGTTACATTGTCAATCATTGGCTTATTTCAGGTTCACTATAAAATCAGGCAGTTTTGGTTAAACAAATTATTAGGTGGTAGGCGTACGATCGATAGAGTCACGTACGTCAGTCTGTATCAGGTGAGTCAATTCATTCAGCTAATAATAGGTCTGTTCTTTGGAAACAAAACTTACTGGTGGTGATATTTACTGGATTGATAAGTTTAGACTGGCTCCTTTAACTTTATTGGCCGTGTCTTTGCCACGGTTTTACAGAAAGGACCCCAAAAGTCAAAAGAAAACAACAGTTCAACCAGTAAAACTCTAATAGGCCCTTTCTTTGATTCAACCATGTACCAACTGAGGTTCTAGTATTTCTCATAACATTTACGACACTTCGGTCTACATAGGGTTAAAGACTCATCGACGCCTGCTTTTCAGATAGTGTTGGATAAAATTTCAATGGCAAATTTTATCTTTATAATTATATTCCTATTTTGTTCTATTATTTTTCTTGAAATTAAATGGCAAAGTGTGTGCTTAATTAAATTTAGCGCCACAGGTTAGCCTAGGCTATAGCGTCCCAGTGGAGGCAAAAATGTTGAGGCTACAAGTTTCTCAAACATACAAGACCCTATTCATAAGTTCTAAAATAGGCTAATTCAAAGCAAATGTGATACAATCTTAAACAACAATGTATTCTAATTCAAAATTGAAACTTCCAGTTAAATCCATCTGTAGGCTAGTTGGTCTACTGACTGATAGAGCAGAGAGGTAACAACGTCACCACGCTTTTGCTTTTGTCACTTTCCAAAGGATATTTAAGTGTCTGACAAATTTTAACTAGGAGCGTAGGCTACGACACAGAAGGCATTGGAAAGAGAAATTTGATGATTGAATTTAGCGTGAAGATGAAAAACGTAAATTTAACTTTAACATTTTACATTGTTTGTGGGCGCAGTGTTGCACAGAAAATTTAAAAAACTTTAAGAAAATAGGTTAAACTGTTAAATATTTACCACTGTTTAGGCCTACATTAGAAAACTCACATAATAAATTATTAGTCGATACGTCTTAAAATGTCATTTTATAGGGTGTCCAATAAGTTCGTGAACGATTTTGCTTGCAGAAAGAACAAAATTTTTGCAACAAACATTTATAATGCTTATGTCATTTGAACGAGCTTTATGTCCCGAAACCAAAAAGTGTAAAAAGTGTTAGTTTTTTGCAACGAGGAAATGACGTCATCAATTTATGCTGAAAGGCTATTTTTAGTGGAGTTGAAGTGGAGAAGTTAGAAACGCAGAAAGGCGCCATTGCTAACAGACGCTCAGAGGAAAAACCGGTTGTTATTCGCGCGCAGCATAGACATTGGAAATTCGAAGACTATTATGGTCTATATAATGTTCTGTTTACACTTGATACGGCGACTCGTCAGTCGCCGTGTCAAGTGTTCTATGTTCCAAACTCACGAAATGACACCGATTGGGGTTCGCAAGAAGAAAATGTTCCTGTCGCCTCGCAGGTCAAGTTTAGTCCGACTGTTCTTGTGTGGGGAGAGTAGTAAATGTATGACAGACTAAAAACATCAAAGGATCCGGAGTTGAAACATCAAAGGGTTCGGAGTTGAAACAACAAAGGGTCCGGAGTTGAAACATCAAAGGCCGAAAGTTGGAACACCAACGTTTGCATGACTCATCGTTAATTGGCTGACATCATCAGCGCGTGCTACAGGCAAGACCCACAAATGGGTGGAGGGCCCAGTGTTTTATGAATCGACAAACTTGGCTCATATGGGAGACCCCCACCCCCAACCCCACCCATGCTTCGTCAGCTGATTATAACCATCGACTGCAGCAGCCCGTGTTTTATGAATCGACAAACTTGACTCATATGGGAGACCCCCACCCCCAACCCCACGCATGCTTCGTCAGCTGATTATAACCATCGCCTGCAGCAGCCCGTGTTTTATGAATCGACAAACTTGACTCATATGGGAGACCCCCACCCCCAACCCCACGCATGCTTCGTCAGCTGATTATCGCCATCGGAGGCAGCAGCAGCCACAGTCGATGCTTAGTCATGGGTATTTTCCCCGAGCGCTGCCATTGCGACATGCAACAGTAAGAATTGTGCAACACACATATACAGACAGTAAAGCAGGCTTACTTAGACGTCCAACCACATTGACAGCGTTGCCAGGACAACACAGATGACTAGACTTAAACCACTCTGAGGCAGATCCGCCGCTCTGACAATTATCAAACATGAACGCACACCACTTTTTATCATTTGTATGCGCTGTAACGATGCATTTGTGGGTATATATTTGTGCCTGAATGTGTTTTAGTATAGAGTAGAAAGCATCATCGCCATCCCCACAAGCCACGCAACAAAAGTAACGAAAGAACACAGCAGTTTGATTTTCAACATCTTTTTATTGATACAGAGAACACACAAAGCGATGCACTAGAAAGTCGTTTAACCCAGTGTCTCTTGTGAACATGGTGCAAATCGCATTAACGCTATAATTTCTAGCCCTATGTAGTGAATAAAAAATGCAATAGTGTCCACAGAATCTACTGCTAATGCTCTGGATCTGACGACCAGTATTATACTGCCAGCTTGAGCAATTTTTATGTAAAAAGGTTCTGAATGGAATGTCTGGCTGTCGACCGAAACTGTCAAAAAATTCGCCATATGATGGGCTTTCAATATATATCACTATCCAGTGTATGCCCGGCTGTCCATATCTGTCTGTATTGCATACAAGTATGCTTGGCCTATTTCTATGAACCCTAGTAGGAAGACGATCGCTAGCAAACACGCCCAAAAACATGACGGAGCACTTTTTATCTCTTCGCAGATAATTTTCAATCTTCAGACCGTCCATCTTGTTCTTCTTCTTTAGCTGTTATAGTCGAAAAGCACGTTGCGTGATCTGTCTATTTCCAAGATGTTTTCAAATTCTGCAAATGCGATGACGTTAATGGTAGCATCCAGCGCCTGTGCAAACTTTAAATCGACTCGCACGTTACCACTTTTCAACAAATTAAAGTGATCACCCTCAGCCAAATCGGGAGTTAAATCGAATGCGTAAAAGCAATAGCCGCGCGCGTAGTCTTCTCTGCTGATATCGTTGTCTTCGTTTCTTTGCCACTTGCCAGTGCCCATAAAGAGTGAAGCATATGCGTTCACAAACTGATTAGTTGCAAAGTTAGTTTCCAAGGGTTTTATACTTTGCTGTTGACCGTCTAGATATACTTTTAATTGTGTTATATTCATATGTTTGAAATTGAATGGATTCTTCGTGTAGATACCATTGAAAGCATCATTATCCACACAACCAATCACAAGACGCGTCGGAATTTGACCGGTGAAAAGACACTCTTGAGTAACATCCAGATTCCCTCTGGGAACCGTAAAAGTCTTGCAGACAACCCTTCGAATGGGAAACTTCAGATTTCCAATCTCTAACGCCTTGGCATGTGCGAGGAAGACTGATGGGCTTAGCTTGACTTTTCTGACATACAATTTACATTCCAGGATTTTTACTTTGTATGTAGCACCTGGCACCGAGGACAACAGACAGAATGAATCTTTATTTCTTACGAGTCGGATTTTTATATTAATATCATTGGGTAAAAATTTTTCCTGGAAGAATAGGTCGCTGTGAATGCAGCCCAACATATCGACAACGCGCCCCTCGTCGGTCAGAGCGCTACGCTTCTTGAATCCTGAGTTCGTACCGGCATCGTCGTGCGGATTGTTTTCTTCGAAGCGCCCGGCAGTGTCTTTGTAAAATAGGGCAGAGGTGAGTTGAGAATTTTTGCTTGACGAACCGTAACTGAGTAGGGTCTCGATATAACTTCTATACGCATACGTGTTATTTGATGAAGTAACAAGGGTGTCGTTTAGAGTTATATCAACTTCGGAAAAAAGACTGTGTAGGAAAAGATTTACAGGCCCAACATGATCACCGGCGTCTATAGCTTCGTCATTCGCTCGAACGATAGATGCTCTAACATACAGCTGTGTGTTGTTCAGATCCAGATAATCTTGGCCAGCGCCCGTTATGCTAAATTCTATAGGGGTGCCCTGCGAGATTGTTGCTATTGGATTATATTCCACGTACGAGCCAGACTCTATGCTGGTCTGAGTAGGAGGAACGCTGAAAAGATCCAGCTCGCTCTTTGCACACTCGCAAGATTGTGGATGAACGAAAGCCATTTTTTAAATTGCTCCAAATATATCTTCCTTGATTCTTTTCCTATTTTTACTCAGTGAACGCTTACGTCTCTTCCGTCCGCTGCCGCTTTGGTTATTGAAATCCTTTGAAGATGTGAATGCCTTTATACCTTCTGGCACGCGCCGCTTGGCAGCTTCCATGATCGGATCGCCATCCGCCACATCGTTCGCAATCTGAAGACCTGTTCTCAAGGCTTGCTTACCAAGGGCTTTAGCACCAGTCTGTATAAGTGGCCATGCACTTCTAAAGAGCCCGCTAAGAAAACTACCAATTCCATGACCGCGCTGAAGACGTGCACCCTGAAAAAAAGGCATGCCATTTCCACTTTGCTGTATATAGTAGTCTTCGTACGCCAAACGACTTGCATCACAGCAGAATGGTTTTTTCATTGTAAAAGATATGGAATTTTGCAGTGTCTGAAATGCAGTGTTATGATACACTTTCCGCTTTCGAATGAAACTGGCGCACCCGTGTCCGTCCTTATATGCAATTCTATGGAGTCGAAATTCTTCTGCTGCAGAGGTATATAGATGGGCTTTTCGTAGATGGTGCGCACGTTGCAGCCAGCATTACCATCGACGTTAACTATTCTGAGTAATGGCGCTTTTGTGTCTCCCACATGCACATGTTCAAGTACGTCACAGTAAATGTATAAAGCAGAAAAACCTCGATTTATATCGCAAGTTCTATCGCCAACAAACTCGAAAATGGCCTCGTCGTCCTGGCCATAGTTGAGAATGGGCATCTGCTGAGCATCGATACCAAGCATCGAACACAATGCACGCGAAAAATGAATCTTTGTGCCTTTGTTTATATCGCCCATCATTCTTTTCGATACAGCGTCGTATCTAAATTTCGGAAATTCGAGCAAGTCATTTTCCTCGGCAACTTCCCTTATAAATGTATTTATGTAATCGATAAGGTGCTGAGGCGTTTCGTAGTATCCGGCCGGAACCCAGCGTCTTTTAAATATAGGATTGCTTTGCATTGATCCACTTTCGGTAAACGTGGCGTGCGTGTATGTTATTCCGCCTTCTTGTCGTTCTAAATTATACCACGTGTGTGGATAATGCAGTTCGAGAAGAGCAAGTTCCCAGTCGCCGCTTAGAGAAATGGGATTCTCCAAACGTGTTGTAAATTGCGCTACAGTATTATTCGGATAAAATGCTGTGGAGCTGTTGCTAGGCAAAGTTAGATAGAAGTGCGCCATTATTTACTCAAGACTAAAATTTTTGCATTGTCTGAAATGAAGTACAACGAACGACTTCCCATGTTCGAATGGGACTGTCTTGCCATTATCGCCTCTCATATATATTTCTATCGAATCGAAATTCTTCTGCTGTATAGGCACGTATATGCCGGACTTGTACAAGACGTGCACAGTATGGCCACTTTTATCTTCTATATTTACTATGCGAAGTAAAGGCGCTTTCGAATCGCCAAGCGCGACAGATTCAATCAGATTACAATATACATATATATGTGAAAAGCTAGGATTTATATCGGCAACGTAATCAGCCTGCCATTCCCAATCAGACACCTCGTCCCACGCTTTAATATAATCCTCGTAACGTGTGTGGTAAAAATAGGTTCCGTAATTGTTGTTTTCAACAACTTTATGTCTTTCCTCTATACCCAAAATTTTGCACAAGTGCGATGAGAATGTTATTCGCGCCGCGAAGTTGATCTTTCCGTGGACTCTTTTAGTTATTGCATCGTATCTAAATTTTGGATATTTGCCGAGCGAATGCAATTCGGCGGCCTCCTCAATATGCTTATTTATCGCAGCTACTACCGCATCAATATTTTCGTAATAGCCGGCAGGCAGCTGCCAAGTGTGGTGAACGGATATACATACGGCATCGATGCTTTCTCTTTTAGGAGTTTGGGTAAATGTAAAGCTGCCCTGACCGCTCTGAACGTTGTACCACGTGTGTGGGTACTGAAATTGCAGAAGTGCAACTTCCCACCGGCCTTTGAGGGAGATGGCATTTTCCAACTTCGTTGTAAAGTGCGCTGTAGTATTGTCGGGGAAATGTCTCATGGAGCTATTGCTTGGAAGAGTAAGATAAAAATGCGCCATTGTCGTTCGCATGCTCTTACAGACTGTGAGAAATTCTTGCTAGACTTTGTATATATCTTGAGTCCAAGAGTTGAACTTGTCATCATAGCCTTTCCATTTTACAAAATATTCTGTCTTACCGCGCCGCTTACGACTCTTCAGTATTTTTTCGATCGTATAAATATCGTCTTCCTTTAATATTTTTTGCAGCTCAAATTCGTAGAATTTACCCTTTATTTTTTCGCCACTTAAATCTTCGAGCTCATACGTTATGGGGTCTGTAGGCACACGACTCACAATCTTAAAGATTTCCGTCGACCAGCTCGGTAAGTATCCCTTCTGGAAGGCTATCCTGGCCTTTGCGATTCTAACCTTGTCGTTCACTTCGTATTTCCATTTGGCCGGGCGCTTCTTCTCGCCATACAAACGTTTTATAATAATTTTTTCGTTGCCCTTAGAAACCTGACTGGGTGTCATTGCTATAGATCTATGATGCGTAGTGTTGTAGGAATGAACGAGATCTTGTAAGATGTCTATATACCTATACGTATTCTTATAAGTAAAATATTTCCACATCTTGGTCTTGAGTGTTCTATTGAATCGCTCAACCACAGAGGCCTTTATGTCACTATTTTCGGATGTGTAAAAGCGAATAGAATTTTTACGTAACATGGCTTGAAAAGTTTTATTAAGGAATTCTGTGCCCTTATCAGTTTGCAAATTAGCCGGCTGACGATCTAAAAGAATGGTTGAAAATGCTGAGGTCAGGTCTGCACCAGACTTTGATTTTAGCGGAATTGCCCAAGCATATTTAGACAAAACATCTATACACGTTAAAATATATTTATTTTTATCGTTATGTTTCACTAATGCAGAAAGATCGGCCAAGTCCGCTTGCCAAAGATTGTCAATGCCTGGTGCGAAAGTCTTTCGCCTTCTAAAGATAAGTCTAACAGGCTTATGCAAAGTGTAAGCATCTTGTTTAATCAACCAATTTTTAACGTCTTTATTTTTAAAGTCAGAATGTTTTTGAAATGAGGTCACACCGGCGAAGCTTCCAGGCGCCTTGGGATCGAAGTACGAATCCATCAGTAAGTCAGCCAGGCCGAAGAAGATGGCGTCAACGAGGTAAGCTGTTGTTTGTCGTGAATGCTCTTCGGCGTAACTGATGTCGATTCGACTGTGGAATCGTTAATATAGGCCCAACGTTCTTTATTTCCTATTAGCTCGCGAGGTATGTTTGAGTCTTTCAGAGCGTCGGCCAAGAGTCTCCAGCCGGTTGGGGGCGAAGATGTCGTGCGTTTTCTCATAAGATCGTTCACCAAATCGACCATGTGCGTTTTGGGAATGGCTGCGTCCTTCAAAATAAGTTCGCCTTTAGAATTCCAGGTCACGTCGGGGCTGCTCTTCATGTGTGTTAAAAGTTGAGCGGCCTGTGTTTTCCATTTCTTTGGAACTGTTTGCAAGACTTGAGTTTCTATGCTGCTGCTGCTGCTGCTGCTGCTACTGCCGCTGCTGCTAGTGTCTGTAGATTCGCCAGAGTCCGCCGCAGTCGTCGCTTTTTCTTTGGTTTCGAACTTTGTAATCACACTTGGTTTGTCAATGTTCAAGTAACGACTCAAACTGTTGGTATATAGTTTGGCCTTATCATCATCTGCAATATTCCTGTGCAGAATATCATACATCTGTGTGTCCAATTTCGACAGTGTTTTGTCTAGCATAGTCTCCTTCCATTTCTCTATCTGTCTAGGCTCCACCAGAACCATTTTCTTCGTATGCTCCATATTATATTTTATTACTCAGCAATGTACCCAGAAAAGAAAGTACTGGAGTTAACAAGGCTCCTATGAAGCCGCCTGTCTGTACTATACGTTTCTTGATTTTTACACGCGTCTTCTTGGATGCAAGCTTTCTCAGCTTGTGTTTGAACCGACCGAGTGGCAAGTGGCAAAGAAACGAAGACAACGATATCAGCAGAGAAGACTACGCGCGCGGCTATTGCTTTTACGCATTCGATTTAACTCCCGATTTGGCTGAGGGTGATCACTTTAATTTGTTGAAAAGTGGTAACGTGCGAGTCGATTTAAAGTTTGCACAGGCGCTGGATGCTACCATTAACGTCATCGCATTTGCAGAATTTGAAAACATCTTGGAAATAGACAGATCACGCAACGTGCTTTTCGACTATAACAGCTAAAGAAGAAGAACAAGATGGACGGTCTGAAGATTGAAAATTATCTGCGAAGAGATAAAAAGTGCTCCGTCATGTTTTTGGGCGTGTTTGCTAGCGATCGTCTTCCTACTAGGGTTCATAGAAATAGGCCAAGCATACTTGTATGCAATACAGACAGATATGGACAGCCGGGCATACACTGGATAGTGATATATATTGAAAGCCCATCATATGGCGAATTTTTTGACAGTTTCGGTCGACAGCCAGACATTCCATTCAGAACCTTTTTACATAAAAATTGCTCAAGCTGGCAGTATAATACTGGTCGTCAGATCCAGAGCATTAGCAGTAGATTCTGTGGACACTATTGCATTTTTTATTCACTACATAGGGCTAGAAATTATAGCGTTAATGCGATTTGCACCATGTTCACAAGAGACACTGGGTTAAACGACTTTCTAGTGCATCGCTTTGTGTGTTCTCTGTATCAATAAAAAGATGTTGAAAATCAAACTGCTGTGTTCTTTCGTTACTTTTGTTGCGTGGCTTGTGGGGATGGCGATGATGCTTTCTACTCTATACTAAAACACATTCAGGCACAAATATATACCCACAAATGCATCGTTACAGCGCATACAAATGATAAAAAGTGGTGTGCGTTCATGTTTGATAATTGTCAGAGCGGCGGATCTGCCTCAGAGTGGTTTAAGTCTAGTCATCTGTGTTGTCCTGGCAACGCTGTCAATGTGGTTGGACGTCTAAGTAAGCCTGCTTTACTGTCTGTATATGTGTGTTGCACAATTCTTACTGTTGCATGTCGCAATGGCAGCGCTCGGGGAAAATACCCATGACTAAGCATCGACTGTGGCTGCTGCTGCCTCCGATGGCGATAATCAGCTGACGAAGCATGCGTGGGGTTGGGGGTGGGGGTCTCCCATATGAGTCAAGTTTGTCGATTCATAAAACACGGGCTGCTGCAGGCGATGGTTATAATCAGCTGACGAAGCATGCGTGGGGTTGGGGGTGGGGGTCTCCCATATGAGTCAAGTTTGTCGATTCATAAAACACGGGCTGCTGCAGTCGATGGTTATAATCAGCTGACGAAGCATGGGTGGGGTTGGGGGTGGGGGTCTCCCATATGAGCCAAGTTTGTCGATTCATAAAACACTGGGCCCTCCACCCATTTGTGGGTCTTGCCTGTAGCACGCGCTGATGATGTCAGCCAATTAACGATGAGTCATGCAAACGTTGGTGTTCCAACTTTCGGCCTTTGATGTTTCAACTCCGGACCCTTTGTTGTTTCAACTCCGAACCCTTTGATGTTTCAACTCCGGATCCTTTGATGTTTTTAGTCTGTCATACATTTACTACTGGGGAGGTATGACAGCCTCAGGATTAACGCAACTACATTTTGTACCTCAGCATACATAAATTAACTCGGAGTATTATATCAATAACATTTAAAAGAAGGAATTAAAACCAGTTTACGACAGACTGGACACTTCTGGAACGATCTCGAAACGACGACTATTCACTGACAACGCCGTTAGCGTTTTCCAGCAGGATGGTGCGCGAAACGCATGGAATTCGATATCGGTTGAAACTTTGCGCAACCTCGTCGAATCCTTGCCCAGACGAATGAAAGCTTTTATAGCCAGCAAAGGCAACACTATTGCCTATTAAATGGTACAATAATTATTAATTTTTGTTGTGTATTTTTTTATAACAAACTAGCAAAATCGTTCACGAACTTATTGGACACCCTGTACGAAGGCAAAAGTGCGCAGAGCCCTCGGCGACGGCAGTCTGATGCCAAACAGACAGTGCAGAAGATCAAGATTCAGTAACATACTCAAATATTCATCCTTGCCCAGATACGTAACTTATAAAACAGTAGACTTTTGAATTCAGTGCCCAAGATAGGGCAAATATAGGTAAATATTATGTAGATATGATTTAAAAATTATTGTTTTCAAAATTTGCAGAGCATTATCAACAATCCGCGGGCATCAACAGCAACAGTTTGACAACGACACTTTAATAATAAACATATTCATTTACTCTTCCTTACCGATAAAAAAATAGACGTCAACTAGGCCCTCAGCAAATGCAACACAGTCAAGCTTGTTTCATATCGGAAATAAAAGAAAAAACCTCAAGCACACGTCAAGAGCAAACAGTTAACTGCAGTGGAAAAATCTCTGATTCAGTTTGAAAATGTTACTTCGCACTAAGTTCTTAGTCATCGCAGCAACCACAATTCACCTTATAGCAATGTTCGCCATATCAGACACATCCACAACTAATACATCAGCAGAAACATCCACATCCGCAACTAATACATTAACAGAGACAGAAACATCGACAACTGATCCAATAACAACGACAGGCATATCCAACTCTGATCCATCAACAACGACATCCACATCCAAAACTTGTGAATCAACAACGTCAGACATATCCACAACTGATGAATCAACAACGTCAGACACATCCAAAAGTTGTGAATCAACAACGTCAGACATATCCACAACAGATGAATCAACACCGACAGACACTACCGTAAATGATGGATCAACAGCGACAGATACAACCGCACCTGATGGATCAACAGCGACAGATACAACCGCACCTGATGGATCAACAGCGACAGATACAACCGCACCTGATGGATCAACAGCGACAGATACAGCCACACGTGATGGATCAACAGCGACAGATACAACCGCACCTGATGGATCAACAGCGACAGATACAACCGCACCTGATGGATCAACAGCGACAGATACAACCGCACCTGATGGATCAACAGCGACAGATACAACCGCACCTGATGGATCAACAGCGACAGATACAACCGCACCTGATGGATCAACAGCGACAGATACAACCGCACCTGATGTATCAACAGCGACAGATACAACAGTACCTGATGGATCAACAGCGACAGATACAACCGCACCTGATGTATCAACAGCGACAGATACAACCATACCTGATGGGTCAACAGCGACAGATACAACCGCACCTGATGGATCAACAGCGACAGATACAACCGCACCTGATGGATCAACAGCGACAGATACAACCGCACCTGATGGATCAACAGCGACAGATACAACCGCACCTGATGGATCAACAGCGACAGATACAACCGCACCTGATGGATCAACAGCGACAGATACAACCGCACCTGATGGATCAACAGCGACAGATACAACCGCACCTGATGGATCAACAGCGACAGACACAACCGCACCTGATGGATCAACAGCGACAGATACAACCGCACCTGATGGATCAACAGCGACAGATACAACCGCACCTGATGGATCAACAGCGACAGATACAACCACACCCGAGGGATCAACAGCGACAGATACAACCGCACCCGAGGGATCAACAGCGACAGATACAACCGCACCTGATGTATCAACAGCGACAGACACAACCGCACCTGATGGATCAACAGCGACAGATACAACCGCACCTGATGGATCAACAGCGACAGATACAACCGCACCTGATGGATTTACAGCGACAGATACAACCGCACCTGATGGATCAACAGCGACAGTTACAACCGCACCTGATGGATCAACAGCGACAGATACAACCGCACCTGATGGATTTACAGCGACAGATACAACCGCAAGTGATGGATCTACAGCGACAGATACAACCGCACCTGATGGATCAACAGCGACAGATACAACCGCACCTGATGGATCAACAGCGACTAATACTACCATGCCTGATGGATCAACAGCGACAGATACAACCGCACCTGATGGATCAACAGCGACAGATACAACCGCACCTGATGGATCAACAGCGACAGATACAACCGCACCTGATGTATCAACAGCGACAGATACAACCGCACCTGATGGATCCACAGCGACAGTAGCAACCGCACCTGATGGATCAACAGCGACAGATACAACCGCACCTGATAGATCAACAGCGACAGATACAACCGCACCCGAGGGATCAACAGCGACAGATACAACCTTACCTGATGGATCTACAGCGACAGATACAGCCGCACCTGATGGATCAACAGCGACAGATACAACCGCACCCGAGGGATCAACAGCGACAGTTACAACCATGCCTGATGGATCAACAGCGACAGATACAACCGCACCTGATGGACCAACAGCGACAGATACAACCGCACCCGAGGAATCAACAGCGACAGATACAACCGCACCTGATGGATCAACAGCGACAGATACAACCGCACCTGATGGATCAACAGCGACAGACACAACCGCACCTGATGGATCAACAGCGACAGATACAACCGCACCTGATGTATCAACAGCGACAGATACAACCATACCTGATGGATCAACAGCGACAGATACAACCATACCTGATGGATCAACAGCGACAGATACAACCGCACCTGATGGATCAACAGCGACAGATACAACCGCACCTGATGGATCAACAGCGACAGATACAACCGCACCTGATGTATCAACAGCGACAGATACAACCATACCTGATGGATCAACAGCGACAGATACAACCATACCTGATGGATCAACAGCCACAGATACAACCGCACCTGATGGATCAACAGCGACAGATACAACCGCACCTGATGGATCAACAGCGACAGACACAACCGCACCTGATGGATCCACTGCGACCAATACAACCATACCTGATGGATCAACAGCGACAGATACAACCGCACCTGATGGATCAACAGCGACAGATGGAACCGCACCTGATGGATCCACAGCGACAGATACAACCGCACCTGATGGATCAACAGCGACAGATACAACCGCACCTGATGGATCAACAGCGACAGATACAACCGCACCTGATGGATCAACAGCGACAGATACAACCGCACCTGATGGATCAACAGCGACAGATACAACCGCACCTGATGGATCAACAGCGACAGATACAACCGCACCTGATGGATCAACAGCGACAGATACAACCGCACCTGATGGATCAACAGCGACAGATACAACCGCACCTGATGGATCAACAGCGACAGATACAACCGCACCTGATGGAACAACAGCGACAGATACAACCGCACCTGATGTATCAACAGCGACAGATACAACCGCACCTGATGGACCAACAGCGACAGATACAACCGCACCTGATGTATCAACAGCGACAGATACAACCGCACCTGATGTATCAACAGCGACAGATACAACCGCACCTGATGGATCAACAGCGACAGATACAACCGCACCTGATGGATCAACAGCGACAGATACAACCGCACCTGATGGATCCACACCGACAGTAGCAACCGCACCTGATGGATCAACAGCAACAGATACAACCGCACTTGATGGATCAACAGCGACAGACACAACCGCACCTGATGGATCAACAGCGACAGATACAACCGCACCCGAGGGATCAACAGCGACAGATACAACCGCACCTGATGGATCAACAGCGACAGACACAACCGCACCCGATGGATCAACAGCGACAGATACAACCGCACCTGATGGATCAACAGCGACAGACACAACCGCACCTGATGGATCAACAGCGACAGATACCACCGCACCTGATGGATCAACAGCGACAGATACAACCGCACCTGATGGATCGACAGCGACAGATACAACCGCGCATATTGGATCAACAGCAACATATACAACCGCACCTGATAGATCAACAGCGACAGGTACAACCGCACCTGATGTATCAACAGCGACAGATACAACCGCACCTGATGGATCAACAGCGACAGATACAAACGCACCTGGTGGATCAACAGCGACAGATACAACCGCACCTGATGTATCAACAGCGACAGATACAACCGCACCTGATGGATCAACAGCGACAGATACAACCGCACCAGATGGATCAACAGCGACAGTTACAACCGCACCTGATGGATCAACAGCGACAGATACAACCGCACCTGATGGATCAACAGCGACAGATACAACCGCACCTGATGGATCAACAGCGACAGATACAACCGCACCTGATGGATCTACAGCGACAGATACAACCGCACCTGATGTATCAACAGCGACAGATACAACCGCACCAGATGGATCAACAGCGACAGATACAACAGTACCTGATGGATCAACAGCGACAGATACAACCGCACCAGGTGGATCAACAGCGACAGATACAACCGCACCTGATGTATCAACAGCGACAGATACAACCGCACCTGATGGATCTACAGCCACAGATACAACCGCACCTGATGGATCAACAGCGACAGATACAACCGCACCCGAGGGATCAACAGCGACAGATACAACCGCACCTGATGGATCAACAGCGACTGATACAACATCACCTGATGGATCAACAGCGACAGATACAACCGCACCTGATGGATCAACAGCGACAGATACAACCGCACCTGATGGATCAACAGCGACAGATACAACCGCACCTGATGTATCAACAGCGACAGATACAACCATACCTGATGGGTCAACAGCGCCAGATACAACCGCACCTGATGGATCAACAGCGACAGATACAACCGCACCTGATGGATCAACAGCGACAGATACAACCGCACCTGATGTATCAACAGCGACAGATACAACCGCACCTGATGTATCAACAGCGACAGATACAACCGCACCTGATGGATCAACAGCGACAGATGGAACCGCACCTGATGGATCAACAGCGACAGATACAACCTCACCTGATGGATCAACACCGACAGACACATCAGTAACTGTAGAATCAACAACGTTCACCATATCTGACACATACACAACGACTGAATCACCAACATCGGCTATATCAGACACATTCACAACGGCTGAATTACCAACGTCGGCCATATCTGACACATCCACAACGGCTGAATTATCAACGTCGGCCATATCTGACACATCCACAACGTCTGAATTACCAACGTCGGCCATATCTGACACATCCACAACGGCTGAATTACCAACATCGGCCATATCTGACACACCAACAGCGGTTGAATCACCAACGACCGCCATATCTGCCACATCTGCAACGGCTGAATTACCAACTTCGGCCATATCTGACACATCCACAGCGGCTGAATTACCAACATCGGCCATATCTGACACATCCACAACCGCTGAATCACCAACATCCGCCATATCTGACACACCAACATCGGCTGAATCACCAACCACCGCCATATCTGACACACCAACAGCGGCTGAATCACCAACGACCGCCATATCTGACACACCAACAGCGGCTGAATCACCAACGACTGCCATATCTGACACACCTACAACGGCTGAATCACCAACATCCACCATATTTGACACACCAACAGCGGCTGAATCACCAACATCCGCCATATCTGACACCACCACAGCGGCTGAATCACCAGCCACCGCCATATCTGTCACACCAACAGGGGCTGAATCACCAACGACCGCCATATCTGACACACCAACAGCGGCTGAATCACCAACGTCCGCCATTTCTGAAACACCAACAGCGGCTGAATCACCAACCACCGCCATATCTGACACACCTACAACGGCTGAATCACCAACGTCCGCCATATCTGAAACACCAACAGCGGCTGAATCACCAACGACCGCCAAATCTGACACACCTACAACGGCTGAATCACCAACATTCACCATATCTGACACACCAACAGCGGCTGAATCACCAACGTCCGCCATATCTGAAACACCGACAGCGGCTGAATCACCAACGACCGCCATATCTGACACACCCACAACGGCTGAATCACCAACATCCGCCATATCTGACACAACCACAGCGGTTGAATCACCAACATCCGCCATATCTGACACACCAACAGCGGCTGAATCACCAACGACCGCTATATCTGACACACCTACAGCGGCTGAATCACCAACCACCGCCATATCTGACACAACCACAGTGGCTGAATCACCAACCACCGCCATATCTGACACACCTACAGCGGCTGAATCACCAACGTCCGCCATATCTGACATATCCACAACGGCTGAATCACCAACGACCGCCATATCTGACACACCTACAACGGCTGAATCACCAACGTCCGCCATATCTGAAACACCAACAGCGGCTGAATCACCAACCACCGCCATATCTGACACACCTACAACGGCTGAATCACCAACGTCCGCCATATCTGAAACACCAACAGCGGCTGAATCACCAACGACCGCCATATCTGACACACCTACAACGGCTGAATCACCAACATCCACTATATCTGACACACCAACAGCGGCTGAATCACCAACGTCCGCCATATCTGAAACACCAACAGCGGCTGAATCACCAACGTCCGCCATATCTGACACACCCACAACGGCTGAATCACCAACGACCGCCATATCTGACACACCTACAACGGCTGAATCACCAACATCCGCCATATCTGACACACCTACAGCGGCTGAATCACGAACGACCGCCATATCTGACACACCTACAGCGGCTGAATCACCAACGACCGCCATATCTGACACACCTACAGCGGCTAAATCACCAACGACCGCCATATCTGACACACCTACAACGGCTGAATCACCAACGACCGCCATATCTGACACACCTACAGCGGCTGAATCACCAACGACCGCCATATCTGACACACCTACAACGGTTGAATCACCAACATCCGCCATATCTGACACACCAATAGCGGTTGAATCACCAACGACCGCCATATCTGACACACCTACAGCGGCTGAATCACCAACATCCGCCATATCTGACATATCCACAACGGCTGAATCACCAACGTCCGCCAAATCTGACACACCTACAACGGCTGAATCACCAACATCTGCCATATCTGACACAACCACAGCGGCTGAATCACGAACGACCGCCATATCTGACACACCTACAACGGCTGAATCACCAACGTCCGCCATATCTGACACAACCACAGCGGTTGAATCACCAACATCCGCCATATCTGACACACCAACAGCGGCTGAATCACCAACGACCGCCATATCTGACACACCTACAACGGCTGAATCACCAACGTCCGCCATATCTGACACACCAACAGCGGCTGAATCCCCAACGTCCGCCATATCTGACACACCAACAGCGGCTGAATCACCAACGACCGCCATATCTGAAACACCAACAGCGGCTGAATCACCAACGTCCGCCATATCTGACACACCTACAACGGCTGAATCACCCACATCCGCCATATCTGAAACACCAACAGCGACTGAATCACCAACGTCCGCCATATCTGACACAACTACAACGGCTGAATCACCAACATCCGCCATATCTGACAAACCTACAGCGGCTGAATCACTAACATCCGCCATATCTGACACGCCTACAGCGGCTGAATCACCAACGAACGCTTTATCTGACACACCTACAGCGGCTGAATCACCAGCGACCGCCATATCTGACACACCTACAGCGGCTGAATCACCAACGACCGCCATATCTGACACACCTACAACGGCTGAATCACCAACGTCCGCCATATCTGACACACCAACAGCGGCTGAATCACCAACGACCGCCATATCTGACACAACCACAACGGCTGAATCACCAACGTCCGCCATATCTGACACAACCACAACGGCTGAATCACCAACGACCGCCATATCTGGCACACCAACAGCGGCTGAATCACCAACGACCGCCATATCTGACACACCAACAGTGGCTGAATCACCAACGTCCGCCATATCTGACACACCAACAGCGGCTGAATCACCAACGACCGCCATATCTGTCACACCAACAGCGGCTGAATCACCAACGACCGCCATATCTGACACACCAACAGCGGCTGAATCACCAACGACCGCCATATCTGACGCACCAACAGCGGCTGAATCACCAACGACCGCCATATCTGACACACCAACAGCGGTTGAATCACCAACGACCGCCATATCTGACACACCAACAGCGGCTGAATCACCAACATCTGCCATATCTGACAGAACCACAGCGGCTGAATCACCAACGTCCGCTATATCAGAAACAACCGCAACGGCTGAATCACCAACATCCGCCTTATCTGACACGCCTACATCCGCTGAATCACCAACATTCGCCATATCTGACACGCCTACAACGGCTGAATCACCAACCACCGCCATATCTGACACACCAACAGCGGCTGAATCACCAACATCCGCCATATCTGACAGAACCACAGCGGCTGAATCACCAACGTCCGCTATATCAGAAACAACCGCAACGGCTGAATCACCAACATCCGCCTTATCTGACACGCCTACAGCCGCTGAATCACCAACTTTCGCCATATCTGAGACGCCTACAGCCGCTGAATCACCAACGACCGCCATATCTGACACACCTGCAACGGCTGAATCTACTCCGTCTGAATCAACATCCACACCGTCTGAAACATCTACATCTACAGAGACTGAACCTGCGACGCAACCGACTAAAGCTACTATCATACCGACCGAAGTCAATACCACACCTACTGAAGACACTATCTCTCCAACAGAACCAACAGTCACACCGACTCAGCCTACTAGTAAACCGACTGAAAATACATCCACACCGGCTGAAACCACATCCGAATCAACTCAACCAACATCAGCCCCTACTGCGCCTACCTACACACAGGTTGAAATAACGACCAAGGCGACCGAATGTACATCTGCACAGACTGAACGAACTGCCACAACCACAGAGTCTACTACAACGCGGACTGAAACTTCATCCATATCGACTGAGCTGACTTCCACCACGACTGAACGTACTTCCGCACCGACTGAACTTAATACCACACGGAATGAAACTCTTTCCACAATGACTGAATCTACATTCACACCAACCGAACCTGCATTCGTGCCGAGTGGACCGAATTCTACACCATATGAACCTGCATACACACCGACTGAATCTACCTCCATATCTGAACTAACATCAACGCCAGCTGTGCCAACCTCAGCACCTACTGAACAAACATCAATACCTACTGAACCAATATCAACACCGAGTGAACAAACATCATCACCGGGGGAATCAACATCGACACCGACTGAACCAAGATCAACACCGACTGAACCAGCATCAGCTTCAACTGACCAGATATCAAATCCGGTTGAATCAACATCAGAAGCAACTGTACAAATATCAACACCCGCGGAACCCACATCAACACCTTCTCAGAAATCATCTACACCGACTGAACTAACATTAACGACGACTGAACCAGTATCAACACCGACGGAACCATTATCAGCAACTGAACAAAAATCAACAACAACTGAACCAATATCAACACCGACTGAACCAACATCAACACCAGCAGTGCCATCCTCAACACCTACTGAACAAACATCATTACCTATTGAACCAACATCGGCACCTACTGAACCAACATCAGCACCAACTGAGCAAACATCAACTCCGGCTGAACCAACATCAACACCAACTGTACAAACATCAGCATCTGCGGAATTCACATCATCACCTTCTGAACCAACATCAACGCCAGGTGAACCAACATCAACACCAACAGTACCAACATCAGCACCATCCGAACCATCACCCACTCCGATTGAACCAACATCAGCACCAACTGTACGAACATCAATTCCATCTCTACCAATATCAACACCGGCTGAGCCATCCTCAGCACCTACTGAACCAACATCAATACCTACTGAACCAACATCAGCACCAACTGAGCAAACATCAACTCCAGCCGAACCAACATCGACACCAACTGCACAATCATCAACACCTGCGGAACGCACATCATCACCTTCTCTATCATCATCGCCGCCAACTGAACAAACATCAACACCAACTGAAACAACATCAACACCAACTGTACCAACATCAATTCCTACTGAATTAACATCAACGCCAACTGAAACATCATCCACTCCGACTGAACAAACATCAACACCAACTGAACCAACATCAACACCGACTGAACCAACATCAACACCAACTGAACCAACATCAACACCGACTGAACCAACATTAACACCAACTGAACCATCAACACCAACTGTACCAGCATCAACATCGACTGAACCAACATCAATACCAGCTGTGCAATCCTCAGCACCTACTGAATCAACATCAACTTCTCCGGAACCAACATCAACACCGACTGTACCAGCATCAACACCAAGTGAACCAATATCAACACCGACAGTGACAACATCCACACCCACTGAACCAACATCAACACCGACTGAGCCAACATCAACACCAATTGAACCAACATCAACACCGACTGAACCAACAACAACACCGACTGAGCCAACATCAAGACCGCCCGAACCAATATTCACACCGACTGAACCAACATCAACTCCGACTGAACCAACATCAACACCAACTGAACCAACATCAACACCGACTGTACCAGCAGCCACAGCGACTGAACCAACATCAACACCGACTGAACCAACATCAACACCGACTGAGCCAACATCCACACCCGCTGAACTAACATCAACACCGACTGAGCCAGCATCAACACCGACTGTAATAACATCCACACCCGCTGAACCAACATCAACACCGACTGAACCAACATCAACGCCAACTGAACCAACATCAACACCAACTGAACCAATATCAACACCGACAGTGGCAACATCCACACCCGCTGAACCAACATCAACACCGACTGAGCCAACATCAACACCAATTGAACCAACATCAACACCGACTGAACCAACAACAACACCGACTGAGCCAACATCAAGACCGACCGAACCAACATTCACACCGACTGAACCAACATCAACTCCGACTGAACCAACATCAACACCAACTGAACCAACATCAACACCGACTGTACCAGCAGCCACAGCGACTGAACCAACATCAACACCGACTGAACCAACATCAACACCGACTGAGCCAACATCCACACCCGCTGAACTAACATCAACACCGACTGAGCCAGCATCAACACCGACTGTAATAACATCCACACCCGCTGAACCAACATCAACACCCACTGAACCAACATCAACACCGACTGAGCCAACATCAACACCGACTGAACCAACAACAACACTGACTGTACCGACATCCACACCCGCTGAACCAATATCAACACCGACTGAGCCAACATCAACACCGACTGAACCAACAACAACACTGACTGTACCAACATCCACGCCCGCTGAACCAACATCAACACCGACTGTACCAACATCTACACCAACTGAACCAACATCAACACCGACTGAACCAACATCAACACCAACTGAACCAACAACAACACCAACTGAACCAACAACAACACCAACTGTGTCAACATTCACACCCGCTGAACCAACATCAACACCGACTGAGCCAACATCACCACCGACTGAACCAACATCCACACCCGCTGAACCGACATCAACACCTAGTGAGCCAACATCAACACCGACTGTACCAACATTCACACCGACTGAACCAACATCAACACCGACTGAACCAACATCAACACCAACTGAACCAACATCAACACCAACTAAAACAACATCAACACCGACTTTTCCAACATCCACACCCGCTGAACCAACATCAATACCGACTGAGCCAACATCAACACCAACTGAACCAACATTAACACCGACTGAATCAACATCAACACCAACTGAACCAACATCAACAGCAACTGAACCAATATCAACACCAACTGAACCAACATCAACACCGACTGTACCGACATCCACACCCGCTGAACCAACATCAACACCGACTGAGCCAACATCAACACCGACTGAACCAACAACAACACCGACTGTACCAACATCCACACCCGCTGAACCAACATCAACACCGACTGTACCATCATCTACAACAACTGAACCAACATCAACACCGACTGAACCAACATCAACACCAACTGAACCAACAACAACACCAACTGAACCAACAACAAAACCGACTGTGTCAACATCCACACCCGCTGAACCAACATCAACACCGACTGAGCCAACATCACCACCAACTGAACCAACATCCACACCCGCTGAACCGACATCAACACCTAGTGAGCCAACATCAACACCGACTGTACCAACATTCGCACCGACTAAACCAACATCAACACCGACTGAACCAACATCAACACCAACTGAACCAACATCAACACCAACTGAACCAACATCAACACCGACTGTTCCAACATCCACACCCCCTGAACCAACATCAATACCGACTGAGCCAACATCAACACCAACTCAGCCAACATCCACACCCGCTGAACCAACATCAACACCGACTGAACCAACATCAACACCAACTGAACCAACATCAACACCGACTGAACCAACATCAACACCGACTGAACCAACATCAACACCGACTGAATCAACATCAACACCAGCTGAACCAACATCAACAGCAACTGAACCAACATCAACACCGACTGAACCAACATCAACACCAACTCAGCCAACATCCACACCCGCTGAACCAGCATCATCACCGACTGAACCAACATCAACACCAACTGAACCAACATCAACACCGACTGTACCAACATCAACACCGACTGAACCAACATCAACACCGACTGAACCAACATCAACACCATCGGAACCAACATCAAGACCGACTGAACCAACATCAACACCGACTGAACCAACTTCAACACCAACTGAACCAACATCAACAACCGCCGAACCAACATCAACACCGACTGAACCAACATCAACACCAACTGAACCAACACCAACATCGACTGTACCAACATCAACACCCGCTGAACCAACATCATCACCGTATGTACCAACATCTACACCGGCTGAACCATCAACATCAACACCGACTGAACCAACACCAGCACCGACTGTACCAACATCAACACCAACTGAACCAACATCAACTCCCACTGAACCAGCATCAACACCGACTGTACCAACATCCACAACTGCCGAACCGACATCAACACCGACAGAACCAACATCAACACAAAATGAACCAACATCAACACCGACTGTATTAGGATCTACACCCGCTGAACCAGCATCAACTCCAACTGAACCAACATCATCACCGACTGTTCCAACATCCATACCCGCCGAACCAACATCAACACCGACTGAACCAACATCAACACCAATTGAACCAACAGCAACACCAACTGAACCAATATCAACACCGACAGGGCCAACATCCACACCTGCTGAACCAACATCAACACCGACTGAGCCAACATCAACACCGACTGAACAAGCATCAACACCAACTGAACCAACAACAACACCGACAGTGCCAACATCCACACCCGCTGAACCAACATCAGCACCGACTGAGCCAACATCACCACCGACTGAACCAACATCCACGACCGGTGAACCAAAATCAACATCAGCACCAACTGAACCAACATCAACAGCAACTGAACCAACATCAACACCGACTGAAGCAACATCAATACCAACTGAGATAACATCAACATCAGCTGAACCAACACCAACACCGACTGAACCAACATCAACACCGACTGAACCAACATCAACACCAACTCAACCAACATCCACACCCGCTGAACCAACATCAACACCGACTGAACCAACATCAACACCAACTGAACCAACATCAACACCGATTGAACCAACATCAACACCAATTGAACCAACATCAACACCAACTGAACCAACAACACCGACAGTGCCAACATCCACACCCGCTGAACCAACATCAGCACCGACTGAGCCAACATCACCACCGACTGAACCAACATCCACACCCGATGAACCAACATCAGCACCAACTGAACCAACATCCCCACTAACTGAACCAGCATCGACACCGACTGAATCAACATCAGCACCAACTGAACCAACATCAACCGCAATTGAACCAACATCAACACCGACTGAAGCAACATCAACACCAACTGAACAAACATCAACACCAACTGAACCAACAACAACACCAACTGAACCAACAACAACACCGACTGTGTCAACATCCATACCCGCTGTACCAACATCAACACCGACTGAGCCAACATCAACACCGACTGTACCAACATCAGCACCAACTGAACCAACATCAACACCGCCTGAATCAACATCAGCACCACCTGAACCAACATCAACAGCAACTGAACCAACATCAACCCCGACTGTACCAACATCCACACCGACTGAACCAACATCAACACCGACTGAACCAACAACAAAACAAACCGAACCAAAATCAACACCGACTGAACCAACATCAACACCAACTGAACCAACATCAACACCGACTCTACCAACATCAACACCAACTGAACCAACATCAACACCGACTGAACCAACATCAACATCGACTGAACCAACATCAACTGCGACTGTACCAACATCTACACCAACTGAACCAACATCAACACCGACTGTGCCATCATCCACACCCGCTGAACCAACATCAACACCGACTGAGCCAATATCACCAGCAACTGAACCAACATCAACACCGACTGAGCCAACATCAACACCGACTGTACCAACATCAGCACCAACTGAACCAACATCCCCACTAACTGAACCAGCATCGACACCGACTGAATCAACATCAGCACCAACTGAACCAACATCAACAGCAACTGAACCAACATCAACACCGACTGAAGCAACATCAACACCAACTGAACCAACATCAGCACCCACTGAACCAACATCAACACCGACTGAGCCAACATCAACACCGACTGAACCAACAACAACACTGACTGTACCGACATCCACATCCACTGAACCAATATCAACACCGACTGTGCCATCATCCACACCCGCTGAACCAACATCAACACCGACTGAGCCAATATCACCAGCAACTGAACTAACATCAACACCGACTGAGCCAACATCAACACCGACTGTACCAACATCAGCACCAACTGAACCAACATCCCCACTAACTGAACCAGCATCGACACCGACTGAATCAACATCAGCACCAACTGAACCAACATCAACAGCAATTGAACCAACATCAACACCGACTGAAGCAACATCAACACCAACTGAACAAACATCAACACCAACTGAACCAACAACAACACCAACTGAACCATCAACAACACCGACTGTGTCAACATCCACAGCCGCTGTACCAACATCAACACCGACTGAGCCAACATCAACACCGACTGTACCAACATCAGCACCAACAGAACCAACATCAACACCGCCTGAATCAACATCAGCACCACCTGAACCAACATCAACAGCATCTGAACCAACATCAACACCAACTGAATCAACATCAGCACCAACTGAACCAACATCAACAGCAACTGAACCAACATCAACACCGACTGAACTAACATCAACACCGACTGAACCAACATCAACACCGACTGAACCAACATCAACACCAACTGAACCAACATCAGCACCAACTGAACCAACATCAACAGCAACTGAACCAACATCAACACCGACTGAACTAACATCAACACCGACTGAACCAACATCAACACCGACTGAACCAACATCAACACTAACTGAACCAACATCAACACCGACTGTGCCAACATCCAGACCCGCTGAACCAACATCAACACCGACTGGTCCAACATCAACACCAACTGAACCAATATCAACACCAACTGAACCAACATCAACATCGACTGAACCAACATCAACACCTACTGAATCAACATCAACACCAACTGAACCAACATCAACACCAATTGAACCAACATCAACACCGACTGTACCAACATCCACACCCGCTGAACAAACACCAACACCGAATGAACCAACATCAACACCATATGAGCCAACATCAACACCATATGAGCCAACATCAACACCGACGGTGCCAACATCCACACCCGCTGAACCAACATCAACACCGACTGAACCAACATCACCATCGACTGAACCAACATCAACACCAACCGAACCAACATCAACACCGACTGAACCAACATCAACACCAACCGAACCAACATCAACACCGACTGAACCAACATCAACACCAACTGAACCAACATCAACACCGACTGTACCAACATCAACACCAACTGAACCAACATCAACACCGACTGAACCAACATCAACATCGAGTGAACCAACATCAACTCCGACTGTACCAACATCTACACCAACTGAACCAACATCAACACCGACTGTGCCATCATCCACACCCGCTGAACCAACATCAACACCGACTGAGCCAACATCACCACCAACTGAACCAACATCCCCACCAACTGAACCAACATCAACACCGACTGAATCAACATCAGCAACAACTGAACCAACATCAAAAGCAATTGAACCAACATCAACACCGACTGAAGCAACATCAACACCAACTGAACAAACATCAACACCAACTAAACCAACATCAACACCAACTGAACCAACAACAACACCGACTGTGTCAACATCGACACCCGCTGAACCAACATCAACACCGACTGTACCATCATCAACACCGACTGAGCCAACATCAACACCGACTGTACCAACATCAGCACCAGCTGAACCAACATCCCCACCAACTGAACCAACATCCCCACCAACTGAACCAACATCAACACCGACTGAACCAACATCAACACCGTCTGAACGAACATCAACAGCAACTGAACCAACATCAACACCGACTGTACCAACATCAGCACCAACTGAACCAACATCAACACCGACAGAATCAACATCAGCACCACCTGAACCAACATCAACAGCAACTGAACCAACATCAACACCGACTGAATCAACATCAGCACCAACTGAACCAACATCAACAGCAACTGAACCAACATCAACACCGACTGAACTAACATCAACACCAACTGAACCAACATCAACACCGACTGAACCAACATCAACACCAACTGAAACAACATCAACACCGACTGAATCAACATCAGCACCAACTGAACCAACATCAACAGCAACTGAACCAACATCAACACCGACTGAACTAACATCAACACCAACTGAACCAACATCAACACCGACTGAACCAACATCAACACCAACTGAACCAACATCAACACCGACTGTGCCAACATCCACACCCGCTGAACCAACATCAACACCGACTGGTCCGACATCAACACCAACTGAACCAACATCAACACCAACTGAACCAACATCAACATCGACTGAACCAACATCCACACCCGCTGAACCAACATCAACACCGACTGAGCCAACATCGACACCGACTGAACCCGCATCAACACCGACTGAACCAACAACAACACCGACTGAACCAACATCAACACCGACTGAATCAACATCAACACCAACTGAACCAACATCAACACCAATTGAACCAACATCAACACCGACTGTACCAACATCCACACCCGCTGAACAAACACCAACACCGACTGAACCAACATCAACACCATATGAACCAACATCAACACCGACGGTGCCAACATCCACACCCGCTGAACCAACATCAACACCGACTGAACCAACATCACCATCGACTGAACCAACTTCAACACCGACTCAACCAACAACACCGACTGAACCAACATCAACACCAACCGAACCAACATCAACACCGACTGAACCAACATCAACACCAACTGAACCAACATCAACACCGACTGTACCAACATCAACACCAACTGAACCAACATCAACACCGACTGAACCAACATCAACATCGAGTGAACCAACATCAACTCCGACTGTACCAACATCTACACCAACTGAACCAACATCAACACCGACTGTGCCATCATCCACACCCGCTGAACCAACATCAACACCGACTGAGCCAACAACACCACCAACTGAACCAACATCCCCACCAACTGAACCAACATCAACACCGACTGAATCAACATCAGCACCAACTGAACCAACATCAAAAGCAATTGAACCAACATCAACACCAACTGAAGCAACATCAACACCAACTGAACAAACATCAACACCAACTGAACCAACATCAACACCAACTGAACCAACAACAACACCGACTGTATCAACATCGACACCCGCTGAACCAACATCAACACCGACTGTACCAACATCAACACCGACTGAGCCAACATCAACACCGACTGTACCAACATCAGCACCAACTGAACCAACATCCCCACCAACTGAACCAACATCCCCACCAACTGAACCAACATCTACACCGACTGAACCAACATCAACACCGACTGAACCAACACCAACACCGACTGTACCAACATCTACACCGACTGAGCCAACATCAACACCCACTGTACCAACATCAGCACCAACTGAACCAACATCCCCACCAACTGAACCAACATCCCCACCAACTGAACCAACATCAACACCGACTGAACCAACATCAACACCGTCTGAACCAACATCAACACCAACTGAACCAACATCCACACCCGCCGAACCAACATCATCACCGACTGAGCCAACATCGACACCAACTGAACCAACATCAACACCGACTGAATCAACAACAACACCGACTGAACCAACATCAACACCGACTGAACCAACATCAACACCAACTGAACCAACATCAACACCGACTGTACCAACATCCACACCCGCTGAACAAACACCAACACCGACTGAACCAACATCAACACCATATGAACCAACATCAACACCGACGGTGCCAACATCCACACCCGCTGAACCAACATCAACACCGACTGAACCAACATCACCATCGACTGAACCAACTTCAACACCGACTCAACCAACAACACCGACTGAACCAACATCAACACCAACCGAACCAACATCAACACCGACTGAACCAACATCAACACCAACTGAACCAACATCAACACCGACTGTACCAACATCAACACCAACTGAACCAACATCAACACCGACTGAACCAACATCAACATCGAGTGAACCAACATCAACTCCGACTGTACCAACATCTACACCAACTGAACCAACATCAACACCGACTGTGCCATCATCCACACCCGCTGAACCAACATCAACACCGACTGAGCCAACAACACCACCAACTGAACCAACATCCCCACCAACTGAACCAACATCAACACCGACTGAATCAACATCAGCACCAACTGAACCAACATCAAAAGCAATTGAACCAACATCAACACCAACTGAAGCAACATCAACACCAACTGAACAAACATCAACACCAACTGAACCAACATCAACACCAACTGAACCAACAACAACACCGACTGTATCAACATCGACACCCGCTGAACCAACATCAACACCGACTGTACCAACATCAACACCGACTGAGCCAACATCAACACCGACTGTACCAACATCAGCACCAACTGAACCAACATCCCCACCAACTGAACCAACATCCCCACCAACTGTACCAACATCTACACCGACTGAACCAACATCAACACCGACTGAACCAACACCAACACCGACTGTACCAACATCTACACCGACTGAGCCAACATCAACACCCACTGTACCAACATCAGCACCAACTGAACCAACATCCCCACCAACTGAACCAACATCCCCACCAACTGAACCAACATCAACACCGACTGAACCAACATCAACACCGTCTGAACCAACATCAACACCAACTGAACCAACATCCACACCCGCCGAACCAACATCATCACCGACTGAGCCAACATCGACACCAACTGAACCAACATCAACACCGACTGAATCAACAACAACACCGACTGAACCAACATCAACACCGACTGAACCAACATCAACACCAACTGAACCAACATCAACACCGACTGTGCCAACATCCATTCCCGCTGAACCAGCATCAACATCGACTGAGCTAACCTCGACACCGACTGAACTAACATCAACACCGACTGAACCATCAACAACACAGACTGAAACAACATCCACACCGACTGAATCAACATTAGCACCAACTGAACCAACATCAACACCAATTGAACCAACATCAACACCGACTGAACCAACCACAACACCGACTGAACCAACATCAACACCGACTGAGCCAACATCACCACCGACTGAAACAACATCCACACCGACTGAACCAACATCAACACCAACTGAACCAACATCAACACCAACTGAACCAACATCAAGACCGACTGTACCAACATCAACACCGACTGTTCCAACATCAGCACCAACTGAACCAACATCAACACCAACTGAACCAACATCAACACCGACTGTACCAACATCAACATCGACTGTACCAACATCAACACCGACTGAACCAACATCCACACCAACTGAACCAACATCAACACCGACTGTACCAACATCAACATCGACTGTACCAACATCAACACCGACTGAAACAACATCCACACCAACTGAACCAACATCAACACCAACTGAACCAACATCAACACCAACTGAACCAACATCAACACCGACTGTACCAACATCAACATCGACTGTACCAACATCAACACCGACTGAACCAACATCCACACCCGCTGAACCAACATCAACACCAACTGAACCAACATCAACACCGACTGTACCAACATTTACACCCGCTGAACCAACATCAACACCGACTGGACCAACATCAACACCGACTGAACCAACATCAACACCGACTGAACCAACATCAACACCTACTGAACCAACATCAACACCAACTGAACCAACATCAACACCAACTGAACCAATATCAACACCGACAGTACAAACACCCACACCCGCTGAACCAACATCAACACCGACTGAACCAACGTCAAAACCGACTGAACCAGCAACAACACCGACTGAGCCAACATCAACACCGACTGAAACAACATCGACACCAACTGAACCAACATCAACACCAACTGAACCAACATCAACACCGACTGTACCAACATTTACACCCGCTGAACCAACATCAACACCGACTGAACCAACACCAACACCGACTGAACCAACATCAACAGCGACTGAACCAACATCAACACCAATTGAACCAACATCAGCACCGACTGAACCAACATCAACACCAACTCAACGAACATCAACACCAACCGAACCGGCATCAACACCGACTGTACCAACATCCAAACCCGCTGAACGAACATCAACACCGACAGAACCAACATCAACACGAACTGAATCAACATCAACACCGACTGTACCAACATCAGCACCAACTGAACCAACATCAACAACAACTGAACCAGCATCAACACCGACTGAACCAACATCAACAACAACTGAACCAGCATCAACACCGACTGAAGCAACATCAACACCGACTGAACCAACATCAACACCAACTGTGCCAACATCCACACCCGCTGAACCAACATCAACACCGACTGAACCAACATCAACACCAACTGAACCAAGATCAACACCAACTGAACCAACATCAACACCGATTGAACCAACATCAACACCAACTGAACCAACATCAACACCGACTGTACCAACATCAGCACCAACTGAACCAACATCAACACCAACTCAACCAACAACAACACCAACTGAACCAACATCAACACCAACTGTGCCAACATCCACACCCGCTGAACCAACATCAACATCGACTGAACCAGCATCAACATCGACTGAATCAACATCAGCACCACCTGAACCAACATCAACACCAACTGAACCAACATTAACACCAACTGAACCAACATCAACACCGACTGTACCAACATCAGCACCGACTGTACCAACATCAACATCGACTGTACCAACATCAGCACCGACTGTACCAACATCCTCACCCGCTGAACCAACATCAACACCGACTGAACCAACATCAACACCAAACGGGCCAACATCAACACCGACTGTACCAATATCCACACGCGCTGAACCAACATCAACACAGACTGTACAAACATCCATAGCCGCTGTACCAACATCAACGCTGGCTGTTGCTACCTCCACGCTGGCTAAGCCTTCCTCTCCTCCGACTGTAGCTACATCGACACTGTCTGAACCTTCGTCCACCTCCACAAAACCTTCTTCCACACCCAATGCACCTTCATCCTCTCCTGTTGTTTCTACCTCGCCCATGTTTCTAAACACGTCTGCTGCCATAACTTCATCTGCGACAAGCCACAGTTCATCGATGTCGTCTACAGCTGTTGTGACTTCTTCCTCAACCTCCACGAAATCATCCACATTGAGCTCCTCGAAATTGACAACGCCTGCACCTCCAGGCAAGTTTAGTAGATAGCTTTTTATTTACGCTAATGAACATAGATCCTCGCGCACCTTTTGTGTATATAAAACCGGATATTCAATTTCGTGCTTTTCGTGTATTGGTTTTTTGCATGTGCGCATGGTGGTATGAATTGAAGCCTGATGTAGCCACTATACATTATGCATCCCTTTTAAATATTATTTGTATTTTTCTAGAATCCCAAAACGAGTCGTATGTCTATTATTGGAATGTGAACTCTACCGTTTCTCATTATTGTTATTGTTTTTGGCTCGAGGTAAACATGGTCTCTAAGGGACTTCAACAATAAATGTAAATACAAATTCACCATTATTAGCATTATTATCATTGTTGTTGTTATTATTATTGTTTTTGTTTGTTTCATTTTTTATGTCACAGGGTATACAGGATCCATCAGGGACTTCACTAACGCCTAAAATAAAATCAAAAGTCTGGAAAGACCTTACTCATCTTCCGTTTCTTTGGTCGGCGAAAGTGCCCTTAAAGACTAAAGCATTATAGCGTTGCATCATGAGCTAGACTCGTTGAAACAAAATTGTTGTCTCCGGTATCCGGACATTACTCCCGACCCATTACCCCTGCCATTACCCCCTGTCATTGCTTCCCGACCACTACCCCCGTAGGACATTACCCCTCCCCACCATTATCCCCCGTCTATTTACATTTTGGGCCAGTTTTGTATGTATGTATACATGTATGTAGGTATGTATTTAAGTACGTATGTAAGCAAAAAAATACATGCATACGTACGTTGAGTACATACGTACATACGAACATACATGCATACATACATACATGCATAGTTGCATACTTACATGATGATGATCATCATGGTTTTCTGTCCGAAGGCAGGTTCATTGGCTTTAACGCCCCTGGGGATGAGATGAGTGAGGTGGTTTACGGATACTGGTTAGTAAGCTACCTCAACCTCCGACACCTGAAAGGGAGTTGTCTCAGGGGACCCTATATGGGTGGACGGTCCGCAGGAGTGTTAGGGTGCTTCAGTCTCAATTCTTCCAGTGTGGTCGCATTTATCGGGACTGGTTTGTCATCCGAGCAGAGGATTCGCGCAGCCGCCCTGATGTTGCCATCTTCCAATTTCGCAGACACTGCTGCTGCGATCGTCTGCTCCCGGCTAGGCCCCCCTTTTCTCCCCGGTTCCGAGTTTTCACACGGAGTGAATAGGGTGGTGGTCTCCAGCGGCACCCTTGCGAAGAATTCACTTGCCCTTGTTTTGATTTTGGAGGTCAGATTGTGACGTCTGCCTCCCCTCTGTGGTTGGGCAAGCGTAAGGGCCCCGAATGACAGCAAATGCTGCCAATGGATCGATGAATCCGGGTTCTGTATAATGCGACCGATAATGGTTATTAGTAGCCCATTCAGGCTATGTCTGGCCGCTTTCGGTATGTGTTTGACTAGCAGGGCCTGGAGGTAAGGATGAGGAATCGAGTCCTGACCAGCCGCTGAGACATTGCCGGTGTGGCATGAAATCTTGTCCGGCATGAAATTGTGTCTGACTCCGCCCACTTCCGTTGTCAAGACAGTATTTCATACGGCATACGTATGAGATCTTGTCCGGCATGAAATCTTGTCCGGCATGAAATGGACACGACTCCGCCTACTTTCTTTGTCGAAACAGTATTTCCTACTATTATTATATAAATTATCCGCGTAAAAGTATCTTACTAACATAAAATCAATAATATAATTCTATATATGGGATGAGAAATCAAGGATCCAAACAGTTGAATTATTGTTTTAAAGTGCGATGCTTGTTGCGACCACAATGACGCTAGTTCTATATTTAGAAGAAAATTCCCATCGCGGAACGTGGCGAACTGGCGATGAGTCGAGGCCTGTGTAAATGAGTAAGATCGCTTTCAGAGCATAGAAAGGAGTTATAAAACCTTTAAAAATTAGGCTTTCCATTTATCTCTTAGTTTTCAGTTCTGTTTATTTCA
Source organism: Lumbricus terrestris (assembly GCA_949752735.1). Lineage (NCBI taxonomy): Eukaryota > Metazoa > Annelida > Clitellata > Crassiclitellata > Lumbricidae > Lumbricus > Lumbricus terrestris. Next base: position 12,770,190 of record OX457043.1, on the reverse strand, counting down.
CCTAGCACTAAGCGCCAAACTAACGGCTCGTTCTTCTGGTCAATTTAAAGCATTAGGCCTATTTTCTTTTCCTCGGGATCCGCGTTTTCGTGCTGAGGCGACTATGAGGGTCATTCTTCGAGAAGCTCTATAGGCCTATAGGCTAGTCTAAATCTATGAACGCGGTACGATGCTACTGCCGTTGACTTATAATGCTCATATAGGCTAGGCCTACTACGTACAACGGTTCTCTAACAACAGGGCGAATTTCAAAAGGGCCCAATCAAAAGGGTGAAAATGAATAAAGCGCATTGTTTTTAGAGCGCATGGTCGAAAGGACGAGAAACCAAAGGGCGCATGTTTAAAAGACCGCAATCAAAAGGGCGCATGTAACCACCGTAGAAAGAGCCTTCATCCAGCTTCCATTTCTTAAGCATTATTTTCGTCAATCCAGCTTCTATTTCTTAAGCCTTATTTTCATCAGTCCAGGTCATATTTTCCTCAAAAAAAGAGCCTCCTTTCATCCATCTTCCATTTCTTAACCCTTATTTTCATCAATCCAACTCATATTTTCATCAATAAAAGAGCCTCCTTCATCCATCTTCCATTTCTTAACCCTTATTTTCATCAATCCAACTCATATTGTCATCAATAAAAGAGCCTCCTTCATCCATCTTCCATTTCTTAACCCTTATTTTCATCAATCCAACTTATATTTTCATCAATAAAAGAGCATCCTTCATCTATCTTCCATTTCTTAAACATTATTTTCGTAAATCCATCTTCTATTTCTTAAGCATTATTTTCATCAATCCAACTCCTATTTCATCAAAAAAAGAACCTTCGTCTTTCTTCCATGTCTTAAACATTATTTTCGTCAATCCAGCTTCTATTTCACATGTAAGAGAACCTTCATCCAGCCTAAGTTCATAATCGTTCTTTTCTTACTGACCTGTTAAATTCTTCTTTTAATCATTTCGTTTCAATCCAGTGGGCTTCGATTGCTCGTCGCCTAATTAGCACACTCTTTATTTGCCCTTTTCGGTTCCCTTCGGTCTTTTAAGACGCACCCTTTGATTGCCTTTTCATTGTATTTGTTTGCGCCCCGTTGATTGCGCCCTTTTGATCACTCCTACAATATTTGTCTTTTCGCCCTATTGATCGTGCGATCTAAAAGCAATGCGCTCTCTTGATTTTCGTCCATTTGACTGCGCCCTTTTGATTGCGCCCTTTTGAAATTCGCCCTCTTGATAGGATACCACGTACAACAGATCTCGAGATAGGCCCTGTTAGCTATCTGTCTGAAGTGTGATTATAACCTACTCATTTTCTAACTTCATACACAATCACTTTCAATTAGCCGTTAAAGTATAATCTATTTCTTCCAATTTCAGGAAAAGATAATTATACCTAGGACCCATAATTTTGGATGATACAGGATTTCGACACGTAGGCCTTAGTTTTAATAATATTATAGTTAGGCCAGCTAGGCTGTGCCTCGTATCATTGGTCTTGGTAGGCTGAATAATTATCTTGTCTATTTTGTGTCTTCCCCGGACAAGATCTCATGGTGCTATTAATACTGTAGCTTGACAGTTGCTACCTGATGTCATCGGTCACGTGAACCAATGACAAGGCTTTCCCGACATTATTTCATGCCGGACAAGATTTCATGCCACACCGGCCATCGGGTCCCCAGGGTCCCCCAGATGGGTCCGGGTCGATGCCGCGCCGTGCGACGCTGATGAAAAAGATCCAACTATTTGTGGTTTATGGGAACCCGAGCAAGGATTACCTCTGAGTCCGTGCTTATGCACCAGACGGTTTTTTGTGGTGTAGTTTCCATTCGGAGAAGCAAACGCGACAAATCCCCTCAGCTTTTGGTTGTGACCTTGCAGGGGAGATAGTATAACCCTGTGTCTGTTCCATGTTCTATTGTTTACACTCGACTAAGTTTCGTCCGACAACATGAATGCTAATTGGGTCAAAGGTCAAGGGGCGCGACAGGCTTAAAGCCTCCGCCTAACACGGCTATATCTGCCTTTCCCTTCTATCGCAAATTGTTTAAAATACAAACTGTGATACATTTAGTAGTCAGACGAAGCTGTATGAAAATGTGTTCCATAAAATTTTTCTTATTATGGCGCTGTTGTGTACGCTACAGGGAAGTTAATAACATATCCCTGCTTTTAGCTAATGAGTTTCATCCATGCATGTGTTATTTTATTTCAGAACATTCACATGGCGCCATTCCAGTATACTTCTTTTCTTTTTTCCTTCAGGCTTGAATTAATCCCTCTCTACGGAGGGGTCAGCCATTCGGATCCTCCTCTTCCACTTTCCTCTCATTCGAAAGTGTACTTGGATCCATAGAGAAAAATTGGAGCAAAGTTTTTTACAGCCGGATGCCCTTCCTGACGTCAACCCTTTTTTGGTGTGGAACCTAGCCTTTGGTGCTTGCACCTACTCGCAAGGCAGCGAGGGCTTCAGGCTTATTTAAAGGCGGCCTGTACTCGCCTTGTCGCAGGACCGTCGTGGTGCACATGCAGCTTTTATCACAGGACGCGGTGCCAACCACGTCCCATACTGCGCCCTGGTAGCCTTGCCGCTGTTGGTCCGCGACTGCTTATTCGTCAGGTTTTACCCCGCTTATTTCGCAGCTAGCCTCTATATCTAGAGGTCGTTCCACTATCCGCCAGCTGTGGACGCGTGTGATAGCAGTACAGCTCTGCCACACACAGTATACCTAATTCCCAAACGCGCTCCCAATAATTCCCTCGAGTATATAGAATAGTTTTCTATTGTTGGTGCAGGTTCATGCCGGTTAACTGTCCAGATGAAGGCATAGATTGCGACAGAATCCCAATCCTTACCACTTGTTTGTTGGTTTGTCAGTCTGGATATCACCCGTGAATCCATTGTTTAATATTGCAAAGATAAGTGTGCTAACTTAACTTAACAAAACGCTAAGTCCTACCTCTCTGCTTTTTATCCACAGCGAAGACAACCACAGCCATTCGTGGAACTCAGGCGCCAGCCATAAGTAAGTATGACTATGATGGTGGTCGTGGTCGTTGTAACGCTGGTGGTGGTGGTGATGGTGATGATGGTGGTGGAGGTGGTGGTGGTGGACTGTGGTGGTTGTGGTGGTTGTAGTGATGGTGGTTGTGGTGATGGTGGTGGTGATGGTGAGGAGGAGGAGGAGGAGGAGAAGGAGGACGACGATGTTGATGACGCCTTTGATGACGGTGACGATGACGACGACGACAACGACGACAACGATGATGATGATGATGACGACGACGACGACGATGATATTACAATAATAACGTTATATGGCAATCAAGGAGATGAACAGGACGATGTTTAATATACAAACCATCAACGACTAAAATACCTACTCAATAATGTCAACTGTAAACTCGGGAACTTCTTATTGACGCAACTATCGCTCTGGTTGACGACGACGATGATGATGACGACGACGATGATTATGATGTTAATCGTGATGAATATGATCATTATGCTGGATTTGTTTTTGGTGAGACTGTATGCGATCAGTTGGGGGGGGGGGACGGAAGACCTATCCGATTATAATAGTGATCAATGATCGTTCATAAAATGTTTGTTTACAATAAAGCCTGTCGATGCGAAGAAGAAAGAAAAATGATTTATTTTGCTTACATCATGAGAAGAGAGGGAACATGCATAGAGAAAGACATCGTGCAGGGCACAATGCCAGGAGAGCGGAAAAGGGGAAGACCGAGAACAAAGTGGTTAATGCAACATGAAGGAATGGACTGGATTGACATTGGAGGAAATGATGAGACTGACGGAGGACAGGAAGCGTTGTAGGAACATCGTGCGTGATGCGACCGATCGAGGATGGCTTGAAACAGGAACAGGAACATTCGAAGTAGAATATGTAATGAACATGACCATGATCATTTTGTTGAATAATTATGTTAACTGTGAAACCAGAATGAGGAGAGGGAGTATGAGAAGGAGGAGAAGGAGGAGAAGGAGGAGGAGGAGGAGGAGGAAGACAGAGTAAACGGTGATGATATTGATCTTTCGTCAAATGTCTGCTTAGAGAGGTATTTCGACCCGGACCACCATGGACTACTCTTACGAAGAACCCTTTTGACTCAACGCATTTGATCCTGATCCTATGGTAACTCGACCCGGACCACCACGGACTACTCTCACGAACAACCCTTCTAACTCAACGCAGCGCTCATGAATAAGCCGGTGCCCCGCGCTTGACTTTCCAGTGGCGCTTTAGAAATTAGGAGATTACGATTACGATTAGAACAAAGTCTCCAGTATATAATTATTATAATTATTGTAACTTGACACTAAATGACTACGTATCGGTTGTTTTAGAAAAGGCCCCACCGGTTCATCTGATCTTCGCCATTCAACTGTTTGTGGCTTTCATACCGGCTCTGGAAGACTCTACCAGCTCTGAGTTTAAGACAGTTTCGGCAGATATAAAACTTCAGGTTTGGATGGAAATTGTTCGCATCATGGAGCATGAATCTCCAAAATGATTGTCTCTCTCTAAAAGACCATGGCGTCTATTTATTATCCAAACTGGCAATGTGCTCAGTCATATCATATCTCGCGTCTGACCTAAATTATTTGTGTCCCTATGACGTGACAGTTTGCCTTGCATATCGATGCAGGGCTTTTAGTCTGTGTGCTTTCCTGTGTAACTCTGCGCGCGTTAAACAGTGGCGGCGCCAGGGGGGTAGGCTTACCCCCCCCCCCCAAAATGTGGCTCAGCCCTTCCTCCCAAAGCAAACAGCGGAATTTCTCTACAACTGCTGATTTCGTAATAAGAACAAATAGACAGTGACGGAAGCGGAGAATGCCTGGAGAAAGAGATCATACAGGGAAATGTACCGGGAGCAAGAACACGAGGGAGGCCGAGGATGGGCTGGCTTGTCAACATCGGAACATGGATGGGAACAACTCTCGGGCAGACTCTGGTGGACACAAGGGACAGGAAGAGATGGAGGAATCTCGTCCATGATGCGACCAACCCTCGGATCGAGGATGGTTGACGACAAGACAAGACAGTGACCAACGACAACGAAGTCAATAATTATCATTGCGTATTTGGTGCTTATCCTAATAGAATACACTTCAGCGGCAAGTAGGCCTAATCATACCGCAACACGGCAAACGATCGGACCCCAACGACGGCGGACAGTCATACATCGGCCGGCGGGCATCCACTGCACTGCGACAGGTTCTGGCTACGACGAGGACCCCTTCATGTGGAAGGACCACTGGCTGCTTCCCTGCATGCTGTTACATGTTTAACGACACTGCCATATCGAAGATGATTAGTGTCGCATTCACGCCATTTAGGTCCCCGTGGACGGACCGTGCTAGCCCGAGATTTTTAATCTCTGAAATAGCCACCTTCGGGAATCGAACCGCGGCCCGCACGCTCTTTCACAGAGTGGATTGCGTACAGACACGCGGCCTTCGACCTTACCGATGTGGCCAAGCGAGCCAGTTTCAATTCCCCTGTATGCAGTCAACCCTCGTATTTATACCGGTCCGAGGTCCGGTCTGGCGAGGGAAGGGGCTTAGGTCCGGACGGGGTCTGCGCCGGCGTAGGGGAGGGACCGAGGTCCGAGGTCCGGGCAGGCAACTACGTCAGAGGTCTGCACAGGCGCCGGCTGGGGAGAGGGGACTACTACGCCAGATGTCTGGACAGAGGCTGAAACGTGCTCTAGTCGATGTCAATAGCTAAAAATGCGTTGGTTTCTGGGGTTTTGCCCCAGACCCCGCTGGGGAGCTTACGACGCTCCCCAGACCCCCTTCGACACTCACAGCTCCGCACCTTCGGCACTTGCAATATAGCCACCTCATGTAAAATGTTCTAGTTGCGCCCCTGGGAGGAGGAGATGACCTTAGGGCTTAAGCCCCAAACGTGAAATCCTGTCGCCGCCACTGACGTTGCAAATGCATGCAGTGGTTGCCTAGTAGGCCTAATGCCAAATTTGGATTATGGATATTTGGATCTACGCGTTGACATGTGGCGTGTTTTGAATAACTTAGTAGAATTAGAATCCAATTGAATTTAAAGTGGACGTCAAGTAGCCTAGGCCTTGTTGCCAACCCTTGTAGGCCTACTAAAAATATGAACACAGTTGTTTGTCAGTTTACGCAATAATAATTTTTAAACATTATTCAGTGTCTATGTTTTTTTCAGCTGACGATGGTGTTCACAGGGTGTCCTGGTTTCATAGAAATTATAATTTTTGGATTCAGGTAAGATTCAATTCTCAAAACACTGAAACGGGAATATAATTAAGCTCTGCGTCAATTATCCTATGGCTGCACAATTTCAGTTCTGGCAATTTTCTCTGTAGACTTCTCATTGCTTTTATCTGAGATCATGTCTCATCTACCATTTTGTAGTAGGCCTAGGCTACCTCTTCATTTGTCATTATTATTAATTATTTAACCTATAACTGGTTATTGTTTTTTCGTTGTATAAACTGGTAGCTTCTTTCCACTTCTTATAGCTTTAACACCTCAGCAACGTAACGCTAGCTGTTGTGTAGCCTATTATAAACTAATAACTAAATAAGCAGTTAAATTGTAACTGTTGTCGCTGTTGCAATTAGAAATTTATTTAGCACCACTAAGATGGAGATTATGTGTAGAATAAGCTTATGCTCTAAGAATGGACAGTTCATTCGTCAGCAAGAACGCTCGAATAACTAGATAGGCCTATACGACGCAGCACTCGTGGATAAACTGCTTCCCTTCACTTAAAGTTTGCGCTACCCAACAACTAGACTACTAGAGGTCATCATGAGTTGTGGATTTCCGCAAACAGATTCGGTGCCTATCCAGATTCAAGCTACACTTTTTCCACATAGGCCTATAGTCGTTTATTGTGTAGGCCAGGGGTTCTCAACCGGTGTGTCGCGACACACTGGTGTGTCGCGACTTGACCGGCGGTGTGTCGCGTAAAAGTGGTGTGTCGCTGGTGTGTCGCGAAGAATTGGTGTGTCGCGAATTAATAGTAATGATAATAAATTATCTTCGTTTCTTACAGCGCAGTAGGCCAATGATTTCACGAAATAATCCTAAATAACATCAGTCTACTAAATTCTCACAGCACACGTCCGTTGTTCGTACATTGTACACTGACTTCCTTTACCTCCAGGTAATTTAGAAGTTTAGCGGATGACTGCAATGAGAATTTGTTGCTCTCTATTTATCTATCTATTTTACCGCGGTCTGGGGTAGTTATGACGTTTATGTTAAACGGATATGACATAGGGCTATGTAAACACGTTTGCGATCGCACCTGTTAGAAAACTTTAACCCGTTAACCTAGGCTAAGTCAGCAATCGAAATGGAAAAATTTATGGGTAAGAAAACGTAAATTTAGCCAGGATGGCTAAATTTACGTTTTTGCTTATACATGTTCTTCATTCTGGAATCACATTGCAGATGCTGATATTAAGAAGATAAGGTGGATGTTGAACCCATTCCTCAGAGAAAACATCAATGGAGCAGAATTGAACAACAATGAACAGGAAACACTTGTTGAGCTGCAATGTGATTCCAGAATGAAGAACACGTATAAGCAATAATAGAACTCAGTTCTGGGCAAAGACGTACAAGAAAGAACATTACAAATAACTTGAAAGCAAAGCTATCAAAGAGCTGGTTTCCTTTCATAGGTCATACTTTCTCAGATGATCAACATAAAGAACAAGAATCGGAACAAACTTGTCGGAGGTGCCCTCTCAGCCTGCTTACGAATTGCACTTACAAAAACTGTGGAACCGCGTTTTAATATGATCCAAAGAAAAATTCAAGAACAAAGATCCCATTAGTTACTGTTAGGACTTAGGACTACAAGGTCTTAGTAATTAGGTGACTAAATTGACGTCGAGTTGTAGAAACGACTATAGATAGTATCAGAAGAATAATTTAGAATTTTAGAATCATAAAAATTGGAAAGAAATTCAATATAATTATTTTCATTTATTAAAAATGTCAGCAGTTTAGCATTTTAGAAGGATAAATAAGTTTGAGAGCAAATTTGAAATAAATGGACATGTTTAACTTTCACATTTTTTTATATTTTTACGACATTTACATATGACGATTGAATGGTGTGTCGCCAAATTTGATAGCAAGTTTAAGTGTGTCGCGGGACGAAAAAGGTTGAGAACCCCTGGTGTAGGCTATAATTTTATATTCAAAGAAAATACACACGCGATTAAGCAGCATGGAAATTGACAGATACTTTGAACAGTTTTCTGGTTTACTTTTTAGGAGCGGTAGTATCATAACAAACTATACAGCCTCATTTGCCGCGGAGGTCATTTTGAGCAACAGCACAGAAGTCGTCAACTACATCGCTAAAAACGTCACTGAAGCTTTGCAAACCGGCATTACTTTCAACGGAACTTCGGTGGATAGTAATCCCGGAAACATGACAGACGTTGCAACCAAGACTGGTATCAAATCAAATCAAATTTATTGAATCGATTCAGTGTAAACATACTACCGATCAAAAGGCACTTTTAAATTATCGGATACAAAGAAATGAGAAAACATAATATGTATACATTTAAAATATGCAATATAGATAGTAGAGCAATAAATAGTTAAGTGAATCGACTCGTGAGGAGAAGAAGCTAACGCTTATCTGGTCATCCCCAACATTTTAAGACTAAGTAGAGAAGCAAAGGTAAGAAATAGAAATCGACATCGTGGCTAGGGTTTAATTATTAACTTAATTAGCCTAAAGGTTACATCAAATCAGCTCTTTTAAGCAAATGTCTTTTAAAGGTCAACTTAAAGGAGTTAGGGGAGTTGATGGAACGGATGTTGGGGTCAATGGTATTCCATAGTTTAGGTCCTGAAATTCTGACAGTGAATTGTGAAGGTGTTATAGAGAGTTTTAAGCGTTGGGAGAGGAAGAATATATTTAAGCCTGTGACCTCTCTTAATCTTTTTCTGCATGAATAGGCTTATAGTTTTATAGCACCAGTGGCGTAGGCAAGGGGGGGGGGTTTCGGGGGTTAAAACCCCCCATTGGCTCCGGAAAAAGGTTTTTTTAAGGCTATTTATCCATTTAAGTAAGAAAATGTAGCAAAAAACAGGGTATCCGGCCATAAAATCCCCCCATGAAAAATTCCTGGCTACGCCACTGTATAGCACGTTCATAAGAACATTACCTTGAGGGCGTTGCATCATACTAAAGCCTCAACATATCTCGACCGACCTCATTCTTAGTTCTTTTCTTGGTTTTATTTGACTTAAGGTGTAGGCCTACACCCACTTGAATTAAAATGAATGAGCTTTTATTTTAGTGCTAGTGAATCCCACGCTTCCGACTAAGATTCATTTTATACTTCATTTTTTTAAATAAATCAGCATTGAAGAAATGTCTCCAACAAAATGTCTGTTGTACAAGCACTGTTCTTTTTGGCCGTGCTGGAATCGGGAGCACCCCTCAGTAGTTTCCTGGAAAAGGTATTATATAAATATTTGAATTATGTTTAGGGACAGTTCCATGGGCGTAACTTTTCGTGCACGGAAAAGTGGTTGTGACTATTCCTCTGCTCACAACGTCTCCCTTCCTTCCTTTCTTCTTTCCCTCGGCTACCTCTACCCTTTCCACAGATACGAATTTAGTATAAAATCTGGTGAGAACTCTCCCTCCCTTCCTTCTCCATTCTCACTCTTTTCCCCCTTTCGTCTCTCTCGCTGGTGCGCTCCACGATCTTTCCGTGCAGTCACGGATCACTAAATCAATGCTTAAACAATAGCTCTTTCTCAAATTTTATCAAGATTCTTCCTATTCTATTCGTTTGTGTCGATCGTCACTCCAATTCTATCTCAAAGTAGTGTGCTTAGTTGTACATTAGGCTACGTACCGCCAATTCAGCTGGTAACTTGGAAAACGACGGATAAAATTGTTAAAATAATTTCAACGGCGCTCCTCTATAGGGCTACACGCAGCACTTTATCAGTTTTATTTATTTGAAATTATCTGTCCCCTGTACAATCAGATGCAGTTGAACTGATTTTAGCCTAAGCCTGTCTGTCTATCAAAAGAAATATTCTTCTCATTCTCTAAAAGCGTGCTTTTCCCATCTATGTAGGTCTATTAAGTAGGTCTATAAATATATTTCATATATGTCTCTTTGGATTTATTGTTGTTGAGTTTTAGGCCTGCATAAACCGTCCGTAAGTAGGCCTAAGAGCCTACTCCGTATGCCTATATAGGAGATTGCAGAGTCTGTTTTTAAATTTGGACTGTAATAGCAGGTATACACACTATATTGGGGTTTTTCTAGAAATATTTAAAATTAATGTTATTTATAAGCCTAATGAGCAAAAAAGTGCATAAATCATTCTGAACATCTAGTTTTTCTGAGGGGTCTAAGCTATGTGACGTCATATTTGAGGGGTACGACTTTTGTGACGACGTGCGACGAGGGAGAGGGCCACAAATCGTCCTAAATTGCGTGACGTCATTCATAGGCCCAATTAACTCCATGGACTTTAAAATTGTGAAAAAAGGAACGAATTAATAATAGACGATAGACGATATTTGTTGAATATAACATGTTTTGTGGGTACTGTTGTAGTTATTCTGTAATGTTGGAACCCCTCAGTTTTACTGAACAGGGCCTCCACATTTGATAACCTGGCCCTGTGTATTGCGCATGCAAATTTTTTGGGGTACTTATGCATGTGTGCCTGCGTATAGGACAACTTTTTATATAATTAGGATAGCCTATGTAGACCTATGTCTCCACTGAGTGTCTTTGAAAAGCACCTTACCTCTGACTGTCTGAGTGATATCGATGGTCAAGTGTGCCGCGTATAGAAAACACAATGTACGATCCGCTATACGAAATGGCATGCAAAAAACCATGAATAATCAATTAATGTTACAAACCATCGCAGATTATGGCCACGTTTCCCATACAAAGATGTCGTTTGCACTTCACATGGACAGATCGAGTACCTATCACTTGCAGTCTAATGTCCATTAAACATTTTAACGGCCAATTAATAGTAATAAAATGCCGATCGCCAATCGAGAACGGCTTTCATGTAAAGCATTAAAAATTCACTTAGGCCTAATGTTCGCGAAGGAACTAAAAGCACAGCCTTCTTTCTTGATAAAGGCATTTTGATTAACTACTAAGTCTGTTGACCGATGGTTCTATGACACCGATTAAAAAACGAATGTTTGTTTAGTCCCTGTTGGGTGGATGTGCTTTTCGGTGTTTCATTTTCAGAACCTCAGTCTACCTACTTTTACTGCCCACTTTCTCAACCTCAGAGAAGGAGTAGGGTAGCATATTTTTCAATACATTAAAACTGTGAAGCACGCTCTCAGTCTGCAGTCTTTAGCCTACCTTTTATATTACGGTGACGCTACGTCTGACCAGTCATGTAGCCTAACGCTTACAAGATTAACGAAGCCCACGGATGCCGGTTGCACTGACTTCTACATTCGCTTTTCCCTCTGCCTCCGGATGTAGCAAGGTAGCCTAGTCAATTAGCTCTTGCGCAGACGATACACAGTGCGAAAGCATTTCTATCCGGTTTAATGATTCTGCCCATTCTGTGACTGCAAATACTTAATTCAACAGAGGAATGATTTTGAAAGGAGACATTGTCATCGCTATTTTTTAATCTTTTAAATCATTTGCATTCGACTTAAAAACATCCATCATTCGTACATCCTGTGGCATCACTCCTTTCGCTGTTGAGCTTCCTCTTTTGGTTGTCGGTACATCTCCTGCATCATCCAGTCTAGAAACTTCTGTCTAGATTAAAGGCCATAGGCTATACTGTAAAGTGGGAAATCCTTTATGATCACTATATGCGCGTCCTTCCTCTTTTTTTCCACATCTTCCTTCTCTATCGAATAAATAATTGGTTTGTGTCCAAGAACTTAATGGTAGGCTAGATAAGGAAAATTGACCTAGGCCTACTCTACTGATTAAAGGAGCTAACGGTTGAGATTCCTGCTAACTGTTAAAGCTATAGTAATCTTACTATATGCTTAAGTCTGGATATTACTAGATATATTGAACAAGCTTAATTCAGTGAAACTACAGGATGCACATGAATAATCTGATGCCCTGCGCTATACTTTCGAGTGGCGCTTTAGAAGTTTGAAGATTATGATAGTGCGCATCATTAGACGAAGTAAATTGTAATACTAAGCTTATATACAAATAATACCATACTATTATATATGAAGTGTGAATAAGTCTGATAGCCTAGAAGTCAATTGCCTTCGCAGTTTTAAGTTGTTGTTAAATAACTGGTAATTGATTTGTATTTTGCAATGGGAGAGTTGTATTGTTTATTGTTCATTGTTAACAGTGCAGGATTTTGATGAAGATCGGTGTAAACATCTGACTAATTCGGTTTGCGATATTTGCCACACTTGCGCATATCAGTCGGCTGTATACTGCAGTCCGAAATGCCCGGACATAGACAGTCAACGTTGCGTCATTGTAACAAACTTCACTGTAGACCAGTCTGCCGAACATCAATGCATGTAACTAACAAATTCCACTCTGCTTAAATCTTAGTAGCCAATATTCATGGCAGAATCGCCCATAAAGGTTCTGAATACAACTCATGATATTTTGTTGTATAGCCATCGTTGCTTAAAATAAATGCTCTACAACTTAAGGTTTCATAATAACTGTGTAAGTGTTGAGCTCCGGTTGTTAAGACCATGATGTCACGGTAACCTCATTGGATATTAAACTGTTAATAAATTATTAGGTTAACAATTTGTGGATTGCATAAAATTATATCAAAGCCGCCATGATAGTAGATCTTCTGACTTCTCACTGTCTCTCTATGTCTATCTCTCTACGTCTCTGTCTGTCTGGCTGTCTGTCTCTCTCTCTGTCTCTCTCTCTCTCTCTCTGTCGCTTTTTCTTTCTCACGATCTATGCCTTGTTTCTCTCTATCTCTAACCTATCTCTGTATCTGTCTATCGTTCTCTGTCTCTGTCTCTCTCTATTTCTCTCTCTGTCTTTTTGTCTGTCTTTCTCTCTCTGTGTGTCTGTCTGTGTGTCTGTCTGTCTGTCTCTCTCTTTCTGGCGATTGCGATTTAATAATCCAGTGAAGTTATTAGAAGCAGACTTCGATCGCGTTTGCCAAAAATAAAATATTTATCTCTGCATTTCAGTTGCAATGACGATTATTTTGCTGTCGGTAAGAAATGCGTCGATCAAAAACTCGTGATAGGAGTGACGGTTGGAATCGGTGGGGCATTCGTAATCGGTTTAATCATAGCAATCGTCGTCGTAGGATTCAGTCTGGACAAAACAAAGAAAGAGTGAGTGGCACGAATTTCAACTCTTCAATTGTCCTTGTCTTTGTTTTCTTTAAGTCCAATTGTCCTCTAAGGCTTCTAAGCATCCTTTCATGTATTGTGACTTACGGCAGAAACAGATTTCATTTAAACGCTGTTGGTGGGACGATGAGACGGTGAGGGAGAGGACTGGCCTCTCGCCCTCATACATGCCGAGGCTACGAAAACGAAGTCGCCAACACTTCATATCCATGACTGCTTCAGGCTAGCTACTTCGTCTCTATCTTAAAATTTTATAGCCTACTGTTTCATTGACCTGTTTCATGGACTCTGCATGTTCAGCATGCATTTGCACCATATAGACATACTGCATGCGTGCTTAGTGTTTACTTAGCCAGTTAAATTGACTCATTCTTTCCATTTGTCCGGAGCACTTACATAAGGCCTCTGAATGACCTCTAGCTTATACTCAGAGTCCTAATCCTAATCCAGTCCGCAGTAAGAGTTTCAGATAGACTATTCGACCTTTTGACATAAAAATTATGGTTCATTGTTGATAATGCGCAGTGTGTTTTTCTCAAGTCTGTTGTGATAATTATCTGTCCCGTGCCCTGTAGGTCTATAGGCCTAAATACATATACACCAAGGGCGGATACAGAAACTTTCGAAGGGGGACAAAATTTTCGGTCTTGATACGGAACTACTCATGAGGGGTCACGTCAACTTTCCGAGCCAGAATAGCGGGTCAAAAATAAAGACATTACTAAATGGGGGCCATGGCCCATTTGGTCCCCCATGAATCCGCCTCTGATACACACTGTGGGCCTACATTAATTAGCCGATTGCACCGAGAAGCTAGATTAGGCCTACTACCATTCTAGACAGATATTTAGAGATTTTTCATTTTCCCGCATATCTTTTGTACTCCATTCAATTACAGATGATAGGCCTATGTCATTAATTAAAATTAAGCAACATTGAGCTTTATTTATCGTTTTCTGAATTTCTTAGAATAAACACGCACAAGCATGACGATGAATCTTCTACAAAACATATTCAAAAGGACACTGATGAACCCTGCGGAATATCTTATTATGAAGAAAATGGAGATGATATTAATGATGGCAGAGACGATCAGCCACCGTGGACATCTATCCCTGCCATCGATGTTTCGACTAATCCAGCAATTGGAGGACAGGACAATACAGCACAGGTATAAGAACCAAGTGCAAAGAACAAATGAGAGCTAGGTAAAGCCCGGTAGAACTAAAGTGCGAACTAGTTGGCACCAATAAGAACCAACCATTAACAGGTAGACCTCAGGTAAGAACTCGGAATGGTCAATCAACTTACATGTTCAATCGCTGGAAAACGAAATGCTCAGATATCTTAACACATCACACCACGTAACACATCCCACCACGTTGTCATCGTTGCACTGTCTTCCAAGCCAACAAAGAACCATGCATAACACTGTCTTGTATCCATGTTCCTGAAGTTTTGACCAGAAAAGTCGGGCTTCAAATAAAATTTTATAATTGATAACATTGACAAAGAAGTCCAGGAATAAGTGTTCCGCTGTCTCTTTTATTCCGCCTATGAGGTTGTGTAATGCCGTCAAGGTCACGGCTAAAATTTTATCTCTGTGCACAGTTTTCTGAGTGTGAAACACGACTTTTACTTTGATTCGACCATTGGCTGACTCCTGTGAATCAGGATAACGACGCTACTAAGATTAGATTAGATTAAAAAATATATAACATAACATTATTATGGTTTCATCATTTGCCAGATAAATGCGAACGAGATTTGTGAACTACAGGTTTCGTGACTTGTCCATTACATGTATATTAGCCCGTGTGTATTTCTACATTCCAGCCAACCCGATCATTAACGAGTGACGAGCAAGCTGACGATGATCTAGCCGTAGAGATTAGAGAATCTGAAGCTTACAAACATTTCGTTCCACAACTAAATGAAGTCGATTCTGAGACACAGGTGAGAATGAACATTCATTCAAACATTCATTCATTCAAGGATTTATATAGCGCCTCTTCAATCTATTTTCACTCAGCCTAAACACAGCCGATTAAAACGTCTCGTTTTAAATTTCCCTCTCTGGTGTCCTGACCAACGCTCATATTCTTCACATGATGGACAGCCTATCCAATATGACATTTGGCCTCCCCCTGGAGCTTCGCCTCTTCCCCAGGACCACTTCTCCAGCGTTCTTTGCTCGTCTTAAGACTTTTCTTCGTTGTCGTTCTGTGGAGTCGGAGCACCTCTGAGTAGTTTGCCTGTAGAAGCGCTGTATAAATGTCCGCCTTGAAAGAAAGAGGAAAAAGAAAGAATGAATCAATCAATCAATCAATCAATCAATAACCTGTTAGCATCCAGTGGCGGCGCCAGGATTTCAGTTTCGGGGGGCTGAAGCCTCGACCGAAATCTCATGAAAATTTTCCCTTTTCGCCGCCAAAATTTCTGACGACCTTCTTTTAGTCATCGACCGAAATATCATGAAAATTTTCCATTTTCGCCGCCAAAATTTCTGACGACCCTTTTTTTTTAGTCGTCAGCCCAAAATCGTGGATATTTCACTGTAAAAAATTTCGGATGGTTTTTTTTAGGGGGGCTGAGCCTCTTGTAGGGGGGCTTAGCCCCCAGCTCCCTAGCGCCGCCACTGTTACCATCCGCTCAGACCTAACTCTTCAGCGGTGCTTACAAATTTGGAATATGGGAGTAGCCTACGGTTGTCCAAGGATCTACTTGTTGACATCAGGTTATTTCACAGAGACGCTTGGACTCCACTACAATAAATGCCACATTATGTAAGTGGAATATATTTATGGAATTGTCGTTTAAACCATTTTCTATATTTTCTTCAGACTCCTCAGGTTATATAATGCCACATATTATAAATGTAAATAATTTTGAAAATATTTATGGAATTATCGTTTAAACGAATTTCTGTATTTTTCTTCAGTTCAACATTATAAGGGCGAATCTTCAAAGAAGATCCTCTACTTTGCGCGAACATCCGGTAATATCTCATGCTGTTATGAAAACATATTTCGAATTTTTTACTTATTAGATTGGTTACAGATGTCAGTTAGGCAGCTTGCTTATAAAAGAGTATTATTATTCTGCATCTTAAATCTAATTTATGTCGCACTCTCATTCTGGAAACGCTTGGAGAAAAATTCCAGACATGGCAACGTAGGATAGTGATTGAACTAAATGGTACTCAATCACAGAAGATAAACAGGCAACTGAAGTAAAATAGATCATTGGTAGAATACAGTCAGTCAATGAGAGGCAATCGCCTTCCGATACACCTAATACTCCGCAATCTATAATAATTATATTTATTTGTTTACTGTCCGTAAATATTTTCCTTAATTTTATTGTCGACTTAGGCTATATGCATCAAGCTTCGTACTTTCCAGCATTCTGCTGAATCAAGTCACTATTTTACAGTTTGCTTAGTGTTTGCTAATAAAGTTGTGCTATTTGCATCCTGATTAAGATTAAACGGCATGCGTAAACAAGGTTTTAAAATTTAAACTGCTAAAGGCAGGTTACAAAATGTAGGCTAACAAAGTCCAACCATTTTTCGTCTTCTTATTTTTTTCTCGTTTTTCTCGTTTTTTATCAACAAAACGACGTTTTATTCCGTTTTTATTCGGTTTCTTTCTTTTAAACATCTATAGGTCAGCTGAAGTCCACGTGTATGCTTTTATTTTAGGTCTTAGACTACTTTTCGTCATTCTTCTGAAACCTGCGAGAGACAAAACGAAAATCTGCAGAGTCAAAGTGATATCAAAAGTTCGAATAATTATTATACGGTGAAAATGAAACCGCGTTGAATATAGGCAAAACAATTTCTGCGGTTTCCAGAGATCTTCTGATCGTGATTCAAAATGTTACAACTTGTTAGATGTTACGGTATTCTTAAATCTGTGATGCTATGCGAGACACGTTTATTATGTTGCCACTTGCTACGATTATTTCCTGTCTGAATTTTATATGTAGGCTATTATTTTTTATTATTCGTCCATCTAATCAGACTATGCCAGGGGCGGATATAGAAATTTTCGAAGGGGGCAAAAATCTGGAAAATATACCAGTTTTCTCTACCATAAAATTATAATAACCGATGACCTTTTTTGATCATTAGTCATCGGGTCGACTTAATCTCTGGCAATATACTATGACCTCTCTAGTCGTCGTATTCGACTTTTTTCTCTTGCTGCATTGATTTAATGCTTGTTGAAAGCAAATGGGGGGCGCTACGTTCTATCCACTTTTGAAATGGGGGGGGGGGGGGGGCATGGCCGGATTGACCCCCTGATCCGCCCCTGGGCTATACGCCACAGAGGTTAGCTTTTTGATATTGATATTCATGCAGTCGAAATCCTCCGCATTTAACCACCACGCACATGCACATTCAACGCTTCGCTTTTGTTTCCGAATGACAATATTATTGTTATTAATTATTATTAAGCACTCATTGGAAGTAGAAATGATGCAAATAAAGTAGAGTTAGTATACGCAGTTTTTAACTTACATTGCATATTCTATATCAACAAGCTGATTGAAAAATGCTAAGATTTGCAAATAATCGTGATCTTTGAACTTATAGACCATCGCAGGGGCGGATACAAACATTTTTTCGAAGAAGGGGAGGCCAAAATTATTGTCCTTAGGTCGGAAAGATTGTTCGTCTTTGCCCCAAAAATCTGATGACCTCTTTTAGTCGTTCGGTCGAAATGTCTGAAAAATATACATTTTCCTGCTAGAGTAGCTGATGACCTTTTTAAAGTCATAGGCCTACGCTACTTTTCTCTTTTTCTGTCACCTTTTCCCGCTGCGTTGATTGAAAGTCTGTGCGAACCTAATTGGGGGAGGGGCCGTGCACGTCCATTTTCCCCGCCAGAATAGCTGGTGACAAATTTTTCGCATTTCTCAATGGGGACACGGCCGGATTGTCCCCTTGGATCCGCCCCTCGACCATCGAAATGTCTCATCCGCATAATAGTCGCGAATATTGAATGAATCAAGTGAACGAAATAATATTATGCCTATTATATTATTGTTAGGATATGTTTGATTATTGCACTGAAAAACTCTTTTGACTGTTTTAAAGATTCGCCAACTTAACATAGGCTACATAAAGACCAAAATCATTTAGAGAAAATTAACTGGGTCTATATAAATCTAAAATATTGAGAATGAAGTTGGGCCTAGAGATTCGAAGCTCAACCGAATCGATGTTGTGATAGTTCAAGTGTCTATGATATTTCAAGATTATTAACTAAAGTAGGGCCTACTTAAATTTTCTAATGTACAACTTGCATATTTATAGTCGATAACCGAATGACTTCAAAGGCTTGCTGTTAACTGCGTAGACGTCAGGTGGGCTAATATTCTACTTTGAGCCATAATTAGGCCTACTTATGGCTCTGCAAATCTATGTGATTTGCTTGTTCTATAAGTCGCTTCTCGCATGGGTTGAGTTCGAGTTTCGAAGTCATTGTTTAACGTCGCTAAAAGCCGACTACGATCGAGAAATGCTTTTGGCGAATGAGATCTTGATCGGTGATTATGAGATCCGCTGGTGTCATCTCTAAACCGCGGTCGGATCTCCCACTTGGACCTGTCACTTGGATCAGCTGTCTGAGATGGGTTTGAAGGCGTTTGTTGGTCTGATCTATGTGATGCCTGGGCAGCTCTTGAAGTCGATTGATCGAAGTTGTTAGCTGCAGCGAAGTCGGTTTTCGTGATTTGCTTACTTCTCCTGTAGGACTCTAGATGAGAAATATTCGGTTTGTTCTGAAAAGCGGGTGCTTCAAGCGAATTGCTGTATGCAAGGCAGTTCCTTTCAGGTGTAGCATGTGGATGGGATATCGTCGACAAAGAAGAGATACGTTGTTGCTCGGTGGAGTTCTGTGGCCGTGGAGTTGATGAATAGCGTTTTTGGAGATCATTCTGAATACTCGTTTTTGAAACTCTAACTAGCACTGGTCCATGCATGTTGTCAGCTGGTATCGTTGAATTCATGGTATTCTGCTTTACTTGTTCTCTGGCTTCCGTTCTTTTTACCTGCGGCGAATTTAACCATGCATTACTTTGAGACAGTGAATTAAACGAGTGCTGCGCATTGCTTCTATTGCCTATGAGATTTGTCTTGTGGAAGGGTTCGCGTGTTCTTAATTCATTGTCTTCAGTAGTTCCTATGCATGCTTTGCGGTCTTCGTTTGTTAATTCGAAATCCCTATACGACCCCATGTTTCCAGATTCCTTGCGAGCACGTAATTCAAGAGATTCGTTATTCCAGGTGACAGCCTTCTTTGAAAATCGTCTTTGAAATCCGTTAGTAACAGGTGGCGAATGTTCCTGGAAATTTTTCAGTAACTCCTGAAATTTCGGAGATCGTTCCAGACGTTCGTCTGCAGCCGATTTATATGACTTGCTACTACTGCCAATAACTCTGAAATCATCATAAGTAGATTTTTCTGTTTTGTCATATGTATCTTGGGATTCTGGAAACAGTTTTTGTACGACGCTTTCTTTCTTCAATCTGTTGAAGTTGCTTTCATCTGATCTTCGTTGTGAAAAAGATGAATCCGTTTTCTGTGCAGAACTCAATTCTACTTTCCTTTCTGGTGTTCTATCCTGCGAAGTACAAACAGCCATCATTTATTTATCAGGTAAGAAACGAGGTAACTGTGGGTACGGTGGCCAAATGATTTGGACTTTGTAACGCCGACGCCCGATGGTACGGGTTAGGGTCTCCTTATCAAATTCTTCGCTCAAACTGCTTTTCCGAAATCGATATCTATATTATATCGATCGTATCAATCTGTACAAAACCTGGTGAGCACTTCTTGAACTTTCAAAGGAGGAATCAGTAGTAGTTTATTTGTATCAATGCAGATCCATTGCATTGCATCAAATGCAGTTGCATTGCATCAAATGCAATTGCATTGCATCAAATGCAGTTGTATTGCATAAAATGCAATTGCATTGCATCATATGCAGTTGTATTCTATTGTATTGAAAGCAGAGAAAGATAGGACGTAGGGCGAACATAAATGTGCAGTTGGATGGTAAAAAGCTGGAGAGGTTGATAGTCGCATAATATAACTTACCGGCGAAGGGGTATAATTGCGCGGCTTGGTTTTTATCGTCATTGTGTGATTCTCCGTTGATTCCAAAAAGAAATTTTCCCTCGTGAGATTCTCCTCCCTTCTGCGGATATCGTCCAACTGTATCCGAATGCTTCGCATCAGTGAGTCGCGATAGTCGTTCAGTTTCATCAGCCGCTCCTGGTATCGCTGTTCGGATTCAGCCAGGCCATGGACGCGTCCAGACAGATCTCGGTCAAGGAGTCGAAGCCTGGCTTCCCGTTTGTTCATTTCTTTCCACTGATCGTCCAATAGACGCACCTTGACAGAGACAGCGTGGCGTATGTGGTCAAGGAGCTGCCCACAGCTGGACATGATCTCAGTTTCCCAGCTTTTATATACTCCGCCTCCATCTAAATCAATAATTAAGAAGCTAACTGCTAACGCAAGATATTCTTTTGCTCTATTAACTGGTTTTGTTAAGCAACGCTTCCTCCTAATGAGCTATAATTATAGGATATAATTGAGCGTAGCGCAGATACATCCACACTTGCATATATGCATATAAACACACACACACACACACACACACACACACACAGGTGTACGCACACATGCACCTACATACACAGACAAACTCACAAGCGGACATAATTATTGGCAATGTTGATCATAAACTTAGCGTCAGGAAGCGCATAGTATTATGTATACCGTATTCATCATCATCATCATCATCATCAAAATTCATGGGCTAAATACCCGTAGGTGTCCGACGCCACTCTCTGTCTGAGTCTGTCTCGCATCATGCTGCCCAGCTTCAACCGGTCCGGTCAGCAGGTCTGCTCCATACCATTAACATCTTGGTGCAGCTAGACCACCTTGTATTGTATATTATGAAGAAGAAATACAGATGATGATACACTGGATAGAATGCAACAAAGTACTCACCGATTAGTTCCAGTGAATCCGTAAGAAGCATCTGCTTATCAGATGCAACCGGATCTGAAACAACTGGCTGTTGAAAATCAAAACAGATAATTCAGTTTATTAAGGACATGGATCACACAACTTCTCTATGAGTGTTGTTCTTAGCGAAACCTATAGGTCTATCCTTTTCAAACCCACGTTGACATACTAATAACTATATTCATATGATTATTATGAACCACGAATACTTAAATATTTAAGCTTACATTCTGATTTAAAATATCGCGCCACCCTTGTTGAAGAGCAGTCACTGCCTTATGCCTACATGGATAATCTGGGACATGTCATTTATTATTTTACAATGTTACTGCTTTAAAGGCCTTTATGAGTACCAGTGTATACCCGATGATTTAGAGCTTACTGTGATGGCATCAGAAGAGGGGACAAGAAGAAGTGGAAAACATAAAAAGAAAGAGAAGATTGAGGTGGATGGGGCATGTTGTTCGTATATGGGTGAGGATTGAAGAGCCAAATAGGTGATGCCCTGGAATGCTGGAAGTATGTGTAGAAGGAAGAGAGGAGGAGCACGAAAGAACTGTCAGAATTAAAGGCAAATTGAGATATCTGGAGATGTAATGGATGAAGCTTAACTAAGAACTGGTGATGGACAGGGATGAGTGGAGGACACTTATCTATTTATAATTTTAGGCTTATCGGACCTATATGGATGTATTTTGTGTCTGCATGTGTGCATGCATGTAAGCTATGTAAGTACGGTATAGTGTGTATAGAACACATGTCTGCGTATTTGCACGCCTGTGTATGTAGCCTATTATGATTATATTATTAGTATGTACATGTAAATTGCAAAACTGATTGGACGAATTAGCTCGTTTCACATCATCTGTCACCAACGCTAAACTCATCTTCATAGTCACCATCGTCATCATATTCACGTGCAGGTCAGGCTCTCTCACCATTGATGGAGCGAATGGCAGCATGTGAAGACCGCAATTTCGACAGAACCAACCACCTGTTGAGATGGCATTGCCTTCTTCCACTCCACCCTTCCTTGCAGCTGGCAACACACGAAGAGGAGACTGAAGCGTATCTACCGACTCCTCGCCAAACTTCTCGAGGAGAATGATGAGAGGAGATGCACAAGCTGGACACCACTGCAACAAGAAGCACACCATCATGTATACGATGCATGTACTATGCATGTACAATGCATGCATGTACTACGCATGTACTATGCATGTATAGTGCACTTTTGTGCGCAACTATTTATACACACATGCCTAATATATTATAGATATATTACACAGACACTACACATGCATGAATATATACACATACATACATGCATACGTATACCCAATACACAAATAATACATAATACATACATACATACATATGTGCCTGAACATTCGACTGTCTCATTTGGACCTGAACTAGTTCAGGGAGATTCCTGAACTACAGGCAAAGGCGCTTGAAAGTTCAACTGTCTCAAATGGACCTGAACCATTTCAGGTTGGGTGCCTGAAATTTCAGATATATTACCTGAACTGTTCTAATGGTGTACATACATACATACATACATACATACGTACATTACATACATACATACATACATACACACATACATACATACACACACATACATACATACATACATACATACATACATACATACATACATACATACATACATACATACATACATACATACATACATACATACAATCATATATACTTATTCACATACGTACATAGGTACAAGTCGTACATACCTATATACACATAAATGTATACATCATTATCATCACTGTTACTTACTCCAGATACCCATGATCCCTTGAGATTTCAAAAGACTTTGTTTATTATGTATGTATTACGTACATATACACTAAGATAGCTAAATAGCTAAAATAGGAAAGGTTTACTATTAGTATTGGCCCAACTGTAGGCCTAATTGTAATTGTAGCAGAGAACTTACAAATTACCGCTCAGAAATCAGTAGGCCTTATAAAGACATAGGCATATAGGCTTAGACCAACCTTTATGCTGTTGGAAACAGAGGATTCCGTTAGAGGCGAACTGCCGTTCAGACGAGTTGACAGAAAGATGGATAACAGCAGCGGTTCATGTTTTGTCGCCATCGCGTCAATATCCGATAATTACCATTGTGTTATCGTCGAGTTGAATCGTCTCTGAGTCACGATAATCCTAGTAATCCTGACAGTGTTCTGTTTCAGTCTTCTTCTGTGTCATACGTTAGCTCTTTTACCAGCCATAAGGGGCAATTGAAGTACCTGCAGGGTACCTAATTCATCTCTTTATGTAGGATAACCTTTAAGAGGACGATAGCCTAGATTATTATCAACTATCTTTCAATTTTGAGTTAGGTCTATAATTCCACTGGTGTTTGGAACCACCGTACGTTACAGTGACAGTCTCGATAGTAGCAATGCTTGGCGCTTTTCACATTCATTGTCCAACCCACGCGCCTCATCTAGGACACAGCGTGAGACGCTTTTGTCTGCTGCACTGAGCCTATAGGCAGGTCTATTACTCTCATTTCCGATTCTAATGTTCAGTCATGGTATCTCTTTCGCGCGAAATGACAGAGCTTGGTTTAGTCATCTACAGACCTAGGCGTAATATGCAAAGACAGCAGCGTTAAACAGAGCATGAAGCTCTTCGATATGACTGTCCTATTACTAACTTAGACGTCGACCAGATTATGATTTGGGCGCACGCACGCACACATACACACATACACGCACTTCTCACACACACAAACACACACACACACACCTCCTCCTCTCTCACACGCACACGCTCAACCTCTCACACTTCCATACACCTCACTTATGTAGAAAACAAAAACTTCAAAACGTCTAACACGTCATAGCTCCAGCGAGAAAACACTTCAGTTAGAAACACCTCAAAATCTCCTCCTCCAGTACTTTCTAAATGCAGGCTTATGTCCCCTATAATATAATTATGTTATAGGCCTACATAGACTACATTTTTTGTAAGTTTCATTGACACTAAAATTTGGACGTAGCCAGTTATATCCAAACACCTAACTATAGCATAGGCCTGCCTTGTCGAAACTGAGGCCCGTAAAATTGATGTGGAGAAAATTGAACATTAAACTTTCATGGGAAGAAGTGCGTCCAAGTAGCCTAACCCTCTCTGGGGCAAGAGACATACCTGACTATGATGGCTCAAGTGCGCCTGTACCGATTATCGATCATATAATAATAATTATATCATATAACATAGGGGAAGTAGGGGCAAGACGGACCCCGTAACGGATTTTTGGTTTTGAGACACCATAGACGTGCTTCACGGGCACAAATTTTTGCTACTCGTAGCTTATACAGTACCATAGCTAAGGGCAACACAAATTTAATTGCATCCCTTTTTGATAAGATTTTTAAATTTTAAAAATTTAGTCGTAATGGTCCGTCTTGCCCCCCACTATGGTGCAAGATGGACCAATCTAATAAATCATGCCCCACGCATTAGTCTTTCATCATAGCATGTTCTGATCACATGCAGACTACTATTTTATGCATAAATGTGATCGTCTATGATGTAAAACAGTGAGAATACCGTAACGCATAAGTTACATTGGACTAGTTTTTTCAATTTTAGGCGAATTTAGTGGTCCATCTTGCACCCATGGTGGAGCAAGATAGACCACTGCAATCATGTCTTTCGCGTTAATTGTCATTATTATTGTCTCCAACAATTATTGTTATAGTAATAATGACATATATATAACTAATTAACATGTGAAATCGGATGAAAAAATTTGAACCACAGGAAAAATTCACACAAACGGGACAAGATGGATCACAAGGTCCGTCTTGCCCCGTCGGTGACTGATCCAACTCACCCCCATGGGTAAGGTATAAACTTTTCACCAATTAAAAATTTAATCTACTGGGTATCCTGCCAATACTGAATTCGTCAATACGGCAGAAAATGGTGTTCACCCAAATATACTTGCATCAAAAGCCTGTGACAATGTGCAATTAAATACTTAGCAAATAACTGTTTCTTCAAAATAGGATCGAATAGGTCAAAATCAACTTTTCATCATGAAAAGAAAAATTGTCGTTTCGATCGCTTATTTTGGTCAAATCACCAAAGCGCCAACAGTATTACAATAATTAAAGTTCATTCGATAGGTGGCGACATCATATATACCATATATTGACGGGACCCATCATGCCCCAAGGGTTCATCTCGTCCCTACTTCCCC
Organism: Lumbricus terrestris; assembly: GCA_949752735.1. Taxonomy (NCBI): domain Eukaryota; kingdom Metazoa; phylum Annelida; class Clitellata; order Crassiclitellata; family Lumbricidae; genus Lumbricus; species Lumbricus terrestris. The sequence goes on along the minus strand of OX457043.1, from coordinate 12,744,518 downwards.
TATCATATATCATATCATATGCCTTGTAAATGATCATCATCGGTAAAATAATAATTTATCATGATCCGGATCTTAATTGCTATTAGCCTAGAGCTACCGGTAGATTTGATGCCAAATTCAGTATTGATAGGTTAGATTTTATTATTTATGTATTGTGTTGTCCGACACCTTGCATGATGATATTTATAAATTAACTATAAAATATTGGGGAAGGAATATAAAACACCTCCGACCCCACCACAAACTTTGGAGGGAACCGTCCCCCGCTGTTCCCATAAATCTGCGCCCATGGGGTAGGCATACGCTACCACGGTAACAAAACAGTAAGAATAAAGAGAGCAATTGAGCAAAACCTAGCAAAAAGAATCCTATTATAATTATACGTATACAAGGATAATTTCTGGCACACTTGAATGCAAATGACCTGGTAGGCCTATTTTGCATTTGAAGAGACTGTAGCGACGAAAACATTCAAAAAAGACTGGACAATAGGCCTACAGGAAGAAAGTCAAGAATCAAGAGTCACTTAACAGACCTTTTCACGCGGGAACTGTTACCATGGCGAAGTTACCCGTCGTGCACCAGGGCCTTCGCGCGTTATTTGCGTGTAGGGCAAAAGCTGCTGTTCCCTTATTGACAATTTTAAGAGTATTTGTAATATGCCACCGTTGTACTGGGTACCGAATTGCAGAATTGATGTACTAGGGGAAGTAAAGTAAAACATTAGCTTTCCTTTAACTAATACCACGCGTGTAAACCGCTGGATTGTAAAAATTGGACGCAGGCCACCGCCGACGGAACGATGCACCGATCCGATGGGTCGCATCATATAGCCTATTATTATATTATTTCCACTTTCATGATTAACTATACCCGCATTTTGATATCGCCGTTAACATTTTGACAACTACAGCTCATTTGAAGGCCCCTCGCATGATTTATAAAGCATGAAAAACGTAAACATTAATGAACAATTCGTACGCTACAAAAATTGTCTATGCTTGTTTACGCTTAGTGTGCTTTTATCGATCTCGTGATGGGCCTTAAGCTCCAAGTAAAATCAACTGTTGAATGTTGACAACTTATAATATGACTGTCTGAAGATAAGCTATATTTATTACATGGTGGCGATTGGTGGAATGGGGTGGTTGGATGGTGAAAGCATCAATAAGACATTTTGGCAGTCTGTGTTGTTGGGAGGTTTGGCTAGTGATAGGACATAGAAAATAACTGTTGGGAAGGCCAATAAAAAAGTTTGTATGCAGAAAATTTTATTCAACAAAACATGTAATTATACAAGACAGTAGTAATTTGCACATGGCAGATTTATTGTGATTAGTTCATCTTTCAGATTCAAAAGGGAAATTTACAGAGACTAGGGCCTATAAGCTTATTGTATTGCTAACAGGTAAACCAGCAGATGACGAACTGAACATTGATCATGTTCCAGTGATCTTCTGTTTGGCCTACAGCCATATGCCAGTCAAGTTTGAGGCAGGTTATTGACAGACACTAACGGTGTAAACTGAGATTACAGAGAAACGGGACCTGGAAGCAGCCGGTGTAAACTGAGATTACAGAGAAACGGGACCTGGAAGCAGCCGCTGTTCTGCTTGACCTGAGCTACAACAAAGAAACTGGCACTTCTTGTTAAACCGATAGTACGAATAGTCTATTGAAACACGGACTGAATACACTTCCTGCGATTTGCTTTCTACATGTATGTCTCAAAGAAATAATGCCCTGAATTTCCAGCGTTCCAGCAGTTAGGCCATTAGTGTTAAGCTACCGAGCCTGTTGTGTAGCCGACCTGCGTGTCGTGCGAAGCTGGCCGTATTTCGTGTAACTTGTATCTGTAATCATTCTGTGGTCTGTCAGATTGAATGTTAATAAACGAAGATTATTATTATTATCTAACTTTATGCATAAAAGTTGCTAAGCTCATTGGGGTAATTGATTCTTTGACCAATAAGATTTCACCATAGTAGGCTACTACAGAATTAAATGCAAGGAACTATGGAACAAGCACATCTGGCCACACACAATGAAAGCCTTAAGCTGAAACTTAAGTCCTACAGTACATTTGGAGTAAGTTCAATTGCAATGGATGATGCCAAGACAAAATATACTGGCTTACATGTAACATGCCTGTCTGGAGTACAAACCAGGATGGATATAATATTATAGGATTAATTAAAAATCAACAGGTTTCAATTTTGAGATTGACATGTAAATCAGAAAACTTCGCCAAATGTTGTCAAGTTGCTATATTCTCACTTTCAAGACCATACCTAGTAGCAGCATTTTTATTATGGTTAAATGCAATGCATGGTCTTCTGTAGGAGGCTTTTAGGTGGATTGTGCATGCATGGCATCGTGAAAGAGAGACTCGCTAATGCGGCCTTTTCGACATTCATGCCACAGGCCACTCTAACACTGCAATCTTGCGGTTGCTTCATGTGCACTGCTTTCCCATTGCGTTGAAACCAAATTCTGAAACGTGTTTTTGCATAAATGTTTCAATTCTGTTTCTGAAAACATTTCATAACTATAATTATACAATTGTCCAATGTTTACTGCAAACCTATGCAAGGCAGAAAGTGAGCCGGGCCTGTCGGGGTCTGCGACTCGGCATTGATTTTCGTGACCTGCTGGCGCCGGGTCTCAGCCGGGTCGCGTGTTTAAAAATTGTGGGCAAACGACTTTTAAAAAGGCTGTGATATACCAAAACAGGTAAAATGGTCTTATTCAAGAAAATTTTGGCAAAGGACTAAAAAAGGTTGTCAGAAATTTTTTGGCTCAAAAGCGTCAGCTCGTCTGCCAAAGTCCGACCCGACAACTTTTCCAAACCACTTTCAGCCCTGAACTAGGAGCAGATACTCTGCAAAGTTTGGGTTCTAGCACAGTAAATATCACAGCGTCCGGAGCACAGACTTTCAAGTCTGCCAGGAATGCCGAGGTGTGGTTTGGCTTTTCTGATTTCGGTTCACCAGGCAAGAGTTCTGGACGAGGAGTTATGGTTGGTGCTAGAATTCCATGATGCGGTTGATCAAAGTCGATGTCACATACTTTCCTTGGTTTTTAACCTAAAGACATAACAAACCAAAACACTTTGTAGTATAGATATATTAAAAGAAAATTAAAATAAGTAAACCAGAGGACAGGTAATCAGTTCTCATCTACCAATGCTGAATAAAGTATTTGTCAATTTTAAGATTTGAATAATTCATTAAGTAGCTTGCTATATGTACAAGAGTAAGTTTGTTTAATTGTACCAATTCTTCATAATATCGAAATCAAAATGTTTCGCCCTGTGTCCATTCCTCCAAATTAAGTGTAAACAGTTCTATTGAACAAAAGAGCCCAATGAGATTACTTGTACAGAATTGATCATCTTATGCATACTAGTTTTGTATCTCACTGTTTTTAACTAAAATTTTCTCTTGTACCTTCTACCTTTTTGGTGAATAAACTAAACATATCGGTAATTAGCACTTCTTGGAACATTCAATTGTTGGCGACTGCTGCCATGGCATTACAGCTCAAGGATCCAATGTGACCAAGTACACAATACAAATTTTCAATGTATCTGAAAATTACACATAACATCTCAGACCCTCGAAGATGACATAGCACATATGAAAAGGTGAGACACAAAACCTATGTGCTCTATGACAAACGTGCAAATAATCACACTTCAAAGACTTACTATCTGATAAAAGATTGGTTCCACTGGCACGGCTCATATGTACACGACTTCTGGTAGTAATACAGTATTGCGGTGGTCTCGACCTTGAACAGCACAGCAGCAATGTGTGAACACACCTCTCCCAGTCTGAAAAAAGAAATCAGTCACTATACAGATATCTTGACCTGGATCGGCCCTAGTCAAAATGGCACCCCAGACAAAGCAAACATTTGGCACCTCAGGCAAAGCTTGCATTTGGCACCCCAGGCAAACCAAACATATGCAGTTTGAACCCTACTGCACGGTCCACCCCACGTCACAACAGAAAAGTTTTAAAAAAGCAAGAGCATTACACTCACCTTAGGCCTATTTGTTTTTATTAATAATTTTTTTTTAGTTTATTCAACAATCCAGTTGACAAACTGCAACCGGTTACAGTGAACAATTACCGGGTAAGCAGTTGAAACAATTACAAGAACTCATATCACAGAATACACATATCTTCACTACTAACAGAACAGACAGCCTGCACTAGTTTAGTAGATAATAGAATTCCACGATACGGCTGTTAGTAGACTAAACTCTGGAAATTAAAAATCTAAGACTGTCAAACATATTTTTGGGGAAAATGGCGCTCCTATATTGTTGCACCCTAGGCAACTGCCTGTTTTGCCTGTGTTTAAGGCTGGCCCTGATCTTGAGTCCTATATTTATACAATGCATGTAATGCAAATTAAAATTTTCTGATAACCAGTGACATTTTGATCAAAGATCCTGTAGGCTATAACAAAATCTTTAGATTGCCCACCAAGACCAAGCATCACATTGTGATCTTACATCAATATGATTGGGAACAACAAACAATTTACAGAACATAATCACAACAGTTACTCTTACCCGGTCGAGTAACGTGCATGCGTCGTCGAGTCGTCGACCCACTTCGATGCATCCATTTCCTCAATGTATGGGTAATCAACGTCAACTTGCAAACCAACACTACCAAGCTTGAATAAATGACGCTCTCTGACTTCCGTATTAAAAGATAAATAGTAGGAATTCAGTTTAAATTAAAGAATTTCAACGGTAAACAATATACCGCTATACACAATATAATCGCCCTACACAGCTCTTTTGCCCTACCTAATTAAATATGCATAACCTGATATCTAGAAAGATCACAAAAATTTCCCGCGAGAAAAGGTCTATTGATTAATTAATTCAAGTAGGCCTATTTATATAGACATACAGTGGCGGCGCCAGGATTTCAGTTTGAGGGGGGGCTGAAGCCTCAAAATTTCCCATTTTCATCGGCCAAAATGTCTGACGACCTTTTTTTAGTCATCCGGTCGAAAATCGTGGAACTGCTTCAATCTATCTATATAAATAAAAATGTAAAACGTTTGGTCCTAATGGGTTATTTCGGAAACTTCATCACCGATTCTTTTGAAATTTTTCGCAAAACGCTCATTTCGAACACGATCGTGTTTGTAAAAGGATATCCTGGAAAGAAACAAATCCTTTAGACCCAAAAAACACAACTTACTCATCGATTTGACACGTTTATACATATTGACGTTCACGCAGTTGTCCGCAATTTCGCGCATGCGCTGTCGATAGCGCTGTCGATATAATATGGATTCGACCCACTTTCATTTCAACCGTACAAAGATTTTAACTGGGTCACCAATCACAAACCTGGGAAAGAGGTCACGTTGCATTCGAAGGCGCGCGTACACAATTCCAATTCCATTCGAATACCGTGTTTCTTTTCCTCCGATGTTGCTTTCAAACCTTCTATATGACCGGTTTTTATTCGAATAGCGGGTTTCTACTTCACCGATTGCTTTCAAACCTTCCATAGGACCGGGTTTGTATAAGAAAAAACGCAATTTACACTTTCTATTCAAATCCAGCGATTTGCATTTCTACACAACGTTGCATTCGTTGCGCGCGTGTCTTTTTATAGCGCTATGCTTTTCTCGAAATAACACAACATTTGCATTCGATTTCAGCGAATTCAATATTTATTTGCAATTGAATGCGGCCGTGTGGGAGGAAGGGAGCGGGAGGGAGCGGGAGGAAGGGGAGGGAGGGAGCGGACGGGATGGAGTAGGGGAGGGACGGAGGGGAGGGAGGGGAAGAAACGGGAGGGAGGGGAGGGATGGAGGAGGGAAGGGGAGGGAGTGGGAATGGAGGTAGGGAGGGACAGAGGAACGGAGGGAGGGAAGGAGGCAGGGGAAGGGAGGCAGGGGAAGGGAAGTAGGGAGGGAGGGTTGGACGGTCTTTTCAGCCACAGCAACGCGTGGCCGGGTACAGCTAGTATTATATATAGGCTTAGCATGTAAAAAAACCGGATGGCCTTTTTTAGGGAGAGCTTAGCCTCTGATAGGGGCTTAGCCCTCTATAGCCACCCTAGCGCCGCCACTGTTTATATAGCGCCTCTTCAAGAAAACTACTCAGAGGCGCTCCCGACTTCAGCACGGCCAAACAGAACAGTTTTAAAGTGCTTATAGAGTGATCTAGGGAACAGGCGAGAGATGGACGTTAAATGCAAAATTAGAATGTGATAAAATTAAAAGTCCATGATCAGCCTATAGGCCTAGTCTACAGCTAAAATGTGGATTCTACGGATTCGATCGATTGTTGTAACTTTGTTGTTAAGATTTGTTTGCACTGCGATCTCGTGACTTTTAAATGCTTCAATAACCTACATTAACATTTTAAAGACGCGTATAAAAATTGTCACAGCGGCCTTCCAACAGACCTTGAAAATGACTAGCCAAAATGTGTGCAAACTTGCTAGCTAAAATTAGGGCCTACTTTTAGTCGATCATTGCTCACCTAGGCCTATAGGGTTGGGCTTACCGTAGCAGCACACATAACAGGTTGATTAAACTTGACCCAATTCCATATGTATTTAGGTCATGACGTCACATCCTGCACGATGTTTGATTCTCGGCGTGGTGGGCCAGCCTTTTCGATGTGAAGTTGTGCGCTTGCTGAACGACTTCAATAAAGATTATAACATCTACTTCTTCAATCGATTATCGGATCAAATCAATGTCTAAATCTGGAAATAAAGCAGCGGCAAGGTTGTCGAGCGGCATCGTCGAGATCAAGAGCAAAGTAAGTGCATTTGTATGATTTGCATCGCAATGCTATTAATACGTTGGTTGTTGTCACACTTGACTGCGTTTGTACTACAGTGCCTTGCTACATCGAGAATGCCTTTCGCTGACTGCACCTGCCTTGTTAATTTTATTCTAGTTCATTCCGATACCTGCCGTCTGTTGTTGCTCTGAAGCATGCAAGGCTTTGTCCAGTGAAGGCATTCAATTATAGCCTTCTCAGGTTTAGGTTATAGCGTGAGAGTGTGAACTGAGAGCCTGATTTCACCGTTGGCATTTGTCCAAATTCGCTGACCTAATCGTTTCATCAAACAATGGTCGCACAATTCAAACATAGGGCCTATTCAGTAAATTCAACATTTTCGTCAGGCCAGGAGACCTGCCTACTACGCCATGCTGCAATCGTGCAGCATCAGGAAAATATCAATCAGTTGTTGGTACTGAAAAATTGGATGTGACCAAACAAACATGTTCAATCAGTTTGATAAATTTTGAATAACAGCTGCATTTAGCAATGAAAGTTGCAACTAATTTGTCGTGCACACAGCCATATATACTGAAATCATGTTTCTTGTCAAAATATTTCTGATTGATTTTAATCGGACATGCTTCAGAGGCTCTCAATTTTGAGTAGGGCATCTATAGGTGCAGGGCTTAAAGTGTGGAAAAATAAGTGCCTGGACGCCCCCTACCTTTCCAAAAGAAGTGCCTGGACGCTCCTTACCTTTCTAGTCATTGCTGGCCAATAAATGGAAAGATGGCGTTCAGATTTTAAAATAAGTTCATGGATGCCATCCATGATCGTCCAGGCACACTTTAAGCCCTGTAAAGGTGTCTATCGATGGAAACTGCTTCAGTGCTTTACCCAATCAATAGGTACACATTTATTTGCATTTTGTTACTTACTTGCATATCAGTGCCACTGTCTGTGCACTACCACTGTACTCAGGGACAACCTTGAGAAAGATAGTCATATGCCTAAACATGAAACATGTATGGCATGTATGCATATGAAAATGATGTCAGCAATGCAAATACAAAGGCTGAGATGAAGAGGAAGACCACTACAAAAGGTGATTGCACAGCAGGTTGGGAGCACTTCAGATGATGAGTCCTCTGGAAGATGATGATGATGATGATGGTTCTCTGCCTGTAGGCAGGTTCATTGGCTTTTACGCCCCTGGGGATGAGATGAGTGAGGTGGTTTCCCGGTGCCTTCCCCACAGACAATGATGGGTAAGCAACTTGCCCAAGGTCGGTCCGCAGCAGCTTGCAGCCCTGCGTCCCACACGTGCTAGCCCGAGATATCTAAATCTCTGAATGTCAACTCCCAGCCCAGGGCTTGAACCGCAGTCCGTTGCGACCAACAGACGTGTGCCGCTCTCGCTTACCGGTGTAGCTAACTAGGCCAGTCTGGAAGAGAGCTATATAAATAATTGAATTTAGTTTTTAAAGAGTTAAGCCGGAGTCGATTGGATGGCATCCATGATGATGATTATGAATTATCCATTATTTCCAATAACAAACACAATTTATTGACAGTCACCTACTTTAGTGGTGGATCTCATTGTTCAGCTGACTGGTTGCAAATCTGGTATGCTGGAGTTCCAATCCGATGTCAGGATCATCTGGCTTGTTGAGGACATACTTCATTGCATGACAGCAGTGTTTGGAAAATGGCCAGGCAGTTAAATACCGGTAACCATGGAATGAGATCAGCAGGGTTGTCCCCTGTGGGGCGCGGTGGTGTAGTGGTGGCGTCGTTACCTTTAAGCCGGAAGGTTCGAATCCACCTCAATTCGCCGTATAGGGACCTTGGGCAAGTCCTTCACTCGCAATGCTCAGCGCTTCGGCGTGAAACTCCGATGCAGTGTCCGCTCTGCAGTCAGGAGCACCTCTGAGCAGAGAGCTTGAAGGGACCCTAAAACAAGCGTGCATACAAACAAACATAAAAAAACATAAAGAAGTTTAGCGGTGGTCAGCCATCAGCTTCTTGTAAACTTTTCTCCGCTGATTATTTCTTGGTGTTTATTTTTAGTTTGATGCGGAGTACAGACGGATCGGTGTGAGTCGACAGAAACTTCCAGGTTTCGAGAGTTTTTTCGAGACAATCCGCCAGATCCATGGACTGCACAGCGTCCTGTTTACCATCTGGTACACGGATCCAGAGGGAGATCTCCTTCCAATCAGCAACACTGACAACTTTAACAGGGCTTTGATGACAGCCAAGCCGCTTCTACGGCTTGTAATCCAGAGAAAGGGTCAGTAATGTAAGCTTACTGCATGGGCTTTGTTTGTAACACAATTTATTAAGAGTACTGCATGGGCTTTGTTCGTAACACAATTTATTAATGTATGTGAGAACAACAAGTAAGATGAGGTGTATAGCGATGGATCAGTTATTTCATCTGTTGTCAGTAATAATTGTTGAAGACTGATTTCTTTCAGTCATAGAGCTCTAAGTGCTTACTCTGTTGTGTGGCATCTGACTCTTTGCTCCTCTGCCACCCGTGGATACTTTTGGCATTCTGTTAGCACGTTCTGCTGCTATACAGCATCAGTCCTCGATCGTGGGACCCTCCATTTGGAAAGGACTTCCACTCAAGCTCTGCTCTGCTCTGCTCTGATGACCTTTTTTGCAGCTACATCGCATGTCTCATTATGCATGACATTCTTCCATTCAATTGTAGAATGTCATTGATATTAATCGTAAGAACTGAAGTAGGTGTCGGTTTTTATCGCTGTAATGATATGCTGGTGAGACTTTAACCAGCTCAGGGTTACCAAGGCTTCTACTTGTCAATTGATGTCACTACAATAGTGTTCAGAAGGTCACAGGGTCATCTTGAGACCATCAACCACCATATGTTTTTTTTCATTTATTAGGAGCACTTGTATAGCGCCTCTTCAAGACCTCTACTCAGAAGCGCTCCCGACCCAACCTCTGCTAAATAGGACAGTCCTAAGGCTAGAGAAGAAAATAGTGGAGTGATCTCTGGATACTGAGCGATGTGCCACAGGAAATCCATTCCAGGTGGCAGGGTCGGACCAGCAACCGAGAAAGCACGGCATTTCATTGTAGATGTTCGCAAGCGAGGTACAAGACACTCAGCCTGAATGAAAAGAACCTTGGCATTGGACATGCAAGGAAGAACAGCAGAGTTCCCACAGGTACAGGGTAGCTGAACCTCTATGTGAAGCCATACCAATGCAGAGATCTGGTATAATTATGCGCTGATGGAAAGAGAACCAATGAAGCACATCTGGCCATACTCAGAAACATGGCCGAACTTAGGGATGTACATGTTGTGACGTTGAAAGCAAATGACTGCTTGTTACTAACTTATACAATATACAGTCCTGTGGCTAACTGATGCTGGTTTGAAATGTCCTTGCTGTGATGTGTTGGTGACTGTTATAAACATTCCATAGTTGACACAGCTAGAGCCTATGAACGAGAGATTGATTGGCTAGAAATGTTGTATCGATGGCTGGTGTGGTAGCATCTGTTGGACTCCTCCAGCTATTCTAGAGCTGCATAGTACTCCAACGGTTGTAAGGTCCAGATGTTACAGAACTATTCAGCTTGATAAACATTTATGGTAAGTGCAGTCATTAGAGTGAGTGAGTGAGTGAGTGAGTGAGTGAGTGAGTGAGTGAGTGTGTGAGTGAGTGAGTGAGTGAGTGTGTGAGTGAGTGAGTGAGTGAGTGAGCAAAGGAGGGATGGAGTGAGTGAGCATACCAGTTAGGAGCTGACTGACTGAATATTTGGACTGAATGACTGAGGCTCTAAATATTTTAATAATCCAGTTCATTAGATAATACTCCTTTTTATTAACGATTTTGACTTATCTTGTATAGATTTGAGGTAAAAGACCTGAAAGAGAAATTGTTTATTATAACCTATACCTGTGGTCAATTCATTGCTCTATGACATTCCATTTTTAGGTCAAGCAATCGACCCCAACAGTTATGGCACAGCGCAGAAAAAACAGAAATTCGGCGCTTCCCATCACCATCCGCGGTTGGCCATCAGCTTCCCGGAAGATTTCCGTCGCGTCTCGGCCATCATAGACGTCGACATTGTTCCCGAATGTCACCGCAGGGTCAAGCTGATGAAGAACAGTTCGGATAAGCCGCTCGGCTTCTACATTCGTGATGGTACAAGCATCCGTGTTTTGGCGCATGGGCTGGAAAAGGTGCCGGGTATTTTCATCTCAAGGCTGGTTGCTGGTGGACTGGCGGAAAGCACGGGTCTTCTTGCGGTCAATGATGAGGTCGGTGTAATCGTAAAGATTTGGCCTACGTGCTGCTTGTAATGTACAGTGATACTACTATATACAATTTATATCAATCAATCAATCAACGGATCCGAATTGATCTAGCGCCTCTTGAGAATAACTACTCAGATGTGCTCCCAGTCCAGGTCAAGTGCAAAAGGCAGTCTTCAACAGTATGTAAAACTGAAAACAGTTTGGCAGGTGTCATATAGTCGAGGGAAACCAGGTCCTGATTGTTGGACCAGTCACAGATAAGGAATGGCTCTCCATCATCGTAGAGCGGGCAAAGCGACCAATGAGACCATTAAGTCACCGGTGTAGGTTTAGTTGAAGGAAATCATCAATCAGGCTCACGAGTGTCGCAGCCAATATTAGTCATTTTGATGTATTCGGAGTTCAGTCTTTCCTTGCACAATGCACGTGAAATTTTGACTCTTCGTTGGGGTTTTATGTGTGTATGGATGAGTACTGGTATATGGTTGTATACGTGTAAGGATTTATCTAGGCACTTGTACAGTGTACACTCCATTTTTTATGCACTTCAGCCTAAACTTAGCCAGCATAAGTGTTGTTTAACTGTGGGGGGGGGGGGGGATGGGCACTGTTGCAAGCGGTTGGAGTGCTTGGCCTTTGATGTGGAGATTTTGGGTTTGAACTTTCCTGAGACAGAACTACTCCTTCGAAGGACCTTCACTCAAAAATGCTCAGTTAAAGACATTTGCGCTTAATAACTGCAGATGCAATAACGATGATAATGAAGTAAAGTTCATCAATTGACAGCAAGTACTGAGATAGCATTGAAGTTGAATTCTCTGCGTTGTGTATGGTTCTGGATGGGCAGTAAACATACAAACCTTAACATGCAAAAGCACAGATATAAAAAAAGATTGTTTATGTAGATGCAATTTAGACGAAGTGATGGTACATTTGGAACTGTCTTTGCGAGTAATGTTGCGAATTTCAGTGGAAGATTGTTCCAGAAGAGTTCAAAGCTTCTCTATTTGACAATCTTTGATAGTGTAAATATCGGTATTGATATCATTGGTATTGATGTCATTGGTATTGACATGGGCATCCGCAGGAATTTTTCTAGGGGGGCGCAGACTTTTGTACAATTGTCACAGAGGCTAAAACAGGTTGTCGAAAGGAACCGACCACTCCACCTTCGTTGCTCGCTCCTTCTGCGCTGGCCCCCTCTCGATCCTCTGTCACGGAACCCAGGCTATACACGTAGCCTACTTGCGAAGAATTAGACTAGAAGTTATGCGTTCAAAGAAAGATATAGGCTATAGGTCCAACTTGTAGAACGCACCGATAATCACGTTTAAATCGCGTTGTAAAAATCACAACAACAAAATCTAATCTAAAGTTATCTTCAAATATGCGAAAAATCCAGGGGGGCGCAAGTGCGCCCCGCTGCGGACGCCCATGGGTATTGATATATACATTATTGAAAGATTATTATAATTTACAATGCGTTCACATTCTACTCTAACCTCAAGACTTTTCTATTTAGCCAGGGTTGGCTCAGGAATGCTCGTGAGTAGATAAGATTTCTTGAACGGGTGCTATATAACTATCTGAAATGAAATACTAGCTGTTAGACAAAATAATAGGCCTTAACCTGACTGCAACCTTTTAATACCAAACAATTTAAAGATTGACGTTACTGCCCAATTTTTATCTAATTTCAAACACCATGTGATTTCCTGCACAGGTGCTTGAGGTGAATGGTATCGAAGTGTCTGGTAAGTCACTGGACCAGGTAACAGACATGATGGTTGCGAACAGTTCGAACCTCATCATCACCATCAAACCAGTCAACAATCACAACAACATCAAATCTCGACCGGACGCAACTTCCATCAGCAGTCACGAATCACGCAAGTCCGGCCTCTCCTCTCGTCAGTCGGAAAGCTGTGAAGTGTCACGCAATGGAGATGACGAAGTCGTGGAGGAGGAGGAAGAGGAGGATGATGATGTTGAAGATCACACGTTACTTGCGGATGATGGTACGGAGACGCCTGCGCGGATTCAATCAAAGCCAACGAATGGTAGAAGTGAAACGGGCGTCATAACGCTCTAGGGACTTCGTTTCATTTGTTTGGATTCATCTCTGCTTGCAAGTCAACTTGCGTTTGAACAGTCGTGCTACCTAGACCTATAGATGCAATTTCAGCAGGTTGCGTCAGGGTCGTAATGGGAGTTATTTTCGGCAGGTCGAAGAAATTAAATGTAAAGAAGAAATCAAGCATTCCGAAGAATTTTTGGCAGGTTGCTTTAAGACAGGTCTGGATTAAAATGGGCAAGTTAAATGACTTAATGCAACCCATGCTGGTGCTGGCACTGCTTACAAGATGAAGGATTCCATTTATTTGTAATGAAAACTTAGATTGGTTGAAGTGAACCGAGATATGTGTGGTGAAGAGGTCTACAAGGACGCATCAGCTGAACATTCACAAACTTTTTTACATTCCCAATCAACCTGGAACAGTATTTAACAGTTTCATTGGCCTCTATACAGCAAATCAATCGAGTGATGAAACTCGGTTGCTCAGACTGATCATGCGTAAATGCCGATATACAATGATCACTTGATTTTCAAAAGATTTTCATTTGCCAGATAATTGCGTTTTTTTCCAATGGATTGTTTGGTATCAGGGCTTAAAGTGTGCCTAGGCGGTCATGGACGGCGTCCGTGCACTTGTTTTAAAATCTGAACGCCGTCCAGCGCCACTTATTGGCGAGCACAGACTGGAAAGGTAAGGGTCGTCCAGGCACTTCTTTTGGAAAGGTAAGGGGCGTCCAGGCACTTATTTTTCCACACTTTAGGCACTGTTTGGCATGAACACTGGGCAGTGAATTGAGAGGTTGAGGCTTCAAATTCTGGCGAAGACAGAAATTTGGTAACGAGAGATATTATCTGCTCCACCAGAACCTCTGGCCAAGTATTCAGACTCATAATGAGTACACTGATCACACACTGTTGATGGGAAGATGAGATGGCGAGGGAGAGGACTGGCTCTCATGAGGGAGAGGACTGGCTCTCATGAACTGTGTCTAAGAAGTCACAAAGACTTCATATGATCAGTGGTTTCCTCAGGGCTTGCTCAAGGGGACACCTCTTCACTTTTTGTGCCTTGCCGTAAACATTGTCTTTCTAAAGCTGTATCAAGATCACGATTTAGTGCAGTTGTTGCTTTTTACAGTGGAATTAAATTTTAATTCCCTGGTTCAGCTGATATACCGTATATCGGATTTGTACTATATTACTTTTTAAGTGGTTTAATTGTTACAGGGTGAATTTGGTGTATCATTGGTTGATGCCTTTTGCCTTGGACAGTAGCAGTTATAGACGTTATTAATTACAATTATCAAATCAGTAGTGTAGTAACAATAACTGTACTAATAAAATAGATAGTGCCAATTAGAAATAATCTACTTCAATATGAGAGAGATACAATTTTAAAAAGTTCTTCAATTCAATTGTGCCTGTTGTATAAAGTTTTTGTGTTTATGAGTCAACATCGTTTTATCTGCCTAATAACTAGGTGATAAAGACTTAACATCTGCACAGAACTAAATTAGTGAGACGAGTTGGAACGAAGATAATTCAGCATTCAGCACAGAGTATTAATTTCGTCATACTGATGTGCCTTATTCTCGGGCTTCAAGCCCTTATTGATTGGAGTACATAGTGTAGTTTAATCAGACTTTAAATGATTATGGATTGATTGATTGATTGATTGATTGATTGATTGATTGATTGACTGCAAAAAGGCGTGCATGAATTTTATTTCAACTAACCGAAGTTAGCAAAAGACTTGAAGCAAAATATTGCTTGAGACAAAATGTAGTTGAAGCTGTTGCTATTTTAATCTGTTTTGCAATCAAAGTATTTATTTTTAGCCAGTGTTTGTTTGTGAACTTACTGAGTTAACTACTTGTACAAAGATCTTTTGTAGGTGATAGTGTTCAGCAGTTTTGGGATTCTTAATGAGAAATGTAATTGAAAGAAGGATCGTGTCATTTTGTTTACTTTATTATGAACTTTTTTGCTTATGAGTCTCATTAGATTTGCATTGACAATGCCTTTGTTGCGTCCTCTAAATGGGGCTATATAAATTCATAATTACAATTGTAATTATTTACGATGGGCTAAGTGTTGAAAGCGTGATATGATGCATTTAATATGAAATGGTTTGTATGGTGCATTTAATATAAAATGGTTTGTATGATACATTTAATATAAAATGGTTTGTTTTGATGCATTTAATATGAAACGGTTTTGTTATGATGCATTTAATATAGGCTAAAATGGTTTGTTATGATGCATTTAATATAAAATTGTTTGTTCTGGTTTATATATTAATTGTGAAGTGAAGATACTGTTCTTTAACACTCTTGCTATTTAGTATTGTTTCTTTGGATGTAAGTGAATCAGGAATTCTGTGTTTTCTCGTTGAGATATCCTCTGTAATATTGTCATTTTGCATCTATGTTCCGCTAATTGCATTTCACTTCCGTCTTGAACAATGTTTATTCAAAGCTGATTGTTGTAAGTAGCCTACATTATTATTCTGTACTTTGTAAAAGGAAACGGTTTGGGACAGTTTTATTGCTGTATGTACTCAAGGTTCTTTGAGTACACAGATTGACCCACTGACTTAAAGGCAGCTGGCTCAACAGGAAGCCAATGCAGCTGATGAAGTGAGACTGAAGAACTTGATCGTAGTGGGATGCGCAGCACAAGTTGTGCTGCACAACCCAAGCTAAGGAATTTAACGACAGCTCAGGGCTGTTTTTAAGGAATTTTTAGAACTGCACAAACCCCTTCTTTGCCTTCCCATCCTCCATGGTAGAATACTTCCACTCGCAAGACAATGACCTTTTTCACTAGTTTTTACTGCACAGAATTGCTTCTACAACTGTGCAGATCCATTTAGAACTGCACATTTTGTGTACAACTGCACGTTAAAAAAGCCCTGCGACAGCTTATGATAACAAATGGCAGTTGCCGTCGACACAAATCTATTTGGCATATTATTATTTGAGTTATTTCTAACGATGTTATTAGATGTATAGTTTCAATGTCGTTTACCCAAACAGATCTACGAATGGGCACGTGACGTCACGGCGCCCCACTCTGAATCGTGCATATTCATAACCCCTTCAGCGACCCGACCTGTGTGTGGATTGATGTTGGGATGTACAGAAATAACTCGGCCGCCTGTGTAGGACTGTATTTATGCATTCAACCATGATGATATCGTCAGATAAGTATAGGCCCAGGTTATGAGTTGTATGCTATAATTATCGTAGCACTTAAGAATTAACGAACAATATAATAAGCCAATAATTATTGCTTACCCCTACCACCTCTGAGGAAGACCTAGGCCTACGCAATAACATGCCTAAAATGAAGGTGATAATCCGTTAGGCTATACATGTTTCTTAGGTTCATTAAGTCGCAAAGATATTATAATCTCATATCTTAAGAAGGCTTAATAGCTGCACAGGCCTAATATGAAGACCACAAATCACTAAATTAGGCCTAATAGAGTTTTCACTACCAACAGTGATCAAGTTAACTTCGGCATTGCGTAACTATAGCCTATAGGCCCTAAGCTTGTACGTTGTCACTTAATGTGGGCCTTGGTGCAATGCCTATATAAGTTAGCTTAGGCCTACATCATCGACCAACAGTTCAAAACTTTTAACCTACGATAGTATATTATGGAGCAGTAGGCTTATAGGCCGGGCCGAACATAGGCCTATGCATGGACCAGAAATGCAAATTTCTATAGGTTTCTCAGCGTGAAGGTCAATAGCCTCGAAGGCTCGAAGCCACGTCGGAGACGGGAAGAGCAGCTTGATTTGATCATCGACGCAAGATATAATTATTATTATGAAATGAAAGTCCGTTCCGGTGCCAGTCCAGGACTCGGGGAGGTCAATCCGAGGAATTCTTCCAGTGAGATTTCTTCAAAGCTTCGACGCTATTAAGTTTCCAAAATATCGCGACAAAATTAATGCGAAATTTTAGCCATAAATAATTTCTCAAAGTTAATCGTAATATTGGTAATTTGGTGACTTGCTCTTTCCTTGAATGTTGAATGGGCTTCAGCTTACAACAAAGCTGGTTTCGAGTCATAAAAGCATCGGCGATAGAACAACCCCTATAGGCTAGAGGTAGGCCTATTAATTCTAGTGATCGGCGTTATTTTGTGCTGTGTATAGTCAAACGCGGCGGGAAATTTGCAACGTATTTTTAGCCGACGCCGGGATTTCACATGCATGTGTAGGCCTACTGTGTTGTGTGGCTAGAACAATCCATAGCCTACATAGCTTCGCAAGGCGTTCGAAAGGTTTCCGTTATTTTCGATATCTAAAATATTCGGAATTTAAAACGAATTTACTGGTTCTAAATTGTATCATATTTAATATCGAACGACAAAAGGTAAGCTACGCTGCGATTCGTAGTCAGGTTTCGTTTTTAATCCACACCTTCTGTTTGTGATTAGAAAGTCTATTGTCATTTCGTGCGTCTCGCTTTAGTATGGAAGACCTAAAGGCTCAAAATATGTCCAAAGTGATGATAGATTTATAGGCTACATTTAAAACCTTTTGGCCCAGTTGATTAGGTTTGCTCAAATTTCTAAAATTCAGGGTCTGTATTTAGCCTAGGCTATATCCATTTCTCTCATGTAGGCTACTTATATCCATTTCTCTCAGGCCCATTTGTTCATGAGACGCTCAAGACGCATAATATTATATTTGTAAGTAAGTAAGAATATTATGCCCATATTGGAGGTGGTTGCCCCTTTTATTGTAGTTCCAAAACATCAGGCCCCTAATCTACTTTACAGGCGAACTTTAGCCATGAGCTAGCCTAAGACATGTAGTAGGATGCAGACATTAGCATAGGCTGAATAAGGCATTGGAATTTATGTTCGATACGCCTATTTATAGCCGTCAAAACACGACCTAATTTATAACTATAAGCAGCTTATAGCTAAAAAATCCTAAATGGTAGGAAGAACTTTGCCATTAGGTCATCTCTGCATGAACATATAGACCCTATAGCTGCAACTTAATTAAACAAGCACTGTCTTGCGGAGGTTATTTTTAGAAGGGCGTTTACGCTGATTGGTCGAAATATAGCGGACTCTGTGCTGGGCGGTTGGTTACCGCGGGGCATATGAGTTTGAATGCTGAGAATAAAATAATAATTATGTCACGTGAGTTAATGTTATGAAACGCGGTCGAAAGAAAACCAACTCGTCACAAAAACTAAACTGCAGCTGAAATTAGGAAAATTAAAACCAATGTAATCGATGATTCGATGTCATGTGATCCTTGAGCCGTTAATAAACTGTCATCATCATGATCATCATGATGATGATCGTCATGATCATCACCGTCATGATGATCATCATTGCCATCGTTATCGTCGTCATCGTCGTGGTCATCATCATCATCATCATCATCATCATCATCATCATCATCATCATCATCATCATCATCATCATCATCATCGTCATTATTGAATACAATATAATTTACGTTGTCAGCCTTAAGTTGAAGAAATGTGAATAAATAAGTTTGTGAGTTCGTGTAGGCTATTCTTAATTAATCCAGCTGCATAGCCTCACTTTGGTTTACATGAAATTTAGCATCAATTTTGTTAAAAACTTGTCCACCTTGAGTCGTCCGCCTGTGGGACATAATGGGCATTTCGCTAATGCGGTCTGAGATGCGTGGAATAGGGGAATGTTTTTTAAGGATGGAGGAACGGCTTCCCTATAATATACATGACCCGGGTCGGCCAAAGCAGGCAGCAGTGAAAAGTTTCCATCTGACTTTCAGATGTTTCAGTTGTGGAAAACACGTAGATAATTGGGCAACTCGTGCTCTTCGGTTCAGATTATAATAGTTATATAGGCTATCTAATTATTGATAAATTTAGGCCTATATAATATATGTATACATATATATGTATGTATGTATGTATGTATGTATGTATGCATGTATGTATGTATGTATGTATGTATGTATGTATGTATGTATATGTATGTATGTATGTATGTATGTATGTATGTATGCATGCATGCATGCATGTATGTATACATACATGCGCATTCATCCTGGAACAGGTTCCATGCAATCTGCGACATGACCGAATATGTGAGCCTCTACTTTTGAATGCAATTGAAAAAAGACCATTCTCTTCTATTATAGTCACCTCACTCACCTGCAGTCAAAATGCTCTATAAAATCATTTACAATTTTAAAAATATGCACACGTATTCACATAGGCTATAATATAGCCTACGTGAATACGTGTGCATACATGTACGTATTCCATAATATTATTATTTAATACGTACATGTATGCATACGTAGCTCTATACATAATTATATAAAGCATAAATAGGCCTACATTGGCGGATGATTGGCCTATATAGGCCACCTGCACTCATATAGCCTACATTTCAAAGTGAATTGTTAATTGTATCTACTCCTGTTTATGCACAGAGTTTTACATTAACTTAGCCTATTCTTTTACAGGATTTGTTGGTCAACAGTATCAAACGCTTAGTCCTATACGTATAAATCTACAGAAAGTATAACATGGAGGCCGCGAGTAGAGCGCAGACGGAATCGTTTCTGCAGAAGCTTCGCCAGAGTGTCAACACCTGTTTTGTCTACACGATAACCTTCATGTCCCTTCACGAACGGGTCACTGAGACGACAGTGGAACTCCCTCAACCGCTTCATCCATTCGACGATGGACAGACGGACGTCGAACTGACCAGGGAACTGACCGGCAAGAAGTCCATCAACTGGTGCCGGACAACCAGTAGATTGGCTGCACTCAGCAATAGATCCAGTAAGTCGCCCATTGCATCGTTTCTATAGATTTGTATAGCTTTATATGCCTTGCTGATGCCAATGTCTTGTGAAGGTTATGACGACCTCTAATGAATTTCAGTTCCTTCTGTAATTGATATGTAGTATTTTATTGGTGTTATGTAGTTTTTCTGTGAGTTTTAATGTCGTTTTCTCTGGGTTTGTGCAGTTCATTATCGTTGATTCTGAAATTGTCACAGAACGTGATTTGCCAAACAGAATTAAACGGTTTTACTTTACTTTACTTTACTTTACCTATTCAGCGCGGAGACTCCCGGGGAACACCCTTTACCCGTTCATTTGTTCCCGTTAGGCCCGTTTTCAGCGGGTATTCTCGGTGGCCGGGGCAAACGGGTAAATGATTAAAGAATGAGGACTGTGAGGATAATAATAATTAATAAGACAATACAATAGAACTGGAATTTTATAAAATTACCTTTCTTGCAACGCTCTGAAGTGCTTGTCATCAGTCTCCTTTCAGGATTAATTGCCTCGCCCACTCATTCCTTTTCTTCTCTTCACATCATTCGATCCCTATTCAATTCTCCGCCTCTCCTCTTTCCTCGTTCTTTGCTCCTACACGTAGGCATAATTATATTCCCTCGTATACCTTGATTGTTTGCCTTGATTTCTCTTTGCTCTTTTTCTTTCTCGTCATCTATTTCTCTTTCATTCGTTGTTTGTTTTTCGAAAACTTCTGTAGAAGGCCGAAGCAGCTTCCTCCAATCGATTTCAAAGTCCCTGTGGAACGTAGAAAATCGAGAAACGGAAACATTTCTCCAGCTGCTGATGGATACGAATATGTCTGGCGCTAGAGAAAGTGCGAGATACAAGGAGCGATGGGAAAAGGACCGGAACTCATATCCAACCGCCAACAGCAAGTGGTCGCGTTTTTCCACCACTTCCTTGAGGGTAGGTTTACTAGGTTAGCTTAGATCTATAATACGCTGGAGTAAACACTACATGCTTTGAGTTCAATCAATAACTATACATATTTAATAGGCCCTATATGCTGTATCATCATTGTCGTCGTTGTCATCATCATCATCATCATCGTCGTCGTCGTCATCATCCCATCGCCGTTGTTATCATCATCATCATCGTCAGTAACTGTTGTGTGCTCCTCTCTTGATCGTTGCTTTTTCCATCTGGACTGCATTTTCCAGGCCGTCTGCCTTTTATGGATCAAACTAGATTTCACTTTTCTTTTCCATGTGCGGCGAAGGCGTCCAACATGCTTCTTCCAGCCTTTATAAGGGTCGGAAATCAATGCTCACTAGTTGGACCATGCCATTTAAGCATATTGGCCTTCATGTTGTTTTAATGATCGCTTCCACATCACTTTTACGGATCCTTTCGATCTAGAGAATGTGTTTGACGGAACCTCTGAACCAAACAAAACCTATTCTGGTATATAGGGCACGCACGTACCGCCGGGTAGCAGACCAACAGGATTTAGGCCTACTATTAGTAGACCAGACCTGCATACTACAGTTATAATTATGACTGACTGTTTTTTCTTCTTCTATAGATTTACAATATAGGTTATCTTAAATTTACTTCTGTCTTCACGTCGGTATCTGCATGGTTTATATTGTAACAACACATTAAAACAACATTAATTTTTCCTACAAGAAATAATCAGGTCAAATGACCTGCAGTGAGTGACCTCAGGGACGGATCCGTGGGGGGGGGGTGCAAATCCGGCCATGGCCCCATTTAGAAATTTCTTTATTTCACACCAGCTATTCTGGCGTGGGAAGTGGACTTGGCCCTCCCCCCATGAGTTTCGCAGGCCCGTCCCCACGATGTTCGCACAGGGGTTAAACAAAGCAATTGTAAACGTGACAGTGATTAAAAAGAAAAAAGTACTGTACGACTAAAAAATGTCGCCAACTATTTTGGCTGATAAAATGGTATATTTTTCCTGAGAATTCGAAGAACGACAAAAAAGGTCATCAGATTTTTCGGTGACGAAAGACGAAATCATATTTTTATTCCCTGTCCCAAACCCGAAAATTTTGCCGCCCCCCTTAGAAAATTTCTGGATCCCCCTGCGTGACCTAGGGTAGCGCCGCCACTGTACCCCCACTAATTTTTCTGCATTTCTCACACTGATCGATGACCCTACTCAATTTAGTGAACAATACAGAACTTCTGAGACAATAGAAATTGCAATTGTCAGGTAGGCAGGTATACCTAGAAATGTTACAAGGAAGAATTTTACACCTGTATAATAGAATTCATTTAAGTATATGTTGAGCCTTTGTTGGCTTTTCGGTCGAACGGTGTGCAATCAGGAAGTATACACGCTGATAAAAACATGTAGGCCTAGGCCAACTGCGTTTTCTTATATCACGAATAAAGCTAGGTATAATAGGCCTGCATACAGAGGAACAAGCAGATATACGACTGTATACACATAGCCTATACCTTAAAATAGAGTGGCAGTCTATACCTTACCTATTGGACGATACATAGCATTTATTTAAGATTTTGTGACAATGGCATATTAGCCTATGACTTCCTTGTAGCTTTAAACGCCTGTGGTGGGTCTATGCGTGGCGAGCACATGATTGAAGACTCATCGAAACAGCCTACACTGCAGCTGTCGCAATGGAATAGGCTAAGCTTATATAATAAGGCTACTATAATTATAGTTGAGAATTCCTTGGTTAATTTGATCGTTTGGCGCCACTTAATTCTCTCCGCAATTTAGGGGAAATGGGGAGTTATGGGACGTGGGAATTTATGGGACAAGTCTGTTGGAAACTACATGACGAAGAAGGAATGTTTAATTTGACGAGGTGACTGATTTTTGGCTGGAATGGACTATATGGTAGACTCTTCAATCTTTCCAAATGCTTGAAATTTAACAGACTTTTACTCATTTGTGTCAAATCATGTTATATCAATTCCAAAGAATTGGTGGCCTAATTTAGGTTGCTGTATTATAATTATTATTACTTTAAAAAATTATTATTATAATATTGTTACTACGCTATCAGCAGCAGCATTATCATCATTGTAGGCCTATTTATTGTATTTAAGCGTTTGCAAGTAGGGTAGGCCTTAACCGCCCAGAAGAACTCCCGGAAAAACATTATCATCATTATCATTGTTACCATCATCATCATCATCATCATCATCATCATCATCATCATCATCATCATCATCATCATCATCATCATCATCATCATCATCAGTGTTTTCATAGCTATTATTATTGTACAAAATGTTATAAAATCACAGTCATGATCATCATTATCATCGTCTTGACAATTATCTTCGACGTTGTCATCATCCGTATACCTAGCCTATCTAGGCCTATTCCTCCCTGCAGCGTTGCCGTTTTCAGAACTCCGGTAAGTCGTCCAGATATTAGGTTTTTCTTCACGTCATGTTGAGCCTGGATTCTCTTGGTAGAAGAACTAGATAGCCTACTATACTAAATTGCAATTTTGTATTGGATACGCTTACGGTTTGAAATAATATATTATTTTTGCGACTAGGCCTATAATAATATTATTAGACTATTATTATTATCGAGACCGTGGAGCTTGACTAATATATATTTACCGTTTGCAAAGATCGACTCTGAGTAGACTTTTCTTATAATCTGTAGGCCTATACTTGCATGGCATTTTTTGTAACGCACGCTGCGTGTTCTATTGGGGTTTTCACAGTCCGCATCGTGGGAGGAAGTATGCAAGTCATTCCACGACGTGGACGGAGTCTGGGACGGACGAACAAGCGACGTTGATAGCATTCACATCTTTACGATGTCTAACCTTATCAAACGCCCAATCATTCTCATCGAGGATGAAGCAATGGAGGATGACGACGACAACGAAACAACGAGCGACGAGTTCTTCTCAAGTCTCTTCTTGCCCAGTCTTCTGAAGCCGACCGAATGCGTCAAGCAGCCTCTCATCCTCGCCTACAAAGACCGGAGATTTTACCCGGTCGTTTTCCAACCAGACTCCGACCAAGGACCCGGTCGGAATCTGCGTGTTAGAGCAGTTCCCATAGTGACGAACCTTCTCCAGCAGTTCCCGATCCGTTGCCTTTCTGAGGAGGAACGTCAGAAGCAGGGATTCACTCTGGTTCAGTCGTACTTGAACGTCGAGGAGATTCCGTACACTGGACCGAGCGCTGTCAACCATGTCCTTACCGCTCGACTGGGAACAACTCAGCCGAATTTCGTGGAGCTGCAGGATAATCATTTTCTGGGTGGAGCAGAGGTGAGCTGCACTCGTCAGGGCGAACAGTCAAAGCAAGCCGACAGAAAAGGTAGACCTACAAAACAATTTATATTTTAAATACATTCACCTTTGTCTAGATCTGTGTAGGCCTAATGTAGGCTATAATTATGAATCTTTCTTGTCTTTCTTGTCAAGTCCTGGAACTTCCATAACTATAGTCTCATAATAATGCGATAAGAATAATTATTGACTTTGGCTCCAAGTCAATGTTCTTGTAATTATAATAATGAAAAAGAAGACCTTGTTCAAATTCGATTCATCATCGCACGTAGAACAAAATCATTGGTTCCTTCGGTTTTCACTTCAAATCAAGGGTTAGCCTTGTAGCCACGTTACAGGATGAAATTGAGCCTACTGCAACAGCTGGTCACAGTTGCCCCAATGGTAGTCCTACGCTGATCAGACCTGCTAAGGATTCGGTGAAAGTAACTGTAGGAAGCTTATTGCTGACAGATTCGATCATCAGTAAGCCATACAGCTCACGCTATATAACGTGCATATAGGACTATACGCTGATTCCCTGAATTTCAGTTTTCCTTATTTTTACGAAGTTACAACCTGTCCCTGTTACTTTTAGCCTCGGTCTCCCCTACAGTTCAGTGTAAACATTCATGAATTATTTAAATATTGATTTAAAGAATTTGTTGCTCTACTTCCTGATCACTCGATTATTTTCTTTCCAATATTCGTGTTATTGTTTGTGCAATGTGCAACACTACATCTCGTGCCAAAGGCGGATCCAGAGGGGGCCAATCCGGTCATGGCCCCATTTAAAAAAAGAAAGGTCATCAACTATTTTTGCGGATAAAATTGTATCTTTTTCTTGAGAATTCGATACAAAATTTGTATCGAATTCTCAAGAAAAAGATACAATGTCATTTAATGACTAAAAAAGTCAGCAGATTTTTCGGCGACCAAGACGAAAATTTTTCCCTGTCCCGAGACCGAAAATTTTGCCCTCCCCCTTCGAAAAGTTCTGTATCCGCCCTTGTCTCGTGCATATGTTAAAATGCCAGAAAAGTTTATGCCTTAAATTAATAGCAATAAGTTGGTCATTATTATAAATTTGAATATTTAATGCATTGTTTTTTCCTGCCATGACTCCCATGAGTCAGATAAGAGTCAACTGTATAGGCCCTATGATAAATCATGACTAATTCTTGAAGAGTTTATCTTGTAGCCCATAATGAAAGCGGAACAGTCAGAAATCATCAACTATATATACATCTAGGGCCTAAGTCTATGCCTCCGTCTAGGCCTATTGTCACTTTTAGACGTTAAAATTATAAGTAATATTTTAAATAGGCCAATGCGATTCGCTGATCCTAAGATGCAGGCTATTATTATAGGCTAAGATGCAGGCTATTATTATAGGCTACGCGTGCGTGATTATTGGAGTGCAAGTCGATATAGGGCGCCAGCCTTAAGACTAATTCGAAAATAGCCTATATAATTATATATGCCTACATGGGTTTGAATTCGAAAAAATTGAAACGGTTAGGCCTAGCTATTAATTTCACTCGAAACATGACACACACACGCGCATGCATGCCTTACCAACTTTAATAATAAATGACTGAAAGCCTAAAACTCTTTGGACGAGGAAGCTATTGACACGTACTAGACTCATTTCTCGATTCTAGAAAGATAAATTAAATGCGTTAAATGACATAAATTATCTGCGTGAAACGATAACCGAAAACGTAGCTTCCTAAACATGCAGAGACTGCAGTAGACTATACTATACGGTGTACAGAGTCCATTGTCGTAAAACAGGATAGGCCTACACTGTAGGTTCCGTAAAGCTGCCAAAGCATAGTAGATCTAGGCCTCTAAACACAAACTTCTTCTGGGATAAAAGACAAATTCAAGTTAAAGCTCATTCATAATTTCAACCGGGGCCTAAATTGCTGCCATGTTGCAACAGAGGCAAAGGATTGCAATGATGTTCAAGACAAGTTGGCATAGGGATCAACAGATCAACAGCAACTCATTGGCTTAGAAAAGACACCCACATTCGCTGTGCAACATTAGGTAGGCCCTATTCTGTCGAAAGCGTATATATATATATATATATATATATATATATATATATATATATATATAGTCTCGAAATTAACAAATCGCTACTTAAAAACTGAGCGCAGGGCACGTGGTTGTTCAGAGATACAGAGTTGAAAGAGAAACGAGCTGGAAATGGAGAGGAGCAGGGATTCCGATTCCGGCTGGGGATAAGAAAGATCGGAAGGCATTGGGAAGCGAAAGCAACGCATTCACTAAAAGCGCGACAGAACAGTGGATGTCAGTTTTGGGGGGGGGCTAAAGGGGGTAAATCGCCCAAATATTTCATTTTTACATGGGAGAAAAAT
This sequence comes from Lumbricus terrestris, assembly GCA_949752735.1. NCBI lineage: Eukaryota > Metazoa > Annelida > Clitellata > Crassiclitellata > Lumbricidae > Lumbricus > Lumbricus terrestris. Next base: position 12,717,875 of record OX457043.1, on the reverse strand, counting down.
GGATGGCCTTTTTAGGGGGCTTAGCCGGGTAGCCCCCCTAGTCCCCACCTAGCGCCGCCATTGTGACAGAAATGATCATTTCAAAATATGCAGAGTAGGCTGAGCCTGAGTGAGCCTATGTATTACAGTATTTGAGATAAACTGTTCTGGTCATAGGCCTATTATTAATGTTGTACTCAACGTACTATGTTTATTTAATTCTGTCATCAGGTGAAAATGATTACACTAGAATGATAGCACTGTCATCTGGACTAAGATGTTCCGAGCCACAGTGCAACGAACCGGTTGACATGGACAGTTACCCCCGATGCAGGCTCCATTCCACTTCGCTAAAAGAAGCTTCCAGTCCAATTCACAAGAAGAGAAACGAGATTACAAGTGGATTCTTGAAGCCGGAAACTGGTGACTTGGATAAAGCTATAACCACTTCGCTGAAGTGCCTCAATGTTCACTGCGATAGAGAAGGATCGCGAGACTACGAAGGAAGGTGTCGCATCTGTTACGTGAGAGGCAACATTGGAAGTTTCTTTGAGACGGTGGGTCCTACCCTGGAGTCCGGTGGACTGAAGTCGACCGAAGAACTGGCCAGGGAAATTGCTCCAAAGGGGGTCACGTCCAGCAGCAGTAACTATTCGCGGCCACTCAACTCGGCAACGACAAGCCACGAGGTTGAAAATGAGGTGATTTTCGAGCGGCAGATCAGCGAGCAACCCAAATGCATCTTACCTGTGTGCAACAATAAAGGATTGTCTACTTACCATGGACTGTGCGGAGAATGCTTCACTGCGGCGTGCAACAACAAAGCAGAGAAGGAGAAGGCAAGCACCCAAGTGGGGGGACGAGCACAAGGAGAGGACCTGTGTGGATCGGGTAGGTCTATCATTTTCAGCAATGCTCCTGATAACCTACGTCCACTCATCCCGTTTTAAACCTGTGTTCCATCATTAGTTCAGTTAAGAATGATGCGAGTCAAGACACTGAAGACGACTTTTAGGCTTCCCGAATCCACATATCGATATCGTTTTGACTACGCGCCATTGAATGAGTTGGTTTCCGTTTAATTGTAGACTCTAAACTTCGAAAGTGCTCTTAGATCTATAGCTATAGGTGCAGGGCGCCAGCTTATTCACAAGCGCTGCTTCATGTCAGATGTGTTGTTCAGAGATGCCAGGTGGAGATATGAATCCAGTTGTCCAAGGGATCAAAGCTACTTTCGTTGGGTCTATAGCAGTGTTATTTCAGTTATGGTTTTTCAGTTACAGTTTAAGTTACAGTTATCTATTTTTTTATTTTTCAGTTACAGTTTCAGTTACAGTTAACTGCGATGAGATTTTTCAGTTTCAGTTACAGTTATTTCTTATTTTTCAGTTACAGTTTCAGTTACAGTTATTACGTGTATATTCAAACGTCACAACTACTAAGACACGTACTGATCACAGTCACACATATTGCGCAAAGTTCCCAGAAAGCACTCTCGACTTGCGTCTGTGCACTTTCGGCCTGCAAAACATTTTAAAGAAGTATTTTATATGTAAGTGCCTTTCATGACATGCCAACAGTGTCACTGTCAACATATTATAACTTACAATAAGAACAATGGAATTCACATATGTTCACAAACCAAAAGATAACGAGTGAAACACCCCTCAAAGTGATTAATCAACTTGTCGTGTAATAGCAGAATTACAAATGTTATAGAAAGGCAGTAGTCAAACATACTACTATACTATACACTAAGGAGCAGTAAGGGCTCAACAAATGACTAGTTTCTCTTCATTGGTCTCATGTTCTTTAAAAGAATTTCTTGTTGGAGAGTGCAAGAGTGTCTGTTTGCATTGCATCTGTCTGCTCCTTAAATGGCTTCAATATTCTGGCTAGCTCTGCAAGTGCACAAAAAGCACTTGTTTTATTTTCAAGTTAACTCCTTTTGATTCTTCAGTTATACAGTTATTGTTTTTCAGTTTCTATTACAGTTTCAGTTATTCAACATTTTTCAGTTTCAGTTACAGTTACAGTTAACTGGCAAAGATTTTTCAGTTATTCTGTTATTTCAGTTACAGTTTCAGTTAATAGAAATAACACTGGTCTATAGACTATTTATAGTTGGACGCAGCTAGTGGACCCAGTATGGGCGTAATCTGCACTTCCGTCATATTAACTGGTCGCGTATACCAGCATTACCGCAACCGTTTAATGAGTCCTTATTGGCTCCAAGTGGCCATGCTGGTAGGGTATGTAAGCCTATAATGTATGCATGCATGTATGCTACGTATGTAATGCTAGGTATGTATATGGACATTTATGCAGCTCCCTAATGTAGTCCTACTCTGGAACCAGACCAACCATTGGCCCTACTTGTTGGAACCGCCTTCCTCGCAATCTCCGTTCTGAGCTTCTTGGCCTTTCTCTTCCTCTGTTTCGTAAACGCCTGAAGACTATACTATTTGTTAGCGGGAGAACTTGGCTCGGGAGCGCCACTGAATCTGTGAGCGGCGCTAAGTAAATGTTTCAATTACAATTACATTGATATTCAATACATAATGATGATATAATTATCGTCTAAGTTGTTATATTGTTTTTGTCTGATCAGGTCGTTCGTCTGTTGTGGTTGAAACTCGAATAGTGACGAGCAAAGCGAAATGTTTGACCGAAGGATGTCATTCGCCCGTCGACAACCACGATCTTGGATTGTGCAGCACATGCTGTGAAGTGCAGCGTCAGGCTCAACAGGGTATGTTACACATCAACTTCAGCCCCATATTTAATCCATAATCATTGCCCTGAAGTCGTGGGTTCAAACCCCATATTGAGCGAATTAATTTTTCAGCTCTCGTGATTTAGCCGAAGCCTTAGGCTACGCGTAGCTTTCAAGTGGCGATTTGAAATTTGAATCACGGATCACAGATAATGTTGTTAAGTGTCTATAAAGTATACGATCATCCTTATAACAATATCAGTCTAGTCTTTGTTGCGAGTGCCTTATCCACATAGGCCTTCTAGTAGTCTTATAGACGCATAGGCCTACGTAGGTCTATAGGCCTAGGTCTACATACATAGGCCCAGTATGAGAATTGTGGAAAAATGACTGGGTTAGGGGTTCGAACTATGATCTGCGTGGAGTTTGGGTGTGAAAAGCAGACTTTACTATGGGCCATAAGAAAGTCTGTGGCGGGCGAGTGAACTCCTCAACACCCCCGGAAATTCTTGCCCTCTATAGGAATAGGCCTATCAACAAGCGCCGGTGAATAAGCTGGTCACCCTGACGTGGCTTTTGTGGGCGCTGAGAAATTCTCGAAGATTTACATTAGCCTACATTACAGTCATTATCTGTCTTGAAACGTGTTCTCCATTTCCAGTCAGCATAATTATCACACATTCTTCTCTACTAAGGCAGCTCTTCTCCTTGCCCAAAGTTTTAAAAACTTTCCTTCCCATCATGACAATGATGAAATAATTGAACTTTCTCCTCTTGACTTATCAGCCACCTTCAACTCTGTCAACCACGTCATCCTGTTCCACTACTTAAAGCACTGGTTTGGTGTTTCATGCGTGTGCACTTATCAGATATAACTTACAGCTTACTTACCTACTTGGTCTCTAGCTTTTGAGCGTAAGAAGCAGTCCAAAGCAACCAGTCGAACCTCCACAGCGCCGTCGACTTCCGGAACTCAGAGACGCCCGTCATCTTCCATAACCGGTGTCTGTCAACCATCCGACGAATTGATTCGTCCGTTGGATCCACTTCCTGGCCAGTCAAGGATCAGTCCAAGCAACTCACCGAGGCGTAAGACGCCCTCGTGGAGCTACGCAAGGCCAGAGGAAATTCGAGCGAAGATGTGTCTGCGGCGCAGCTGCGACCGATTTGGGGATCCGGGTTTCGGGGGATTTTGTAGTGTCTGCTACATGCAGCGGAACTAAAGGATCAATGTCCTACCAACTAAGCTGTACCAGCGGATCTACCCTTATTCTCGCATTGTAGGCTACCCTGGCAAAAGCCGCAAAACCATATAGGCGTCATCCTAGAACGGATGCTGGAAGGGTAGACCATTTAAAAGTTATTCTTTGAACACTTGTAGCCTCCCATTAAACCTATTTTGAGTGGTGTGTCTACAAGAGCAGGATCAGCTAGGCCTTTGATTATCGTATTTAATAAGAAGAATCCCTTACCTATTATCTGCGACAGAGCATTCTCGAGAGGCTATTTTTTGTCTTTATTGTATTTTTAAAATTTCGTGTTGTCACGTTATTGGACATTGTAGGTCCGTATTTCAAGGAACTTTGTATCGGACTTACTAATCTAATCGGATTTAGTTTGATGTCAAACATTCTCTTGGGCTTATCCCGCCTGTTGTAAGGCGTCCTTGTAACAGTCACTCCAACAGTGTTACGGCGCCATATAAATTGTCATAATCCTTACTATTATTATAATCATTATCAAATATGACATTCAGGCCCGCCGACAGAAATTCCGGGCCCCTGGGCTGAGCAGTCACGGGCCCCAAATAGGGCTGCCAACCGTCCCGGATTCGCCGGGACAGTCCCGGAATCGACCCTGTGCGTCACGTGTCCCGGATTGATCTCAAATTGTCCCGGAATTTGGTCCAGAGATCCACTTAGCGCAATTATTGTCCCAATTAATTTTTGCTTACCATTTGTACGATAATTTTTACATTCTATTCTCTATAAAACCTATACATTACGTTGTTGGCTGAACATCGGGAGTTAAAGTCTTGAAAATTTACAGTCTTGAAAATTTACTGACACTTGGTTTTCGGTTTAGCATATTGTGTCCAGTTTTAATGCTTTTTTGCGAGAGAGCGTTCAGAATTTTGAACGATCTGTTTGTCTAATAATCGCAATTACCTGAGCACCGAGAGTTCACCGACCTTAATAAGGTGCAACTGTTGCTAAATATAAATGTTAGCATGACATGCTGATTTCTGCGACTTTGTGCCCAGGGTTCTGGAACTGCTTAACGCACATAAGTATAATATATTAAGTATAGGCCCTAAGTTTAATATAAATTCTGCTCTTCGGGCGCAGACCTATGAGCGTATATGCCTACATACGAATTTCCCTCAATTTGGGCTCATAAGTCATAGGCTACTCTGAACTCTGAAGAGCCTAGGTGACTGGTGTTTGAAATGCTTCTTCTTGAGGTTGACTCTTGTCTTAAATTTAGGCTATAAAATAATGTCTTTTGATGATTTGTCTGAAATTATTAAGGACTTTTTAGTGGATTGTAGATTCTATACTGGGATGACACAACTTTTGTTACATTATGCGCTTCTGTGGATTGTGTAAATTAGTACTGGCACATCGAGTGGCTGAAGGCGTCCCGGAATGGCAAAGTCAAAAGTTGGCAGCCCTAGCCCCAAACTATATTTAGACTTACTGAGCAAATTTACACAAAAACAGATAAAAATAACAATAATGTGGGTATGAATGTACGCTAATGCTTACATTTATGGGTTTCGTCAGTTCTTAATGTTAAGAACTAATAAATAATATGGTAATCAACAAGCAACCTTTCTTGATTTAACTGCAACATATCTCTTATAAATAATATTCTGGTATAGTTCTCTATCTTGTCTGCGAACCTAAAAAATGCACTTCGGTAATGCTCTATCTTCATCGCCTGGAAAATTGTTCGAATTTCTTGTAGGACCATATCTCACCAGCTTAATAGCTGGCTATAATTATCGCCTCATAGGCCTAAACGCGGGCCCTGGCGGCAGATAGAATGCCAACATCAAAACAATGCCTCTTTGCCGTTTCCATAATTTCAGCATTTTCATTATTCTTATTTATGATGTTTCATTTGAAATTAAGATATTAACACCACAAACTTCATTTTCATTCCTTGAGTTAGGCTATTATACGATCATCATGCAGGCACATTTAATTCACTAGAATTAGCCGATGTAGGAGTAGGCCTAATTACTGGCTCTGATTGCCTTCTTTTGATATTCTAAATTGAAATAGTGTGCTACTGTATAAGCTTACCAATTTTTGCCTTTTCAAACTTATTAGCTTTTTCTGTTTGTTTTTGTGCTCCAGATTTGTGTTTATAAAATATTCCATCGTTGCGAGAGAAATTTATCATTTAGATTTGTTCACTTGCAATTGAAATCTGGCGGCGCATAATTTAGCAAAAGAACGTTCTGAGACGGAAGTGCGCGTGTTCTTTGGCAAAACACTGATAACTAAGGTGATGGACAGTTGCTTGAAACTTAAACAGTTGTAGTACTTAGTGTAATAGTAGTAATAATTAATTAGGGAAGTTTTAGTGATTATAGGTTGGGCCCGCCGTCCGTAATCAACATATAAAACATATTACAATCACTGCAGCCCGGGCCCCCTCCGGGCCCCTAAAAGTCGCCGGGCCCCTGGGCATTTGCCCCCCCCTGTCCCCCCCTCTCGGCGGGCCTGATGACATTCACCGACAAATCATTCATTCATAATTGTTTTGACTTATGGCCCTGGCGAAGCTTTCGCCGGCATCAGCCGCTCCTTTATGGACAGCCTCCAGTCATCCCTGTCCTGTGCTCTCCGCGCCGCCTCTCCCACTCTCCCACGGTTAGTCCCATCCTCAGGCAGTCCTCTTCTGCCACATCCATCCATCGCTTCTGACGTTCCAGGTACCAATCGTAGCGATTCTCTTTGCATTAATAAAAGCATGTCTTTTCTCTCCTGGCCCATCGACACTATCGATCCGTCCTCTCTTGGCGTTACCCAACTTCGGCTTTAGGGATGGGGCTTCATTTGCTCTGTTTCCAGAATCAGGAGTCACTCCAACATTTTGATTGACCGGGACTTTAACCCGGGTGTTTTAGGCTGTGCTATCCATATTGAAGTTTACTACTAGTGAAATCACATATTTTCTTTTGCAGTTCAGTTGAAGAAGTTAATTGGTTATTTAAAGTCATAAACTTATAATAATAAATAAATTGAAACTCTGTAATAGATAACTGCAAAGTCTGAACAACAATGATTAATTATCTAGTATACAATAAATTGATGAATGCATGGAGGTGAAAAACAACATCGTCAAGAATGGGTTCTTATTAGGCTACGAAGAAATTACATTGAATCACACGAACAAAACTTAACACTACGTTCAGTAAACAATTATTATAATCAATGTCCTATTGTCCTTAAACTTCAGATTATGAATAACTATTTGAGGCTTACAAAGATCAGTTTCATTAATACTATGTCAGCAATATCACCTAAAACTAACCTAAAGCAGACATGATAATTCATATGTTATCTCTAAGCTTTTGTACACAGTTTATTTAGTTTTATAGCCCAACTGTAAATACACTGAGGATATGAACAGCAGCATTATATTTCTATGTTCTAAACTATGTCAACTGTCAACTGGCCTTAATAACTACAACTACATGTACTGTCTTGAAAAAACTGGGATTACTGATTCACATATTACGGGTATGTCTGATTTTCTGTACATAAAGCAAATTTATACCTTAAATAAGCCAACTGCACAGATAGTGAACGATAAACAACAGCATTATGTTTTCTATGGTCTTGCAAAATATCATCCAAAAGACGGCTACTATCTTGAAAAACTAACACTGGGACACAGAGAAAATATTTAGCTTTGAAGTAAATGCTTCTTTTACAAGGTCTGGCTTCTTCATTCTGGAATTTTGTCAGACAGATAGAAGCCACCAGTTTCTTCACTTAAGGCTTCACATTTGGATAATTAGCCTGGAACTAAAAAAACACACCAAAAAACAGGAGGCTATAAGATTATCAGTAAAAGAAAAATGATTAAAACTCCTTGCAAAATTATTATTTCATATAGTCTACTGATTACAAATAATACAAATCAAGCAATAAACATCTACAGATGACTGCATTCTGTGTCATGTACATAAATAATAAATATGCAAGCAAATTAATGTTATTGAAACCAACTGGAGAGAATGTGTGTCAAAGTCTAAAACCTTAATTAGGTCTGTCTAATTGAATAAACGCCTTAAGCAAGAACTGAATAAACATAAATAATCTCTAAAGACCAGGTAAAACATAGTTAGAGTGTTAGAATTCTGAAATTTCATTGTTAGCTGAATGGCATCTCAAATGATCATTATTTTTCTGTTGGAATAAACCCATTCAAAGAGCAATTTCTCTTGTGATGCCGTAATTTTTAACGCATCATAAAACTACTGGTACAACTAGTCCTTCAAAGTAGCCTACGTCTGTATTTTTGGTAACAATAAAACGATCTGAAATACACTGCTATTCCACCAGGAACTCCTCTCATTATCGAGCCATATCCGCTCGTTTAAACTCAAGAAGATTCCATATTAAATATACTGGACCAGGTATATGGAACTCGTTTCCTAATCATGTTCAACAAGCTTCCAGTTTACAAAGAGCAAAAACACTACTGCGCAACTACTTGGTTAATGACTGCAACGATATTTAACCTTGTAGGCACTGATTTTATTTTATTATTATTTGTTGTGTTTGTTTTGCGTTCTTTAGTTAAGTTTTCTGCATTAATTGTCATCTCATGCTGTTCTTTTAGCCTATTGTTCAATTCATTATGTCAACCGTCTAGCCATCTGTTAAAATTGCATATGTAATTAGGTGTCCCTGTTAGCGGGATATTCATCCCTTAGGGCCTTCCTTGTTGCCATCCGATTATGTGAAGCATGTTATACTATGTCTATTGTGTATGTTGATGGTTGGTTACAATAAATGAATTGAATTGAATTGAATTGAATAGACTACCGGTACTAATAACTCTATTACAACTTAGCCCAAAAACAATAAAAGATGGAATACTTTGCAGCAAAGTCATATTATCAGAAGGATAAACTGAAGCCATATTAAATATAATAATTTGTATTTATATCAGAGTAAATTTTACTCTGATATAAATACAAATTATTATATGGAGCGTAACACTATAATGGATCAGAAACTTTGACCATAAGAAAGTAAGACGTCAGAAGACAGGAGTTTTTAATGTGGATATGGCAAAAGATGGAGTAGATAAGGTGGACTGAACCTATAAGAAACAAAGACGTCGAAGAGGTACAGCAACTGGTGGATGAGGAACGAGTTCTATGGCTACAATTATTAAAAAGACTGAGGCAAAAGAAATGTAAAGGACATATTTTGAGGAGAGTATACTCCCTTCTTAGAGATATCATCGAGGGAAGAATGAAGAGAAGAAGAAAAAGAGGGAGACAAAGACATATATGCTGTTGGACTGGATGATGATGATGATGGAAGACTACAGGAACCTGAAAGAGAAGGCTTGACAAAAGTCAACATGTATCGAGAAGCATTGTGTCTACTGTCTGGAACGACCTCCCAGTTACGCTTCGCTCTCTACTTGTGGTCCATCTGGTTGGGTTCTACAAGTCTCTCAAGTCTGTTTTCTTTGTTCGTGGTTGTGCTGGGAGCGCCTCTGAGTAGTTTCTTGAAGGGGCACTATATAAATGCTCTGAATGAATGAATTGGAAGACAGACGATGATATTTACTCTAGCCAAGAGACGGTCTGTAGCTGGAGCCGATCTTGAGCTGTGTTGACTTGAGCTGTGTTGACTTGAACCTCCTCTGTCGTTGTGTGACTCATTCGATTCCATTGGACTCGGAGACTCTGCCACAAATTTAAAACATAAATGGATAAGTCAAATAAGAGAGAAATCACCTTTGAATGTTTCCACAATGAAGTGGTCTAAAGTTGTAGACTAGTGCAGAGACAGAGACCGCTTCCTTGTGCATACTCCAGTCTGTACCTACCTATGGTCTTTCTCAAAGTACCTACAAATGATCTGCCTAATAAAACTCTAACCAAACATTAGGAAATCGTTGGACTTGATAAATTAATCGAATAGAGTGGATAGACTCAGCATTTGCAGTCTCACCACAAATGGTTTTATTCATCAGAAATAGACGGTTTGATATATATATAATTATATTATTCTATATATATTATATGAATATATATATATATATATATATAATTATCTACATATAATTGTTCGCCCACAATTGTCTGTGAAGAAGGAAATGAGAAATCATCTGACTCATCTCAAACACAGAGGCCTGACAAAATGCCATGCCACAAAATGTCATAATGACAAAATGTCGTAAGTATAAACGAGGAAATAAGTGTTTATTTTAATAACTGATAATCTCAAATTCGTACACTTTGCAACAAGACAACGGGACAGAATGTTAAATTAAGAACTCTGTTACCTCTGAGAGTAGGCATTGCGGGAGTATAGAGAACTTGGTTCCTACAAATGTAACATTAAGAAGGACTGCAATGCATAAAGAAACTTCAGCTATGCAATTAAGCAAAGTGCCTCAATAAGATAGTCCAGCATTCTCCTGCATCTTCATAGAGTAGTTAGTTCCCTTGAAGAGACTCTAGAAAATCATGAATTGTTAGGCTGCTGGAGAAAGATTCTTACAATAAGCAAAGGCAAATCATTTAAAAGGAATATCAAGTCAGCATGCACTCATAAATATTGACCTATTTGTTTTCTCTTAAAATTTTGCAAGAAAATCGTGCATTCTATTTGACAATGATCCAATAAGCTGCTATCAGATATGTCACAAACCACTCAATTACTTAGCATGAATGTGCGTCTTTAATTTTTTTTTATAAATTCATTATCTGTGTCAACTATTGATAAATGTGACACATTCATATTATAAGCTAAATGGCGCCTGAAAGCAGCCTGCTCAATAATAAACACCTGATTCTACAGCTGCTGCTTAGACTTATTATATTCTTTGCATGAAAACCGTTTAAGACCTATAGATGCATCTGAAATTCTATGGAATCTGCAAAATTACCTTGATGCTGGATAATGAGGGATCTCTCCTGACAAGAAAATAGAAAATTTTAATAATGAAACAACAAATAATAGATATGGATACCGGTATGTGCGTTAGACCTTGTTCACAATCTAGATGAGGAAAGCCATAACAGCATGATGCATGTACCGTTAGTGTGGTTCACAGATACATGGTAAAAAATAAAGTTCAAGCTAAAAACCAGGGCGCCCTCCCAGTTTGTTAGACCTATCAATAGTATTATTGAGACAAAATTTCAGCTTCCTATTCCAACTGGAAGGCGGTGCTCAACGACTGTTTTACTTTGAATGGGCCAATGAAAAGACGTTAATTGTAGAAATAAATGTGTTGAACATATATTCCAATACAATTGTGCTTTATTTCAAGATAGATCATACATTACTGTAACATGACAATATGTGTGACACTTAAACAATTGGTGAGCTTGAAATATAAAATTTCAGTAGGTTTTAAATATGGAAAATGTCAAAAAATGTCAAAAACATCGTTAAATCCACGAATGTCTATAGTTCTCGTTTTATCACTCCAAACATACGATGACGTCTACACTGTAGAAGGCTTTGCAAGCACAGTGCCAACAGCATATTTCTTTGTTGATTGAGTGGGGACAGCTTTCCTATTTGACTCAACCACTTGGAGAAAATACTGCTTTCTTCTTCATCAGTGATGAGTCAGTTTAATTTCTTGAACATCTTCACACTTCTCTCAGCCATGTCGTTTACCACTTTCTATTGCCGACTTCAGCCCTACCCTGCTGATAATCATCATCGTCAGGCTATTGCACTGGTGTAAGTATAAAAAGGAATCACCAAATTTCAGGCGTGGCAGTAGTGTCAGTGTTCACTGGGTTGCAAACTCGCCCAGGCAATCCCCCTCCTTCTGTATCGCAGCACTACCCGCAACATCCTTTTACTAGGATTTGCAGTCATTCTGAAAAAATCTTCACCTTATCTGTACCATATCAGGCAAATGGCAGCATAACAGTGTCAGACATTCAGCCTCATCTGAAAGGCACTAAGTATTGATAATTTTCTAGAACATTCATGGCAGCAACATTGAGCTCCTACAAATAATAGTCACCTGAATCAAAAGTCCTATATCAATCAAAATTGACAGATCTTGCCCTGGAGTTTCAGCAGCAAGAGGATGCCTTTGAGTGAAGGTCACCCAATCACACAAAAGGATGAATCTGAGTTTTTCTTTTCCCTTAGATTGAATACTTCACGTTGATTGTTAAATTGTTATAATTATTTTGATGGCATGCAGTAACCTGGCCATTCAGCGTGCATGGTAAATTGGGCTCTCCAGTTTCTTTTTGAAGGCTGACTTCCAAGGACAACCATTGACACCTCAATGACTTCCTGGTAGTCGTCTCTGAAATTGACTTTAATTTTAGCAGTCTACTTGATAAAACTGATCACTCTCTCATGGGAGGCTTCAGTAGCGGATACGACTTCCAGTACTCGGATGTTGTCACGTGTCACACCATCCCACACAGCTTTAAATCTCTTTAAGATTAAACTCTATTTTGGATTAGATGGACAACAACACAAGATGAAGATTTTGGCTTAAATCAATTCCACCACAATGACGACAGCAGGCCAACCACAGGAACATTTTACATATCCTGTTTTCCCGAAAAATGTACACTCCATTAAAACGTCCGGTGTTGTGTCAAATATCAAGTCTTAGCCATTATCAGCGAGTCTCAATAACTTCAGAAGATGATCAATGACCTTGGATTTAAATTATATCCTGTCATAGAGGGACATTTGGGCATACCAAAGAGTTTAGCGACACCATCACCTGAAACTAGCACTCACAAGTGGTCAACATTTCCAGTGTACTGCAAGTGGTTAATTTGGTACAAATTCAGATCTTACAGCTTCAGCATGCTCCATCTTGGCTTCTTAAGCACTCCATATGAATGATATTCCGTGAAAATGGCAGGACAAAAGGATCGCACATAAGCGCTGCAGTAATAATATTGTGACCAACTATCTCAATGCTTCATTATCGGATCACCAGGCGTGTTATTGATATCAAAATGCACTTGTCACTTGATGGCTAAACAGCTGTCAAGTAGCTAGCACTGACTGTAATAAGTATGATAGTGCAACAGAATCTATTTCAAGCTCATCTACATGACAAGGGTTGAGGTTTTTCATCAAGCTAAAAGGCATCAAGATTTCTTGCTAATACAACTACATGGTAATATTTCGATGTCGTTGAGCACCGCCTTCCGGTTGGACTGGTAAGCTGAAATTTGGTCTCAATAATACTATTGATAGGTCTAACAAACTGAGGGGGCGCCTTGGTGTCTAGCTTGAATTTTATTTTTTTGGACCACCCTAATGTACCGTATGTAAAGTGGTGCAGGCACTCCCACGATCAAGGATGTTTAAGACAAAACATATGCATTTGCAATCATGTATGTACAGCGCAAATGTGTGTATATAAATATGTATATATATATATATATATATATATATATATGTATGCATGTGCACATGTAAGGATGTACATTGTACACATGTATGTAAGATTTTTCAAAAGGAAGTATGTTTACTTATATGGTGTAGTTTCATAATAGACATGCCTTACCATGAAATGTTGTTCTAAGATGATGGAACTCTTGATATGTTACTGTTACATAGTAGCAAAGTAGCAAACAGAATGTTACATAAAAAACCATAGCTCTTCTTAACTTCTTCCATGTGTTGCCATTGCTCGAAACTAAATTATCATTGCCTAACTGGAATACCATAATCCAATTAATTCAATTAACTCACCATCATAAGTTTTTATGTCAGATACTGTACAGGACCATTTTCTATGGATTTTGCTCTGCTATAAATCGTCTTATTATTATTATTGTTACTATTATTAAATTATTATTATTATTAAATTATTATTATTATTAAATTATTATTGCTGCTATCAATAGCTCTAGCAAAATATAAGCTATAGTCAAACGGAAACTACAAAATTCTGAGAGTTCCCTTGAAGAGGCGCTATATAAATTCTTGGAATGAAGTATTAAGCAGGCAAACAACATTGCAAATAAATAGAAATGCATAAAAAGAATTAATTCTGAAATGAGGTTCATACCCAGTCGTCCATTTGAAGGTGGGGTACGAACACTGAGTCTTGCTAGTCCGGGACTGATGTGAGTGACAGTTGTAGGAGTTCGGAAGTTGAACAGAGGTACATTCTGAGTCGAACTGCCAGATGAAGGCTAACGTTGAACAGAAAATACCACAGAAGCAACCGTTCAATTCACATCATCCAACATCCATAACCTAGTTGCAAAGTAGGTCTACTTTCTAATGTCTGGTTGAGTGAAACACACAATGCTCATGTCTTCAAGTAGGTGCTTGATCAGGCAACAGGTAAACCATTGCAGACAACAGACTTGGAATTTATCCATGATTTCTCAAGACTTACTGCATAACATTGGAACCTAAAACCTCTGCAAGATCAGACTGCCTATATCGACTATAATTATAGCAACCACAGGCATAACCTAATTTCTGCACAGTCTAGCACTGTCAAGGTAATAAATTAGCATTAACAATTTTTAATGAAAAATACAAAGCGAAATTAATTAAATGTTAGATTCCGGTCGAAAATTTTACGAAATAGACAAACATACCAGTTTACTTGCCAAATTCAGAGTAAAACTTTCTTTTGACTCTGCAGACCTATGCAAACAAGCAGACTAATTAAATCACAAATACAACAGAAAGATTAAGAACAAAGAACGATTAATTGGTTAATGATTGAATTGCAAGTCTTTCTCAAGAAAAGTAAAGTTCATCATATCCAAAAAGGAATGCAAGGCACTCATTTCTTTTCCATAAAATAGCCATAACTCAAAGTACAAATACATGGACGAGTGTGTCGTTGTAAAAGTAGCTTTGGCAGATATGAAGAGATATACATGTACTTTTAGATGTCCCTAACATTAGAGTCTTAGTCAATTGTACTGATAAAAAAACCAGAGGCATAGTAGTTATGATCTCACCCTTTGTTAGACTTGTCCAAACCAGAAGCCTGTCCTACAAGTGGTAAAATTTCGGCATTAACACATGCTCTATGGCAACCACTTTAAGCACAGTTATTTCTTCACAACATAACGTCTTGCTTTATAATAAATAGATCTATACCTTCTGGATGAATGCTAACAGCAATTATCTTCACTACGAATTCACTCCGTTTATACTGTATATTTCTGATTAAGCTGCATACTAAAATGTTCCTTAAAATGAATTGCAAAACATATATTTGCACAAGTTTTGATGTAAAATGTTGAGGTCTGAGAGAATAAGAATTTTTTAAATGTACAATTTAGTTTTTATCAATAAACCCACAGTAAAAGATGTGTGTTTCAAACTCATTCAAAGAATTACTAAGATGCAATTTGCTGAATTACATGATTATGTTACACGTAAAGTTTCACAGAAAAGCCACATTTTGTGCCTCACATTCACCAAATAATGTGTACAAACAGCAGGGTTAAATTAATATTAATTAAAATTAAATCACACCAAAGTCATCAAATAACTTTATGAAAGAACAGTACTAGACTTTCACACCCGGCTCTGCCAAGTTACGCCATGTGCCGAGTCGCCTGGGTTTGATGAACTTAAACAGCTTTAATGTCAAAATGTGACACCACAAAATTTCACATTACTAATGTTCGATTCACCAGATGCAATTGCTCAGATCTTCCCCGCTAGAATTGTATATTTTTTCGCCTTCACATGATGTTATGAAAAATCAGAAATGGCTATACACGAGTATAAAATCAGCAAGCGACAAATCATATGATGCAAAGACAGACCTTTAGCCGTGACTTGAATGTGTCCACATAAAATTATGTACTGAATCTTAACTTGATTAGAACATTCATTCAATTGAACCTACCATTTGAAGAATGATGGGCTGGAAGAAAAGAAATACAACTGCCGAAATCTTTCGATTCCAAATCACCATGCGCTCTACAAAATCAATTGCATATATACAAACAGATGAACTCGAGACACCTCAACTTGCCATGCTATGAATATGATCGCAAAAATCTATTCCTCAACCAGAAAACCTTATGTCTGAATACAATTTTTTTTCTCGTCCTACCAAATAAGGAAGATTTTATCTTGTCCCACAAAATACGGAAGAAATGAAAAACGACTTACATATTTTTATTAGTACTTGGCTGAATTAATTGCAGTAAAATAGCACGAATGAATCAAGTACCTCCTGATATCAAATCATGATCTACATCTTAAAAAGTTAATAAACTAGATGGACAAATAAAAGCTAGGTATACAAGAAAACCAAGAACATAAACTCTGCCACCAAACTAACTGTGGCACTACCATCCCAAGCCTGGATGATTGTAACTAATCAACTAAACTTGTAAGGAATCTATGAATTTACTAATTTTTTTCTTAAAAATACAAGAATAATAATTAATACTGTCAAGTTTGCATGTGTTTTCTGATCCCAAAATGGGTGTGTCCCCAGTGGAATGCCATGTCACTTTCTGTAGCTTAAGAAATGTGCTGATCAAGTAAAACTGAATTCAATTCATCTCTGTCTCCTTTACCTTATGTGATAATATTCTGACATGGCACAGGAAAGCCAGAGTAAGTGTTCATTTATGTAGCGCCTCTTCAAGAAAACTCATCCGATGTGCCTCGAACTAACTACTATATACAAGACCATGATCAAACAGAAAGGTCTTCAACTACTTGACGCGTACAAAGCCGCTCATCTCGCAGATTTCAGGGAAGCAATCATCATGAAACCAATGCTATATATATATAAGGTTCAGGCATTTGGATTCTATAAAATGATGCAAAACATGTTGCAGAAGCATTATAAATCATTGAACATACCTGGTCAAAAAGTTTGGCTACAAAGAAAGCATAAATACTTTAGTATAAATAGTTATATCAATCCGAAAGTCCTCATATGATTTATGTAAATACAAAGTTTAGAAGAAAGCAGATGCTGAAAGATAGGCAACATGCAGAGAATGACTTTCATATGAATCATTTCTAAATGTCTTTAGGCGATTTCAAATGGTGCCATAACCATTATACTGATAAAAAACCAATTAATCGTCTTCTTCTAAAAAATCTCAGATAATTTTATTTTATTAATGACCTTCAAGCTCAAAGTTCAAACTGATGCTTAGAAAGGAAATGGTAGTTGATATGGTCAAACCAATAAGACATAATCCTGTGCAATGTACACAATAAAATCTTAACCTATAACCATGCTATCTTCGGGTGCCAACCAAACACCATATTTTAATACAATTCTTATTATAGTGAGATACTACAAAAATAATAACAAATTTTGTTTGGAATCCATATAATTGTCTGCATTATATGAGAATTCATTTGATAATGAAGCACAGCAAAAAATGCATTCCTGTTATAGACATTGCTACAAATTCAACAAATCCAGTGATTCAGCGTCAAGAACGTTCATTCAGCAAACAAAATAAATTGAAAACGAATTGTGTAGTGGATAGTCACAGTTGTCAAACAACAACCCTTGTACAATAAATTAAAATGAAATTTGAATTGAGAAATAGTCTGACTGATTTTCGGTCGGAGTTGGATTTGAGTAACTGCTTCAAGTAAATGTTCTCCTTCCTGATACTCTCCAGTTCCCTCTCTCTTTCCCTAAAACGAAAACAAACTTTCTGGTGCAACAGTGCAAAGATTCCTAAAGGTCAAGATCCAACAAAACAAAACAGCATTTAAAAAGCTTCAAAGTCAAATAGACAGCATATTTGCAGCGACAAATTCTATATGCTGAAGGCACACATGATGGAGTTTAAAGTCAGTCATAAATGGCCATTAGATGCCACTAAAACCATAAAGTCAACATCCCATGTCTCAAGACATGGATCTGCTCATTCACTGTGTTCCACCAGCGAGTCAGCAATGAAGAAATCCTAAAGTTTAGGACAATATTTATCTCTTGCTTCTCAGCCTATAGGCCTACCAGCAGCGTCCTGTACAGCTTGATGACAAGTTCTGCCATAGAAGCAATCTCAAAACATTCTATAAACACAATTCTGTTCACTTACAGAATCGTCATCTGCATCTTCTCAACAGTGATCACAGTCTCTGACAGCTTATTCATCAGGCACATCAGCTACAATTGAGCACAAGAGGAATTCATTAATAATTGCAACAGGGCTGTTTTTAAGGAATTTTTAGAACTGCACAACCCCTTCTTTCCTTTCCCATTTTCCATGGTAAATTACTTCCAATCGGAGGACATTGACCTTTTTTGCTAGTTTTAACTATACAGAAGTGCTTCTACAACTACACAAATCCCTTTAGAACTGCACATTTTGTGTACAACTGCACGTTAAAAAAGCCCTGAATTGCAATATTATACGGGAACTGATTGGATACTGTTTCCTAGATTACTTAGACTGACCTAGATACCTATAAGAGTCCCAACTGCCGGATTTTGGCATTGAATCATTATGGTAATTATATACCTTACATAAATTACATATATTCATAAATTACATATAATTCAACATTCTGAAAAAGTCTACCAGTCCACAGACTTATATACATGTAAGCTGTCCTACATAAGCATTGCTTGGATTTAACACTCTAGGCCAGCGGTTCTCAACCTTTTTAGTGCGGCGACCCCCTTGGTAACATTTCTAAAGTTGTGACGACCCCAACCACAAAATTGATTAACTTTCTCCCCACAATGCATTTTTTTACCATTGTCCAATGTTATGCATTTCACTTCATATACGTATAAAACAAACACTGCTTGGAAACTGTGCGAGGTTTCCTGGTTCATGAGATTCTGAGAGAATCAGCTGTAGGCTACCTATTCATTAGTTTGAAGTTGAAGTTTCAAAAGTCTATTCAGCTCGTGAAACTTCGACAGCTGCCACATCCTGCTGATGGATCTCCCAAATTCCCATCTCAAGTGCATCTTCTTGGCGTCATCAGCTTTAATTGTTTTAAAAAATACTCGTCATGGTTTCGTCATGGTTTCCTGCATCTGTGTGTCGCTTCAGTTTAATTGTTGTGCTTCATCGATTCGATCGACAAAATATAATTGCCAAGAAGTTTGTAATTCCTCTATTCATGACGCAACTATTAAATTTAAATAACAGGCTACTCTGACAAATAGTCGATAATTTTTCTTTTCTTAACACTCATTTCACATACCGTAGCTGATTCTTTTGGGAGGCTATCAGTTTCATAAACTTTACTTATGTTCCTTATGATTGCACCGAAATGGGGAGCGGTTCGAGAGGCGCATCCCATCCTAATTGTTGGTAATTTTTTGAAATTTCCACTCTGCAATAGTAGCATTTCAGGTTGTGTCGTTTTAGCGAAATTGCTCATTTCAGTGCTCAAAAGTGTCTCCCTCCCATTGTTCAAAATTGTCTCAATTTCCACACTGTAGGCTATTGGTCGCATTTTCAGCTGTTGTCTCAAAAAAATGTCTCATGATATCCGTGCTGAAAGACCTCACATTTCAATAAATGTTCCATACTCATTGTTTAATTTTTATTGTAATTATAGCACGCAAAGCTGGAATTTTAAAAAAAAGTTCATTATGGATAACAGCGAATAACACTGTAGAAATTTATAATGAATATTATTAAATATTTTGGAAATGTCGGGGGAATATAAGCAGCTCGGTCCCACAACCACATTTCAGAGACCAATCCAAGTCTTCACCCACGTGTTACATAGGCATCACCAGCTGACAGCATAGTTTCTTTGAGCAACCCAGATATTGTATAATTTGTTAGAAGAATGGTCAACGTGAAATTTAAATTTGAAAATTTACATGGCAAAATTGAAATTAGCTGCTGCAAGCTAACGAATGAACATAGGAAGTGCATAAGTGAAAATTTATTTTAAGTTGCTATAGTGTGGTAGATAACGTTGAAATTGCCATTACATCTTTTGCAAATTTCTGAGGGCTCAGGCGACCCCTGGCAAATCGTCAGGCGACCCCCGTGGGGGTCGCGACCCACAGGTTGAGAACCGCTGCTCTAGGCTGCTCGCATACTTACTTTTTCCTGGATGTAAGCCGTCATTTTGCGACGATGGTTTCGCTGGAACTCAAAAACCTACAAGAACACATATGCTGCAAAGTTAGCTGTTACTCCTCAATGTCACAGAAATAGTGACATTGAATTAGTGAAATCAGTTGCAGCTATAAACAGCAAAGGTCTTTAAAATTTTGAAAGTGAGAAGTTATAAGGACAAAATGTAACCTAAAGTTGTTAAATAAACATTCAATAGTGTTTAATAACTATCAAGTAAACTAGATGTTTGCCTGTCCTAGATGATAGTTGAGAAGAATTTGAAAAGTCGTCCAACATGTTAAACAGAAAATACCACAGAAGCAACCGTTAATCCATACTTTATTAGTATTTAATAACTAGATGTTTGCCTGTCCTATGATAGTTGAGAAGAATTTTAAAAGTTGTCCAGCATGTTGCCAATGTGTTGGACAGAACAGCAATACAGGGAAATTAAAAATGAGTCTATAGTGTACATGACCTTCATAAAGTATAGGATAGTAACGTCATCTACCAAAATGAAATGAGTCTTTTTAACAGTTAGGATAACAAAAACTTCTCTTAAAGTTTATGAAAAAAATCACTTAATGACATCTCTATTCGTTTATAATGAAGTCCTATTAAACAGGTCTATATCAATTTGAAAACATCAAGATATAGGCTTTCAGTGAATGAAGTATTTAGAAATTTATGTCAACTTCATAAGATGAACAAACAAAACAGACCTAAAAGACAGGGTTATAACTTAGCAGCGAGTCTGTATTACCTGGAGGGTCTGTGTCAGTTGTTTCACCTGCTTCTGAAGTAAATCATTTGGATCATTGAAATAGACTGCCACATCATGGTTCATCTTTGCCAAATCAACAACAATTAATCCATAATTAAATAAAATGAACACCAAGATAAGCCACTGTCTGCAATTTAAATTGACTCTAATATCTAAATGAACAGTAACACATGTATTAGAAAACCATCACTTTTGGGGACATGGTGACTTTCCAGTCAGAGTGCTCACCTTGCAGGTTAGAGACTATAGAGTTCAAGTCACCCATGAAAAGTTCACTGCATATATTGGACTTTAACTAGTTACACAAAGTCAATTAATGCTTGGACAAAAGATACTGCTGGAGCATATCTAATAAATAAAAATCAATTTAAGCATTTATAGATGACCATTAATGTTATTTAACTCCTCTCACTGAAAAAATACTGGATTTCTGGATTGTTATCATTGACTTTCAAGCCATACAGATATTATAGGCCTATTACAGTTCACAGATAATGCACAAAGCATTTTACTTGAAAAACCAGTAACAAACACATTCTGCTTTTAAAAGTAAAATAGACGCTATGATGCTAACACAAGCTTATTTGTAGATCATGAGAGCCATCTAAACATATCCTGAGGCACTTGTTCAAATAGTAATGTTTTCCAGCGCTACACATTTCTATTAATTAACATTTAATGCACTATACTTTCATGCATACTTTCAAACCAAATCAGCAAGAAAGACATCTACAAAAACTGCATTATTTAAATATTCAAAATATCCACTACCTCAGCATTCAATGGTGTTGATTTGAAAACTTCATTGCAAACTTTACACCTTTCATCTTGACCTAAGACACAGAATGTTAATCGCACAGCAGTTAATATCACCCAAGGTTGTGAGATTCCCCAAAAGTGCTTTACAACACACCAAAAACCAAGCGGTAATCAGATCAACATCTAAAAGACCAGTCCATAAAACAGCTGAATAAGCAATTTGAAAAATTAGCAGGGCACACAGGCACAGGGAGAGAGACTCAGAGAGTTTTAAAAAAGTGATGCTGTAACATATAACTCCCATACGTGAACGAAGAAGATGAACGTTAAATCTGTAAAATATCAAAATTAGGAAGAATAATTGAATTGTGGGTGCAACAAGAGGCAAACCTGCCATAGTCTCGAATATTATTGTGAGCAAATTCATTAGTTATCCTCTCAACCAATTTCGAAAATAGTCCAGGAAATTTAGCAAGAAATTCTGAACAGGAAAACGTTTAGAAAGCTTCTAAAGGTTACAATTTTGCCCAGGTTGACGGTATTTTTTTTATCTAGATTGCCTGGACTAAAAGGGTTGGCCAGTGAAATAAAGTAGGCCTATGCCATAACATAAGTATTCGGTATTCCTAATTAGGATATCAGGATAACAAAACAGGAGGTAGGCCAACGCATGAAAATCAAAGCAAATATGATGCAAACATTGAAAAATTATGGAAAAGTGGGTAAACACGCACACTGGATGCCCGTACACGCACACTGGATGCCCGTACTCCAAACAATATGGCTGCCAACGAATGCAATAAAATTAGAGCGCAGCGACCTATCCTATCGACGGCATCGCAGCATGCAAAGCGCTCAGCAGAATGACTGCACTAACCCTAAAACTAACCGACCCTGACGCGATAAATGCTGGAATGCATGTTGCGATGCCGTCGATAGGATAGGTCGCTGCGCTCTAATTTTATTGCATTCGTTGGCAGCCATATTGTTTGGAGTACGGGCATCCAGTGTGCGTATTTACCGAAAAATGATAGCACAATTAACGTTCAGAAATATATATTTCAATGAATCGTATAAATCTCAAACTCCACCAATAACCTGAGCGAAGACAATCCTGACAGAATATGTGACCGCAATTGGTCAGTGAAAACTGCTTTCCACTTCCTGGCTGCCTGTAGCAGCCATTGCAATGAATCCAATCGGTCATTGTGAGCAACACTTAATTGCAAATGGTATCAAACACATATAATATTATTATATTAATTATTATATTATCAAACGTTATTATTAAATGCGAACTTCAACAAAACCATTTGACCAGAACGAAGTCTTGCTGCAGGTTCTTGTTTTATATGACGCTTCAGCAGACGACATAACATCAAAAATTCTTATAGCGCAAGTTTTCTGTCTTTTCACTTAAGCTTATTCTAAAGTTGCGCGTAATAAGATTATTATCATGCTCTCTTAAGTCTCTTTATCGCAGCCTTAAAACAGCCGGGGTTGAATTGAGAGCGTTCCTGAATAGCAACCGTGAGGGAGCGCTAGGTTTTAGGGCCTATAACTTTCCATAGTACCGAATAAATGAAAGTAAAAAAACCAGACTTCTAAATTAGCATAGGCTATAGACTAGCAAATGGGGTTCGATCTTCAATAATTCCACTGCTATGATTGTAGAAGTAGGCTGTAGGCCTAACCGATTGTGTCTATATGTATAGGCCTAAAGGTAGGCCTATATTAATTTTATTCCATAATAAGTGCTTCCAGTGTGTTTGTGTTACGGTCCTACGGAACCTTCTTTCTGCTCTGAAAATGTTGATGGAACTTCGACCTATTCGGAACACACCCTGGTAGGCCCATTATCTTCTGCGCGTAAATAGTGCACCTATAATCATGGCAGCAGACTAAGTCAGAGGTCTGCACCGATTTCATATTGTCGGCGACGGCGGCGCGGCCGGCGCATTGCTCTGTCATGGCTATCTATAGGTATGCGGGCTACCTATACACGAGCCACAACCATATATATATATATATATATATATATATATATATATATATATATATATATATATATATATATATATATAAACACATCTTATATATATATATATATATCGCCTTTTCTAAGCCTCCTCCACCTACATGGATTAGCCTATAGGTATACCACTGCAAACGATAGCTTCGAACTCCAACGCTGCAAACTTCAAAGAACTGAACGATTGGGCTGCCTGTCGTTTCCTTACCCGGATGTACATGTAGACCGTTTGATAGACAAAGCATTCAGACGTACATGTAGGCCTAAGGGGCCGTCCTTAAAGTACGTCACGCTCCAGGGGGGGAGGGGTGTAAGAAAGTGTGACAGTTTGTGACAGAGGGAGGGGTCAGGCCATGTGTGACGTCACACATTTATTTTTAAAATTCTTTTTTTATTTTTTTGTTCTTAGTACCTAAAATCCGACCCGGCTCGGCCAGGCGTGTCTAAAACCCGGCCTGGCGGGATAAAAGTTGATTTCCCGTTACTATCAAAGCGTTTAGGGACACACGTCACTATCAGAGGGATTAGGGATAGTATCCTAGGGTTTAGAGGGTTAGGTAAATGGTTATGTTTAAAAATAATTTGTTCGAAAGTGTGACGTACTTTAGGGGGGAGGGTCCCGAGATTTGTGACAGTTTGTGACAGGGGGAGAGGGGGGTCAAAAATGGTCAAAAATAGCGTGACGTACTTTATGGACGGCCCCTAAGCTTCTTGAGGGGGTCATATGGGCTTAGGCCCTAAATCGTGTAGGCCTAGCCGCCTAGACTATTGGTCTAATCCGGAACCTGTTTCCACCTATTCGTCGCCTCAGAATTATTATCTTCGCGTATGCAGGGCTTTTTTAACGTGCAGTTGTACACAAAATGTGCAGTTCTGAATGGATTTGTGCAGCTGCAGAAGCACTTCTGTCACACGTTTTGTGCAGTTAAAACTAGCAAAAAAGGCCATTGTCATCCGATTGGAAGTAATTTACCATGTAGGATGGGAAGGGAAAGAAGAAGTTGTGCAGTTCTAAAAATTCCTTAAAAATAGCCCTGCGCGTATGTCCATTTTTTTCAAAATCGAGTTTAGACTTGATTTGTAGCAAAAATTTGCTTATCTTTCATCTCTTTTAATAGTTAAGAGATACCCATACGACAAGTCGTTTTAAAGATATTCACCGAAAACTACCTGTCGTATGTCCATGTATCAGGATTGCCTTGTCGTATCTCCAATTTATTTTGCCGTATCTCCAGTGCATGCCGCATTCACGGTTTAAAAGTGCATTGTCGTATGTCCGAGAAAGCTCGTCGTTGATTGGACGAAGGAGATACGACATATCCCACTTCGTTGTATCATGGTGTCGTATCATAGGCGCAACCACCCTATGGGACCCACGGGACGCGTCCCCCAACTTTTGAGTGGTCCCCTAGCTTTATTATTATGGTCCCCCTCAACTTTTAGGACGTGATTCATTATGGTCCCCCCAACTTTTAGAACGTGATTGCGCCTATGTGTCGTATGTCCAGGGAATAAAAAGCGTTCTTTTATTAAAAAAGGGTATCAAACTTGCGAAAATTGAAAAAACAAAGTCGCAAATGATTGTGTATTGATTTCTTTTATAAGCCGTTTCACCATGTCGTCTGCGCATGCGCAGTGGGTCACTACAATAGAGACCCCACATATAGTGTATTGGAGACCAGAAAAAACCATAGAGATATGGATTATAAAAAAACATTGTAAACCCGTAGCAACAATGTCTACAGACTAAATCGGTCGTTCTGTGTGTTTACACAATGTTCAAATTGGTTTCTCCGGCTGCCTATGCGACCCGCCGTTTAGACTCTTTAATTTTCCTGCGAAAAGCAAAGACGCAGATGGAAGAAGACGGTGGATTGAACTGGTAGGTTTAAACAGTATTTGTGTAAGGATTTCTTGGGTGAGCGGCTATGCTTGGAACATTAGCTGGTGCTCATGGTTTTATTAAAGACTAAATCAAAAGCAAAAACATCTGAAAAGGCCACATTAAGGGTCAGCATGGTCATCGCAATTTCATCCCACATATATTATACCGATGTGAAGAAAAATCATACCCTTCATCTTTACATGCCTAAATAAATGACCATTACTATTAATGTCATTTTAAATACTTTTTTTCAAATTTTCTGTATCTCTTTATGTACCCATGTGCGGTGTGTCACTTTGTTTTTGTCATTAAACGAATATATATGTATATAAATATATATAACTAGCCCGGAACCCATATCAGTCGCCGGTACCTTGGGCATTTCCCTATAGCCCCTCTCGGCGGACCTGGTTATTGTAATACAGTGCACAGATGTCGATTACGGTACCATAATAATTGCAGGGTTGTACATGCACCTTCAACTCAACCTACCAGTTCAATCCACCGTCTTCTTCCATCTGCGTCTTTGCTTTTCGCAATGTTTTTTTATAATCCATATCTCTATGGTTTTTTCTGGTCTCCAATACACTATATGTGGGGTCTCTATTGTAGTGACCCACTGCGCATGCGCAGACGACATGGTGAAACGGCTTATTATTTGAATTTTTGTCAAATTTTTTTCTCGTCAGGATGACTTGCAATTGATTTTAATTCATTTTATACAACATTTTCCAAAATTTCACAAAAACCATTCTAAGTTTCAGTTTAATTTTAATGCAACATCCTTTTTTATTAATGTCGATGCTTTAATATGACGTCTTTGCCTGAAGTTTTATGGCACTCATTTTTTAAAATTTCCGTCCAAAGTTCCGAAATTTCAAACTCGATTTTCTCGGAATTCACAAAAGTGGAGATAGGGGCCTACGCGAAGATAATTCTCAGGCGACGCATTGTTAGTAGGCCCTATCCCAATACGTGTAGGCCTACGTTTGGGAAAACGCTGATTCATCTGCGTAAATAACAATGCAACTAAAGAAGCAATAGCCTATATGATATGCCTATAATAATTATGCCTATAATAATTCTATAGTAGGCCTATAATATGCATTATAGGCGGCTTTTAGGCTATACGGCCTTCCCGGGTATTTTTATTTTTAATAGGAATAAACCAGAGC
Source organism: Lumbricus terrestris (assembly GCA_949752735.1). Lineage (NCBI taxonomy): Eukaryota > Metazoa > Annelida > Clitellata > Crassiclitellata > Lumbricidae > Lumbricus > Lumbricus terrestris. The sequence continues at coordinate 12,691,261 of OX457043.1, read as the reverse complement.
CTTCTATCAGTAATAGAAGGCTCTGGAATAAACTATTGGGCCTAGTAAGAGGGTTAGGCCTATATCACGTCACGAAATTCTGGGACCCATTGTTACGCGGAGAAACCATGGCAACAAGGAAATCATACGTTAGTAAGAATACATTGAATTCGCGTATTTCTCGATCTTATACCGGCGCAAAGTGAAACCGAGCGACTAGGCTATATATAGCAGACTCTAAGACTCTAGTATACAGTCTACACTATAAATGGAAACATAATTATATATAGTTCGCGCTTCTTTCGAGGTTTGAATAACAGACAAATTCATGCATTAATAATTTTAAAGGGCATATTATATATAGGAATGACCGCACTAACCATGCATTACCGACCCTCACGACGCCTAACCTGAACCTAACCGACCCTCACGACGCCTAGCTTGATCCTAACCGGCCTCACGACCCATAAATCTGAACCTAACCGGCACGTCGGTCCCGGATACTATAACAAAGCCATTTAAAGAATACGCTAAATGGCAAAAGTATATGGTATCGGGGACCGGCCTATGTATACGCAGTAAACTTATCTTTGGAAGTCTCTAATAGCGACACTATAACCTGACCCTAATCTTAACCCCAACTGACCCTCACGACGCCCATCGTGACCCCGATATTATAGGCCTATAGTTATCCCGGCTGAACAACTACAGACCTCATGCCAACCTAAACGACTGCTTCGAGCTGCTAAGTGCAGTGGCGGCGCCAAACATATTATAGGCCTATAGGATAGGCTTACGCCTATAATGGCGTAACTATGTATTATAAAAGAGACGAATAGCGACACTGGCCATAAGCCTAACCCTAGCCGACCCTCACGACGCCTAACCTGACCCTAACCGAGACGTCGGTCCCCTATATATAGGCTGTAGGCCTAGGCCTACTACAATAATTATGCCCTTACAATTTCAGAAGGTAGCGTTAAATGGTCATGGGAGTTAGGCATAACTGTAGAATCGGAGATCGACATATTAGGCTACACCACCGCGTCCCACAAATTTAGGCTATAACAAGACTATGCATAGGCTAGTTCTTATCAATTTCTCTGCATTTTGTTTGCAGGCTTAATTAATGTTCGTACATACAGGGCCTAAAGGAAACAATTAGGCCTAAGTTCCGCAGGACCATTGAAATCTGCAGCCTAGGTAAAACGCGGCAAGTAGGCTAACGACTCAAAGTCAATCATTTTGGAAGATGGCCCGAAAGAAGCGAAATCTCGAGCACACGACCTCCAACTGACATCTTCTTTTATTCCGAAGCACATGCAACGTGTCACATCATGGACTATCCGAAAAAGCTGACCGTACCGAACGAGTCGAACTTTCCACAGCAGATCGTTGTGACGATCGATCCCCGCAGTCAGCTGATAAAAGCAAAAGAAACGCCGGCCAGACAAACCAACGAACCCCTCTGTCACTGTCCGCCACAGTCTGTCCAATCACAAGGCAGTCACGTGAAACTAATCACAAGCGACCAATGCGAAAATTCAAAGATTACCAACGCTCCAATCACCGAAGCAGACGCTTCCGTTCATTCAGCGGCCACGTGGAAAGACGCGACAGCCAATCGATCGGAAGATATCGTCGACTGTCGAGTTTCGATTGGACCCAGCAAAGATTGCGTCACCAATGCCGACCAATCAGCGGCGCTTCGTCCGGCAGCATCCAACCAATCAGCGGAATCGGTCGTCTGCCGAATTTGTCACCTCAGCGCTACAGAGTCCAGTAAGTTGAACTGTAGCCTACATAATTTTTTATCTGCGCATAGCGAAGGGAGTATAGCCTAAATATTATAGGGCCTCTCCATCTATCTCTCCTCCTTATACCTCCCTCCCTCTCTCTGTCTTTCCAACTCTCTCTGTCTGTCTGTCTGTCTGTCCGCCTAATTAGCACTAAAGTCTAAACAGGTCTGTCTGTCTGTCTGTCTGTCTGTCTGTCTGTCTGTCTCTCTCTCTCTCTCTCTCTCTCTCTCTCTCTCTCTCTCTCTCTCTCTCTCTCTCTCTCTCTCTCTCTCTCTCTCTCTCTCTCTCTGTGACAACATATTTAGGCAGGCCAATCTATGAGAATAAACTGGTGGCTTGTAGAAAAGCCTTTAAAGTATAATCAAAAGGTCTACCATAGAGGCTAGGCCTAGTTTAGAAAATGTGCATTTACCACTGAGATTTAGGCCAGCCAATGTGTAAAATGGACTACCATTAAATTTTAAACACGTGCTCTCATGTTAGACATAGAAAGCACATGGGTGCCCACGACGCGTAATGTTTGTTTTGAAGACGCCCCACTGGACGAGACCGGATGTGAGTGTCGAGGTTCTCTGAGTCTGTGCCACCGACGATGTGTGGAACACTGGATGCTCGTCAAGATGTCGAAGCAGTGCGAGATCTGCCAGCGACCATTCAAGTACGACATCGTCATTCCCGAATACCAAATACAAGGCCAGGTGATGGACGAGATTATTGATAAATGATAATAGGCATATAATTATAATCAACCAGTTTCAATTTTTCGGATGGATATATATTGGATGTTCGCTCAGTATGAGAATTGTATCAAAATGGCTAACCGACCCTCATTATTTTAGCCTGCATGATCGTAGACCTTTCCCCATTCGTAATCTCGTGTGTAACGTGCATGGGTGCACTGCAATGAAGACTTTACAATGTGGTAAGAAAGACCAAAGTGGGGGTTGAACTGTTCAACTTGAACCTCACAGCAACACCCATGGGCCACGACAATTCTCACCATGCATGGGTAGGCTATAGGCTTAATGCCATGCAAGTTCCTTAGAGTAAAATCTCAGATAGGCCTAAGCGTAGGCCTATAGCCTACGCCCAGAAATGATGGACCGGCACCCAGATTTAATATCACGGCAGGTCTATGCCTATCGCAGACAGAAATATCTCAACTGAAAACTGTATTGGTGGAGTAGGCTATTTAAAGAAAAAGATTGGGTGAATTTTAATATCTATCCCTCAGTCGATCGTGGCCTATAGCCTACATTATCGTTACCATGACAATAGGCCCCGCCTAATTAGCACTAAAGTCTAAATATCTAAAAATTATGACCAACTACGATACCTCGGTGTGACCTATGAGTTCGCAGTCCAAGGTCTCGACATCGTCGGCACGGTATAAGTGGACGAGTAACATATATAGTGGTGGACGGATCTGGAACAGATTTAAGCCTAAGCTTTGAAGACCGTATTACAAGTATAGTCTTAAAGATCATCATTTCGGCTTCATGATGCCAACAATTTGGTTTCTTATTTTGCTTGATGCATGCGGGATAGTCTTAGGACTTAGGCCTATAATATTAATAGTACACGCTTCGAAGTGGAATATTGCAATTTGTTGCAAGTCTATATGATGATGATGGTGCTCTGCCCGAAGGCAGGTTCATTGGCTTTACGCCCCTGGGGATGAGATGAGTGAGGTGGCCTCCCGTTGCCTTCCCCACAGACAATGATGGGTAAGCAACTTGCCCAAGGTCGCTCCGCAGGAGCTTGCGCCCCTGCGTCCCACACGTACGTGCTAGCCCGAGATATCTAAATCTCTGAATGTCAACTCCCAGCCCGGGGCTTGAACCGCAGTCCGTTGCAACCAACAGACGAATGCCGTCCTCGCTTACCGGTGTAGCTAACTAGGCCAGAATAAAATAATAAGTGAGAAGACATGACCGCTTTTTTGTGCTTGATCTCAGTTCTCCCCAGCAACGCCCGTCGACGGACCTGGTCCGATGACCGCCTGCCAGGACTCGCGTCGTCTCCTCTTCTTCGTCATCTACATCCTCCTTCTCTTCACCGCCGGCACGAGCACAACGCTCAGCATCTTCTCGCGCGAGGAGCACATGAAACGGAAGCCGGTCAACGTCACCATGGCGTCCATAGAGCTGACCGCCCGCAACGAACGGATGTACGCCTACGGGGTCAGCCTGGCGGTGACGATCTTCGTCGGCTTCCATATGGTGGCCGTCGGGGTTCTGTGGGTCGTCGCTGAAACGATAGTCCTGCCACGTGAACGCATTCTCAGGCAGCATATCGAGATCTTCCGGAGTATCTACACGGCTCAACTCCAGGAATCGAGCTACATCTGGAGGAACGGTGGAAACGCAGAATCTGGAACCGGTGGAGAAGGAGGAGGCGGAGGAGGTCTTGGCGGCCAGACAGCAACCGGCGGAAACATAAGAGTCACTCCGATTGGTGGACAGATTGCACGAAATGACGGAAGTGGTCAGGTGATGACGGTCATCTTTTCTGAATTATACATGCAGTTTAATCACATTTTGTCCTTCTCAAAGACATCTCTGGAGCAGGCCTTTTTTAACGTGCAGTTGTACACAAAATGTGCAGTTCTAAATGGATTTGTGTAGTTGTAGAAGCACTTCTGTACAGTTAAAACTAGCAAAAAAGAAAATTGCCATCCCATTGGAAGTAATTTGCCATGGATGATGGGAAAGGAAAGGAGTTGTGCAGTTCTAAAAATTCCTTAAAAACAGCCCTGGACATCTCTAGACTGTCTAGAGAACTGTTGACAATCTTCTTCCTTACAAATTCCCTTCCTTCCCGCCCATTCCCTCCCCCATCTAGCCTATCGATTGCTGATAGGGGTCATTCAAGCATAATTACGTAACGCCGAAAATAGTGAAGAACCGGGACCGGTCATTAGCAGCAGTTGTCCTAACTCTTCTAAATATACGGTTCTGGGTGGACCTCTAGCTCTATTTTCTTTCTTTTTGAACCAGGTCCGGCGGCCTCCGACACCGCGATTCCGCGATCAGAGGCGCATTCCTGAGATCATAGTTCAAGCGGGAAATCAACTGGCCCTGCCCTTCCGACGTCAAGGCTTCAGTCGCCCGGCTCCCCCTCCGGTGATGCGTCGACTTGCCGACGGACACCGAGGGCCTCCTGCCTCTACAGGGTGTCGTCACCAGGTGCCAAGACCCTTCGACCAGGTAACTCGACCGGACCTCGATCGAAATACCCCGCACGAGTCTCCGACGATGCAAACACGTCCGGGGTTTCTGGAGATCTTTGCCGCCCAGATGGGAACGGGCAGCAGCACCTTTGAAAACAACCAGAGCATGGAGGCTACGCAGGGAAACACGCAATGCAAAGGAGTGGACGAAATAGGTGCTTCGCAGAATCCTGCGAAATGTCTGGCCGAGGGTGACCAGGGAGATCAGGACAAACTGTATAACATTGAGATGCACGACCTCAATGATGAGGCATCGAAATCGGAAGCGGCTGCCTGCTGTACGTCGCATATCATCGGCAAGCAACAGCACTCGGCGAGTTCGGAAAATAAATAATAAGACGATTTAGGTCAGGTACTGTGCCTAAATTTGGAAACCCTTAATACGTGCCCAGCCCAAAAGAATTTTATTGTTATCAGTGAAATATAGAACTCTGCAACGGAACTCAGGCTACTCATAAAAGCAGTTCTCATGGAAAATTTCTGGTCCATTTTCAGGAAAACAGCGGACATGTAGTTTATTTATCTTGCCCAGCACACGTATAATTAAAAAATTGTAAAAAATATTCATTAGCATACATCGGAATTTTGATTGTAATATTAAACATGGAGGGCACACAACGACAGCCTAATACCCTGGTTTATTACAGCAGCCATGGCCAAGCAACTGTGTCGATTTGTTGAACAATAAGCATCCACAACTATGCAGATATGTCAGACATACATCACATGTTATGCAGGTAGAGCAATACTATTGCTGAAGTGCAGATCTAAATCTAAACCTAATCCAATATAAACATTTGTGAAGTTCTTCTCACAGCAGCACAATACAGAAGTACTCTCTGCGTGACAGGCCCGTGAAAAGAGAAAGGTCTTCAAGTAGCAGAGGTGCAGGCGAATTCCACCCCCAGAATCCTGCTACGAATTGCAGGGGAAAGGCCGTACCACATTGAGGGACCAACAAATGCAAAGCATCCACATCAAAAACCATAATTATCATTGTGAACATTTTAAAGCTGGGCATAGAATAGGACCAGTGTTTCCCTACACAAAATCTGCAGATGTCGTCATTTACCTTGCAGTTGACTTGTCTGCAGTATGAATTTCTTAAAGATTAGCAAACTTTTTTTAACTACATGCGATTCAATTCTATATTTACCCGAAATCTTACTCACCAATTCAAGTACTACTGTTTGAGGAAGTGAGTAAATGAAATATCTGAGCAGCACTGCACTGCTTTCAATTCAAGAAAATTGCAGAAACGCAAATCAGAGTCAGTAATTTTCTGTCAGATAAGCCATTCAGAGAAAAAGCTTTGAGTCCTTTCTTGAAAGAAGAAAGTTTGAACATCAGGAAAAAACTATTTGTTAGTCTGATATATCGATGACGTAACTAACTACTATTATGTTGTAAGTTTAACAGACAAGACACCATGAAAGCAACCGTGTATAGCGTATATATGTATAGCAGCCTCCTTCTTAAAATGCACCTGTTAATAGGTCACTCTCAAAAACATTCTGTAAGCACTTGAAAACTGTTCTCTTTAATCAGGCTGGAGCTGAGAGCACCTCCGAGTAGTTTACTTGAAGAGGTGCTAATCCAGTGACATTAATAATAATAATATTAGTATTTGATAAAATAATGACGACAATTTCTAAGATGCCGTAACACAACACATACCGTTACAAGGGTGCCTCTACAAACAAGAACGCAATCAGTCAGAGGTACGCCTTAGAAAAGAGATATGTCTTGAGTCAATCTTTGAAAGCCTCAACTGAGTTGGCCGAACGAACAGAGGTAGGCAGACTGTTAAAGCAGCGGGGCCAGCAGTTGAAAAAGCACGCTCCTTGAAGCGTGTACTCGTCCTCCGCACATACATAATCCCCTTTCACACTGGATCTCAGCGCAAGTTCAGCACCTGTGAAATACCTGACCTAACCTTTGCAAATCACCTGATATTTTCTAACAATTGCAAGAAATAAAACAAATTCACAACCAAAGGCGAACTACAAGAGACTCATGCCAGAAAAGAATAAAAAAAACACACAATCATACCATTCAGTTGACTGAATTTTTATTAAAAACTGTGAAAAAAACACTTAAGAAACCGGTAGAAGATGTAAACTAGAAAACAATTTGCCAATGTCATAATGCTGAACATTCAAAAACATTAGAGAGAAATCTCGCCAGACTAGCTACCAGCCGCTTGGAGGTAGTTCTTGCTGGAAAAGTTGAGGTGATAAATGGAAACGGATTTTGTCGGAAAAGATCCGAGAGGTTCTAAGGGCGTCGTCACATCTCTGGAAGAAAACCAAACAAGACGCTCAGAGTAGTCGCAACCTAATGAGGTTATTATCATGAGGGTATTATCATGAGGGTATTATCATGAGGTTATTATCATGCGGACATTTGTTATAAACACCCAACTAAATTTTAGATCTGTATTACATCAGAACAAAGTTTAGGATGTGCGCCCCTTCAAGATCTCTACTCAGAAATGCCTTCGACTACAGCACGAATACTGAATTCAGGCTTTGAGGCCGAAGCGCATGAGCAATTGCGATTGAAGGACTTGCCCAAGGTCCTACAAGACGGCTTGAGGTGGATTTGAACCTGCAACATACCCACTACACCACCGCACCCCACAAGTTTAATCTAATATGAACATGATGAAGCAAGCTAAAAGCAAAGTATTCACCTATATTATAAGAATGATATAAGGTTCAGAATAAAATAATAATAACAATAAAATAATAAAAATAACGATGATAATAACAATTGATACATGTGCAGTAAACAGAAATGAAATGTTCGGTGCTTACGTGTTAGCATTGGAACTGCCTGCTTTGCCAACATCCCAGAGATTAATTGAATAGTCGTGACCGCCTGAAAAAATAACAAATTTATCATTGCAGAACTTTAAATCATTATTAATTATTGTTTAAGTAGATCCTAGGGAAAATAGTTGGAAATTAAATTATTTAGGAATAAAAACAAAATGTGAGAACAACAGAGAGCAGAAGTCACAGTATACACTTCGTGAGAATAAATAAACAATGAAATCTGAACATAAACTCACACACTAAGTATGAATATTAAGAATATGTACTGTGTATACTGGTTTGTGTCGTATGTTTTAACAAAGTGTGAATAATTGCAAAAACAGCTATCACCACGAGGGCTTTTTTACAAGAATTTCTAGAACTGCACAATCCCGTCTTTCCTTCCTATCGTCATTGGTAAATTTGTCCCAATCCGATGACAATGACTTTTCACTATTTTTAACTGAACTTTAAAACGAAGTTCATGTCCTACGTAGTAACCTCTTCCCACTACACCGAGATCCATTGTATAACTTTAGACAAAGGGCTCACAATTTCATCCTCCCCAATAAAGACTTGTTACACTTTATCCCAAGAATGTTATTCAAAAACATGTACTAACTATTTTGACTATCAGTTCTAAGCAGTCATACTGTCAATTGTGCAAATGTAAACCTGTTGTTTATTGAATTAAACAAATCTACATGCGTGCACAGAAGTGCTTCAACAACTGCATAAATCCATGTAGAAATGCACATTCTATGTAGAACCGCATAAAAAAATCCTGAACACCACTGAAAACGTCTAAAAATATTATTAGCATTATTATTATTAGTGCGTATATTTGCTTCAATATATGCAGGTATGTCTGTACAATATACACAAATATATACATATATATAATGTGTAACAACAGTTTTAAAGTGCTCCTCACTAGCCTGGTAGGTAACTGTGCATTAAGAACTGAAAATTCAGCTGTACGCAAATAGTGATAACATTATAACTGGAAAGACACCACCATCGGTGGGCTCTTATATAATATATATGCTTAGAACTCAGCCACTGGCTCCCATGTGTCCTGGCATACAAACAAGCGATCAGTCTATTCAATCAAACTCCGAAATGCTGCAAGATATGAGAACCAGTCTTGATCACATTCTGCCATTTCAACACGAAACGTTCATCCTACCTGAAGCCAGGAGTGCGCTGCAGCGACTGAAGGCCAGGCTGTAAACAGTTTCCGTGTGTCCTTTGAAATCTCGGACGACCTTGCTCGTCGACAAATCCCAGATCTTGATGCGATGATCGTCTCCTAAAAAGCAAACATTCGAATGCATAAATTGTCTTAACCCTCGAGCAACGATCGTGTATTATAAAGATGACATGTAAACCAATGCAGCTCGACTTCAAATAGTTAATGTGCATTGACTCAGAACCTTGGATGAACCAAACCATATTGCTTGATGCTTTGTTCGGCTCAGTCACTTGGATCAATTCGTTTTCCACTTATGAACTATGTTTATAAAATGTTTTATTCAATATGTGACCGGATTATCACTTCCTGGTGTGTTGAAGTTGATACAGCGAGTGCCATACAACAGTGGTTAAAAAAAAGTGGTGGTCCACAGACCGGTATGATCGCTGATCCACAGAGAAGAGTTAAAAATAAAAATAAAACTGTAATTATTAGTTTATTTGCTTGAAATTGTGAAATTATTCGAATTGCTGTCCAAAATTCTTTCAAATTTCTGTCTTAATATTAAAAATTTGAAATAAATCAACATGCCTCATTTTAACTTTTACTCAGAGGCACTAAAAACCTCAAGACGGTCAAACAAAGCCGTCTTAAGATGAGAGAGCAATGCCTGAGAATGACTTCTAGAAAAGGAGTGGAGCGTCAGAGGAAGACATTCCAGGTAGATGGTCCTATCAACGAGAAAGCACGGTTCTGTATAGTGGCGGCACGAGTAAAAGGGACAGAGTACAGACTTTGTTCAATCGAACAAAGGGAATGGAAGTGGCGCATAGCATAGTATAAAATATTGTACGTAAAGTGTCACTTTATTCATTCATTCATTTCGAGAATTTATATAGCGCCTCTTCAAGAAACCTACTCAGAGGCTCTCCCAGCCCAGCCACAGCTAAAACATAGGATTTGAGATACTTAAACGTGCAGAGGAATTTAGCATAGGCATAAGTCGCAAGGTTAGTGGGAGGCCATTCCAGATAGAGGGGCCCACAACAGAAAAGACTCGGCCCTGTCTGATAGAAGGTAACTGAACACGTGAGTCGAAACTTACCAGCAGATGCGAGATATTTTCCGTTTGGTGAGAAGGCGAGTGCCGTCACCATTCCTTTGTGGTCCGTGAGAACGCGCTTTGACTCAGCGTCTTGAAGACTCCACAGACGAATCGACATGTCGCTTGATCCGGTCGCCAAATAGTTCCCGTTCGGATGGAATTTAACACACTGCGTCCAAAAGAGACCAACAGTGCAGAGTGAATTGCAATTTGATTTCAATTGTGCATCTCCAACGTGCATTCTGATAATGGAGCAATAGAATTCATTTGATTAGATGTTCAACACTTTACCGAATGAGGGTATAGGATTTCTCATACTATTTACTACACTTTGGTCAGTAAAGGGTTAAAAACTTGTTACCATTAAAGACAAACATAGCTCCAGGTAAGGTTTATTACCTCTTCAAGAATTCATTTAAAAAACAGTGGATTTCTGATTTTTTTCTTCCAGCTAATTCCTGCAACTTTGCAAGTTGTACTTCCACCGCTACCCTCTTACAGTCCTACAACTTTTGATGATAAAGTTTACAGAATTAACATTAAACAGAACTATCTTCTAAATAATACTCAACAATTAAGGTGAACACGTACAATAATACCGTTAAAATTGCTAGGAATCGACAATCTTTTATCAGTGACTAGGTCCTAGGCATATCTGTTTCAAAGCACATTATTCATTCATTCATTGGGCTTAGACTTATTTCCTTTAAGAAATCTACTCAGGAGTGCTTCCAGCCAGCCACAGCAAAAGAAAAAAGACTTGAGAGATTTTTGAAAAGACGTTGCTTGGTCAGATTAAATAAGCATGGCTTTAGAGGACGGACAGCCCTACATAAGTAGCAGTTGCCGGTTCAAAGCAATGGTGGCAAGTGTCACGCATCTGGTGAGACCTGTGATGAGCAGAACTCAGACCAAGACAGGGGCGGATCCGGGGGGGGCCAATCCGGCCATGGTTGCATCTTGGTTTCATCAAGCCATTAAATAAATGTAGCGGGAGAGAAAAACAGGACATCAGGCCCCCTCCATTAAAAAAATCATGGCCGCCCCCATTCGATTTAGCGGTTGAAATGGTATCTTCTTTGAAAATTGGTCGATGACTAAAAAAACACAAAAGTCATCAACTTTTTTGGCGGATGAATTGGTATCTTTTTCCCGGAAAATTGGTCAACGAAAAAAAAATTCCTGTTCCACCAACAAGACCAAAAATTTTGGCCCCCCTTCGAAAAGTTCTGGATCCGCCACTGAACCAAGAACATATTTCGCTCGTCATCTGAATGACTTCAGAGAAGAAATGAGCAGCTCTAAACACCCAGCAAAGACCCACTGATCCTCATCAAGGCCTAACCAGTGTCGTACAAGTATTCTAAAATGACTAAGGAACATGAGATAAATGCATTTAGGAGCCTTAGAAGTTATGCTCTGAGCAGTGAGCACCCTTTGTCAAACCATTGACCGACATAAATAACAGGTCAAAGTGGCAGCACATACATTGACTGTACGAGTGTGTCCTATAAATGTCCTCAGCGGGTAATTTCTGTTTGAGCACCACAGTTGACACGTCTGGTCAAACGAACAGCTCGCAAAGTACGAATTCACAGCGCTAAAACAAAACGGAAAATTCATCAGTAAAGCATGCCACACACATTTCTTCAGGCAACCAGGTCAAATAAAGAATGAGTTGGTTAATGAAATAAAGAATTGGTTAATCAAATCAAACTATCTTACACCGCACCAATCTTTCTTACCCGTAACCAATCAGTCTTTCCTATTAGCAGCCAAAACATTTTGCAGAAAGCAATTAGCTACTACATAAGTGTTTGAAAATAACTAATTAACACTTCAACAATGTGTATGCAGTACAAGCGACTGGAAAAACAATGCAGTTCATGAGGTGATTGTAAGGCGTTACACAAATGTTAAAATACACACATACATACATGCACACATACATACATACATACACACATGCATACATACATACACACATGCATACATACATACACGCATACAAGCAGCCTGGTTTACACGATGTATCGTGAGACATGTCTATCAATAACTTCACCTTCACGAGTCACATCCAATCCTCAGTCGTTAAATTCTCACCTGCTGTCAACTCCAACAACTGGATAATTGTGGCCACGATAGCAAACGATGTTTGAACATTTCTCTGTATCCCATAACCTCACTAAACATAAGACAACTTTAGTCTCAATTACAAAAACAGTCATTACAACTGAAAAAGTCTTTAAATATCATAAAGCGTTGGGTTCAAAGAAAACAGAGCTAGTTCTTACAAACACATTTACAATTGTTGCGAACTAATAATAATTTTACACATAACGATTATCAAAGGCAGAAATTGGGGGTTGATCCGGCCATGGTCTCGACTGAGTCGGAGTGATTCACTGGGTTGTCCCTGAATGATATTGCTACACATGGTAACTTTGAAAGTAAAAAGGCCATGATCAACTGGGAAACTTTCAAAGTGACCATCTTTGTTCCTCTGCAACCTCCATAATCAACTGGCATGTGTGTCGCAATGTTTGCTATCAAGTCTATATGACAAGTAAGCAATATAAAAAATGAGACAATTTTTTCATGCATTTCTATAGCGCCCCTTCAAGATCTCTCCTCAGAAGTGCTCCCATCTACAGCGCGGACACCGCATTGGAGTTTCACACCAAAGTGCACGAGCAATTGCGAGTGAAAGACTTGCTCAAGGTCCCTATAGATACGGTGGCTTGAAGTGGATTTGAACCTGGAACCATCCGGCTCGAAGGCTAACTTAGTCGTATAGCACCGAACTAAAGAAATCGATCAAATACATAAATAAAAGCATAAACTATGCTGCTTCAAAGACAATAGCACAATAATATTGTCTTAACCTGTTTTGTCTCCAGATGCAGAAAGCAGATAACGGCGGCTGTTTAAGAAGCTCAAGCTGTAGACAGTGCCTGAGTGACCTCGCAGAATAATACTGTCCGAAGACTTCTCTCTCTCCTTACTGACACAAAAATAAAGAATAGCGCTAATTAACCACGTACTGAATTAAAATGTTTTAGCACCTTAAACAGAACATATGCAATGTTAAAGAACCACACAATAACGACAAAATAAAAACAAAATTACAAAACTCTAACAAACTTAACATAATAAAACAGTGCTTCCCATTGCCGGCCATTGAATCACGGCATCCAAGGGTGCTGCAAACTCGCTCAATTTCGCTGAATGGCAGAAACCATGACATAAATGCCACCATTTGTCTACATAAATAACTGCTGATCATCGTTACAATGCTGTCTTAGGTCTACGATTAGTTTTTACAATTAGAGTGGTATAAATATTATAAATATATAATAATAAAATATAAATATATAATATATATATACTAATATACATAAATATATAATAATATAATATAAATATATAATAATATAATATATATTATATAATAATACAATATAAATATAGTCGCAACACAGTAGTCAAATACAAGGATTATAGTTGAATCATTAAAATAAACAAGTAACTGGAATCATAATAAGAAATGAAATAAAATACTCAAAGGAGTTGACCCAATGTTACAGCTGCAGGAGGGATCTGTGCTCAAGAAAGATTGGGAGCCACACAAATGCAAGGAGTTTAACATAACATAACACTTTAACCTTAACACAAACATCAGCATCGTCTAGATAAAAAAATTCACACAGAACAAGAATATAAAACCTCCACACATCATCCATGATCAAAACAGAAGCAAAGAAATAAATCTAAGCATCAATACATCAATATTAAATCAAGGCAGAATAAACATCTTCTTAAAACAATAATTATACTGCAGAGTGTCCTGATCAACAAGAATACCAGTAGTGGGGATACGGGGGTTATAATTCACCCACGTGACCAGTGACGTCATCGGGGTCAAGGTCATGGCCAAGGTCAAGGTCATCTTAATTAGGTCACATTAATTAGGGCATATTAATTAGGTCATATTAATTAGGTCATATTAATGGGGTCACGCTAATTAGCTAAATTAATTAGGTCATAACAATTATATTATATTAATTAATAATAATTATAATTTATTAATTATATCAATTATCGAACCCTAATTAGCAGCGCAAGCCCCACTCCGATCAGAAATGACTCATCGGAAGTGTCGCAGGGCATTATGGGAGCTGCACTGGCTTCCACTCCTCGGCACCCTCCCCACAATTCATTCAAATTTCATATCCTCACTTGTAAATTGAACCCTAATTAGCAGCGTAAGCCCCACTCCGACCAGAAATGACTCATCGAAAGTGCCGCAGGGCATTATGGGAGCTGCACCGGCTTCCACTCCTCGGCACCCTCCCCACCATTCATTCAAATTTCAATTCCTCGCATGTAAACTGAACCCTACTTAGCCGTGCAAGGCCCACACCAACCCTAAATGACTCAGCATATACTCTCACCCTCCACAACCTTCCACCCCACCCTCCATTCCACCTCCTCCCCCACCCACAATTAGCCATTTTACACACAAGACCAGCCCAAGCAGAGAACTGAGAACCCTAGAAAGCGACCAATCAGAAGGCTAGATCCCATAGGCATGGCATCTTTCACCCTCCACATCCTTTCACCTCACCCTCCAACCCTCCATTCCACCCCTCCCCACCCACAAATAGATATTTTACACACAAGAGCTGAACATTATGGAAGCGAGAAACTTAGAGAGCGGACAATCAGAAGGATAGATCCCATAGGCATGGCATCTCTCATCCTCCACAGCATTCAACCTCATCCTCCAACCATCCATTCCACCCCTCCCCACTCACAAATATTCATTTTACACACAAGAGCTGGGCAATCAGAAAGCGAGAAACTTAGAGAGGGCGCAAACAGGAGGCTAGATTCCATAGTCATGGCATCTTTCACCCTTCCCAGCATTCAACCTCACCCTCCATTCCACCCTCCCCACCCACAAATATGCATTTTACACACAAGAACTGCACAAGCATGAAGCTTCGAACCCTAGAGAGCGACCAATCAGAAGGATAGATCCCATAGGCATGGCATCTTTCCCCCTCCACAGCATTCAACCTCACACTCCAACCCGCCATTCAACCCCTCCCCACCCACAATTATTCATTTTACACACAAGAGCTGGCCAATCAGAAAGCGAGAAACCTAGGGAGCGACCAATCAGAAGGCGAGAAATCCTATCCACATTCCAACACACCCTTCAAACCTCCATGCATTCACGCCAAATACACAAATTTGACTTGCATGTATAAAATTTAAGCCTCCAGCAACAGCTAAAACCTATACATGAGCCCTTCAGAAGAATATAATTCATACATATGTACCAAAATATCAGCAATTTTCGCCATTTTATTCGAAAATATGTATATAACAGCAATAAATACAATTAAATTATACTAAATTATGACAATTATTCAGAATTTGTTACAATACTAAGCAAACTATAGCAGTCAAACGTCATTTTCATATATATTTCTTCTATATTTCTTACATTTCAAGCAAGTACAAACTCAAAAACCGAAGAAACGCTCAGCCTTCCTTTCGGAAGATGGTAACATTTCTTACTTCCTTGCATCCACGAACTCAAAACTTAAGAACCTTGCACCTTCCACTCCCAAAATGCGGCCATTTCTAACTTTCTTACATACACGAACTCAAAAACCGACGAATCGCTCAGCCTTCCTTTCGGAAGATGGTGCCATTTCTAACTTTCTTACACACACGAACTCAAAAACTGACGAATACATCATCCTTCCACTCCCAATATTGTGACATTTCCCAATTCCTTGTACACGAAAACTCAAAAACTTAATAATCTTGTAACATTTCACATCCAATATGACGAAATTTCTAACTTTCTTACACACACGAACTCAAAAACTGACGAATACTTCAACCTTCCACTCCCAAGATGGCGCCATTTCTAACTGTTTGCATACATGAACTCAAAAACCGACGAATACTTCATCCTTCCAATCCCAATATGGCGACATTTCCCAATTCCTTGTACACGAAAACTCAAAAACTTAAGAACCTTACAACATTTCACTCCCAATATGGTGAAATTTCTAACTTTCTTGCACACACGAACTCAAAAACCGACGAATACTTCAACCTTCCACTCCCAAGATGGTGCCATTTCTAACTTTCTTGCATACACGAACTCAAAAACCGGCGAATACTTCAACCTTCCACACCCAAGATGGTGACATTTCTCAATTTCTTGCACACGAAAACTCAAAAACTTAAGAACATTGCAACATTTCACGCCCAAGATGGCGAAATTTCTAACTTTCTTGCACACACGAACTCAAAAACCGGCGAGTACTTCAACCTTCCAATTCCAAGATGGCGATATTTCTAACTTTCTTGCGAACACAAACTCAAAAACCGACAAATACTTCAACCTTTCACGTCCAAGATGGTGACATTTCTTACTTCCTTGTACACAGAAACATAAAAAATCGATGAATCGGGCAGCAGTGCTATCAACCGGAGGCAACATGGCCACCTTTCTACAGCATACACACAAACACACACACATACACACACACACACACACGCACACATACACAGCATTTCTTACAAGGCTAAGCCCAAATATCACATATACGCATCTTTCATTTCACAAGATGTCGCATCTTCACGCTTTCATACACATACACATGAAACCAAAAGCCATGGAAACACACAAGCTTCAAATCCCTAGGTGGCGCACCTGCAGCATTTATCAAAAATGAACAAACTTCTGCTCGCAAGGTGGCGCCCGCGCAACTTTTCCAGCCCGAACATGATCAAGTAACTAATACATACAGCATTTCTCATACACGTAAGTACATCTATCACACACAAACAACTTTCCCACTACAAGATAATGCACGCTCAATCTTTAACACACACGCACACACACACGCACACACACACACACACACACGCACACACAGACAATTTTCCCACTACAAGGTAATGCACAGCCAATCTTTTGCACACACACACACACACACACACACACACACACACACACACACACACACACACACACACACACACACACACACACACACACACACGAGAACTCTTAAAATTTCTAAGTTACAGATATATACTTTGTACAATTTTTCTAAATTAAGGTAGTAAAGACATACGAAACTGTGAAGAATGTAATATGTATAAGGCAATTGCACGAAATTCATAGCTACAAAGTATCAGGAATTGAACATTGGCACAGGCAAAATGATAAGTATGATAGTTGCGCGAGCGAATAGGACTTGGATTTTTCGAAATATTTCAAAGTCAGACGAGTAATATTACCAATATACGATTTCAAACAGGCAAATTTACTAAGTATGAAATGCAGGAATCGCATGAGGAATGTTGTAAGATGCAAAGCGTGGGGTGGGGAGAGGGACACATTCTTCAGTTTGTGGAAACAAAGGTGTTCATTGTTTGCAATATGACAGCAATTTTGATAAAGTTAGGTTTGCAGGAAGTGCATTACATAGCTTTTTAGGGTTGAGTGTGTTAAGTTGGCGAAATATGGAGTGGGGGAGAGTGTGCAGGCTTAGATTTTACGGAAACAAAAGCTGTGACGCACATGTGATGAGTCATCGATTTCAGCAAAGTACGATTATAGCGAGCGAAGAATACAAGTTAGGGTTGCGAGCGGCATATTACATGGCGAATTAGGTGTAGCGAACACAAGCCACTTGGTCGAAACCTGCGTTCGACAAGTCGAAAACGCTAAGTTCCGAAATTTTTGCAGGGCAAATTCGCGCGGCGGCGGCACCTTTCGTGCGGCGGCGGCGGTGGCAGCGCTGCGCCCCGTCCCTCTCGGGCGACTTCGGCTCCAGCGGCGAGGCGACGGCTGCAACATGCGGTCCCAATCGATCGTGCTTTGACCCGTGCAAGCTAAAGTCGAATACGCCCCTGCACAAATCTTTCAATAATTTCCATACCCCACAATACGCATGAGACTTTAGCTTCATACGAATCAAAGCACGATCGATTGGGAGTGCCTGTCGCATCCGTCGCCACGCCGCTGGAGCCGAAGTCGCACGAGAGTGACGGGGCGCAGCGCTGCCACCGCCGCCACCGCACGAAAGGTGCCGCCGCCGCGCGAATTTGCCCTGCAAAAATTTCGGAACTTAGCGTTTTCGACTTGTCGAACGCAGATTTCGACCAAGTGACGCGTGTTCGCTACACCTAATTCGCCATGTAATATGCCGCTCGCAACCCTAACTTGTATTCTTCGCTCGCTATAATCGTACTTTGCTGAAATCGATGACTCATCACATGTGCGTCACAGCTTTTGTTTCCGTAAAATCTAAGCCTGCACACTCTCCCCCACTCCATATTTCGCCAACTTAACACACTCAACCCTAAAAAGCTATGTAATGCACTTCCTGCAAACCTAACTTTATCAAAATTGCTGTCATATTGCAAACAATGAACACCTTTGTTTCCACAAACTGAAGAATGTGTCCCTCTCCCCACCCCACGCTTTGCATCTTACAACATTCCTCATGCGATTCCTGCATTTCATACTTAGTAAATTTGCCTGTTTGAAATCGTATATTGGTAATATTACTCGTCTGACTTTGAAATATTTCGAAAAATCCAAGTCCTATTCGCTCGCGCAACTATCATACTTATCATTTTGCCTGTGCCAATGTTCAATTCCTGATACTTTGTAGCTATGAATTTCGTGCAATTGCCTTATACATATTACATTCTTCACAGTTTCGTATGTCTTTACTACCTTAATTTAGAAAAATTGTACAAAGTATATATCTGTAACTTAGAAATTTTAAGAGTTCTCGTGTGTGTGTGTGTGTGTGTGTGTGTGTGTGTGTGTGTGTGTGTGTGTGTGTGTGTGTGTGTGTGCAAAAGATTGGCTGTGCATTACCTTGTAGTGGGAAAATTGTCTGTGTGTGCGTGTGTGTGTGTGTGTGTGTGCGTGTGTGTGTGCGTGTGTGTTAAAGATTGAGCGTGCATTATCTTGTAGTGGGAAAGTTGTTTGTGTGTGATAGATGTACTTACGTGTATGAGAAATGCTGTATGTATTAGTTACTTGATCATGTTCGGGCTGGAAAAGTTGCGCGGGCGCCACCTTGCGAGCAGAAGTTTGTTCATTTTTGATAAATGCTGCAGGTGCGCCACCTAGGGATTTGAAGCTTGTGTGTTTCCATGGCTTTTGGTTTCATGTGTATGTGTATGAAAGCGTGAAGATGCGACATCTTGTGAAATGAAAGATGCGTATATGTGATATTTGGGCTTAGCCTTGTAAGAAATGCTGTGTATGTGTGCGTGTGTGTGTGTGTGTGTGTATGTGTGTGTGTTTGTGTGTATGCTGTAGAAAGGTGGCCATGTTGCCTCCGGTTGATAGCACTGCTGCCCGATTCATCGATTTTTTATGTTTCTGTGTACAAGGAAGTAAGAAATGTCACCATCTTGGACGTGAAAGGTTGAAGTATTTGTCGGTTTTTGAGTTTGTGTTCGCAAGAAAGTTAGAAATATCGCCATCTTGGAATTGGAAGGTTGAAGTACTCGCCGGTTTTTGAGTTCGTGTGTGCAAGAAAGTTAGAAATTTCGCCATCTTGGGCGTGAAATGTTGCAATGTTCTTAAGTTTTTGAGTTTTCGTGTGCAAGAAATTGAGAAATGTCACCATCTTGGGTGTGGAAGGTTGAAGTATTCGCCGGTTTTTGAGTTCGTGTATGCAAGAAAGTTAGAAATGGCACCATCTTGGGAGTGGAAGGTTGAAGTATTCGTCGGTTTTTGAGTTCGTGTGTGCAAGAAAGTTAGAAATTTCACCATATTGGGAGTGAAATGTTGTAAGGTTCTTAAGTTTTTGAGTTTTCGTGTACAAGGAATTGGGAAATGTCGCCATATTGGGATTGGAAGGATGAAGTATTCGTCGGTTTTTGAGTTCATGTATGCAAACAGTTAGAAATGGCGCCATCTTGGGAGTGGAAGGTTGAAGTATTCGTCAGTTTTTGAGTTCGTGTGTGTAAGAAAGTTAGAAATTTCGTCATATTGGATGTGAAATGTTACAAGATTATTAAGTTTTTGAGTTTTCGTGTACAAGGAATTGGGAAATGTCACAATATTGGGAGTGGAAGGATGATGTATTCGTCAGTTTTTGAGTTCGTGTGTGTAAGAAAGTTAGAAATGGCACCATCTTCCGAAAGGAAGGCTGAGCGATTCGTCGGTTTTTGAGTTCGTGTATGTAAGAAAGTTAGAAATGGCCGCATTTTGGGAGTGGAAGGTGCAAGGTTCTTAAGTTTTGAGTTCGTGGATGCAAGGAAGTAAGAAATGTTACCATCTTCCGAAAGGAAGGCTGAGCGTTTCTTCGGTTTTTGAGTTTGTACTTGCTTGAAATGTAAGAAATATAGAAGAAATATATATGAAAATGACGTTTGACTGCTATAGTTTGCTTAGTATTGTAACAAATTCTGAATAATTGTCATAATTTAGTATAATTTAATTGTATTTATTGCTGTTATATACATATTTTCGAATAAAATGGCGAAAATTGCTGATATTTTGGTACATATGTATGAATTATATTCTTCTGAAGGGCTCATGTATAGGTTTTAGCTGTTGCTGGAGGCTTAAATTTTATACATGCAAGTCAAATTTGTGTATTTGGCGTGAATGCATGGAGGTTTGAAGGGTGTGTTGGAATGTGGATAGGATTTCTCGCCTTCTGATTGGTCGCTCCCTAGGTTTCTCGCTTTCTGATTGGCCAGCTCTTGTGTGTAAAATGAATAATTGTGGGTGGGGAGGGGTTGAATGGCGGGTTGGAGTGTGAGGTTGAATGCTGTGGAGGGGGAAAGATGCCATGCCTATGGGATCTATCCTTCTGATTGGTCGCTCTCTAGGGTTCGAAGCTTCATGCTTGTGCAGTTCTTGTGTGTAAAATGCATATTTGTGGGTGGGGAGGGTGGAATGGAGGGTGAGGTTGAATGCTGGGAAGGGTGAAAGATGCCATGACTATGGAATCTAGCCTCCTGTTTGCGCCCTCTCTAAGTTTCTCGCTTTCTGATTGCCCAGCTCTTGTGTGTAAAATGAATATTTGTGAGTGGGGAGGGGTGGAATGGATGGTTGGAGGATGAGGTTGAATGCTGTGGAGGATGAGAGATGCCATGCCTATGGGATCTATCCTTCTGATTGTCCGCTCTCTAAGTTTCTCGCTTCCATAATGTTCAGCTCTTGTGTGTAAAATATCTATTTGTGGGTGGGGAGGGGTGGAATGGAGGGTTGGAGGGTGAGGTGAAAGGATGTGGAGGGTGAAAGATGCCATGCCTATGGGATCTAGCCTTCTGATTGGTCGCTTTCTAGGGTTCTCAGTTCTCTGCTTGGGCTGGTCTTGTGTGTAAAATGGCTAATTGTGGGTGGGGGAGGAGGTGGAATGGAGGGTGGGGTGGAAGGTTGTGGAGGGTGAGAGTATATGCTGAGTCATTTAGGGTTGGTGTGGGCCTTGCACGGCTAAGTAGGGTTCAGTTTACATGCGAGGAATTGAAATTTGAATGAATGGTGGGGAGGGTGCCGAGGAGTGGAAGCCGGTGCAGCTCCCATAATGCCCTGCGGCACTTTCGATGAGTCATTTCTGGTCGGAGTGGGGCTTACGCTGCTAATTAGGGTTCAATTTACAAGTGAGGATATGAAATTTGAATGAATTGTGGGGAGGGTGCCGAGGAGTGGAAGCCAGTGCAGCTCCCATAATGCCCTGCGACACTTCCGATGAGTCATTTCTGATCGGAGTGGGGCTTGCGCTGCTAATTAGGGTTCGATAATTGATATAATTAATAAATTATAATTATTATTAATTAATATAATATAATTGTTATGACCTAATTAATTTAGCTAATTAGCGTGACCCCATTAATATGACCTAATTAATATGACCTAATTAATATGCCCTAATTAATGTGACCTAATTAAGATGACCTTGACCTTGGCCATGACCTTGACCCCGATGACGTCACTGGTCACGTGGGTGAATTATAACCCCCGTATCCCCACTACTAATACCTGAGACGGGCGGCGATGTCCTCCGGGTAATCGTTTCCTAGGCGCAGATGATTGATGCCAAATACCGGCGGAGGGTTAGGGAGTGAACCGGGAGAAAGACCCCAGACCTGAATGCGAGAATCTTCAAATCCAGCACACATCAGTTCTTCATCGGGTGAAATCATGACACTAGATGGACTGCAGGAAACAATAACAGCAACTTCAGTCAAGCATGGTAACAAACAAAAACATGTCCCATAACCGTAACGGTGTAAATTTGAAAACAAATGAAGGTTATTATTATTATTATTAATTAGCATGGGCGGAGACCTAGGGGGGGGACGGTCCCCCCAATAAAAGTGTTGGGGGGACGGCCCATGCATTTGTCCCCCCCAATGTTTGAGCGTCAAGACTTTTTTGGCGGCGAAAGCAGAAATATTTCGTCAAGATTTCGCCCGGATGACTAAAAAAAAAAAAAAAGTCATCAACTTTTTTGGCGGCGAAAATAGAAATATTTCGTCGAGATTTGGCCCGGATGACTAAAAAAAGAAAGAAAAAAGAAAAAAAAAAGGTCATCAACTTTTTTGGCGGCGAAAATAGAAATATTTCGTCGAGATTTGGCCAGGATGACTAAAAAAAGAAAGAAAAAAAGAAAAAAAAGGTCATCAACTTTTTTGGCGGCGAAAATAGAAATATTTCGTCGAGATTTGGCCCGGATGACAAAAAAAAAAAGGTCATCAACTTTTTTTGGTGGCGAAAATAGAATTTTTTTCGAGATTTCGCCGGTCGTCAGAAATTTTTCGGAAAATCTCGCGTCTTTCCGTCCCCCCCAATTCTCGGCCCAGGTCTCCGCCTATGTTAATTAGTATTATTGTTTTGTTTTTATTTTTATTTTCCCGAGGTATACAGGATCCCTCAGGGACTTCACTAACGCCTAATATAAATTATTGTTATTATTACTATTATTACTATCATTAACACCAATAATAAATAATAAATAAATAAATAAAATACTAATCCCATCATAGAGCAACTCACCCTTCATCGTGTGGACTTATGATCGAATACAGACAGATGGAAGGCAAAGGCGGAGGACCGTCGTTCATCTTCTGAATTATCCGCTGTAGAGACTCCAGCGTAACATCCGGCGAACTACTGACGACGTTTGTCTCTGGCGGAACGACTGTGGACAACACTTCGTCCGATGCATCATCTGCGTCGTTTGATTCGCTTGCAGTGGAATCTTTCTCTCTGACTGAATAACAATTTACAGATTAAATGCTTAATTAAAAAACAAGTTCGCATAAACTATGTGATGTTGACTGTGTGGTGTGGAGACTGTGACTCTTGAGCAGGTGCTGAGTAAATTCATGATTGCAATAACAAATACAATTCACTTCATTCATTCATTCACTCAGAGAATTTAGCATCTCTTCAAGAGTACTACTCAGAGACGCTTCAAGCCCTGCCACAGCTAAAAAAGGTAAGATTTGAGCAACTTATAATTCGTTCATTCATTCATTACATGCATTTATATAGCGCCTCTTCAAGGAGACTACTCAGAGGCACTTCCAAGCGCTCATAATACACAGAACGCATAAACAGGTATTTGCAGCGCTTTTTAACTTTTAATGGAGTCACAAGAGTTTTGCTGCTACAGTACATGGTAAGTAAAGAACAACACCAAAGAAATGTTCAGCAACAACAACAAATCCTTGATAGTCAGGGCTTTCTATGGACTTAATATTTACAAACATTTTGGCAACACTACTTCCTTGAAAATCTCTTAACCTCAAGAAACTTGTGGATGAAATTTGGGATTGTGATAAGAAATAGGTCATTGTCAAGTTCCATAAATAATCGGAATCAGTCAAAAACTGCACAAACAAGTGTCTCAGGTATCTTAAATACTTTAACAAAGACTCACCTGAAATATCTAAGTGCTGAGTTATTATTTGCAGCAAAAGAAGATTGTCGTCACTCTGTAAATCAAATTTCAAAACAAATCAAACCAGATAGAAAATCATATCATCGTATTTCTCATAATTTCTTCACAAATTGAAATCCCTCATGGCAAATCATGTTGCTTGAACAAAATTGCTATGTCTAGAATAAATCTGATATGTCTTCACATTTTGTGGGGCGCGGTGGTGCAGTGGTGGCGTTGTTGCCTTGAAGCCGGAAGGTTCGAGGTTCGAATCCACCTCATGTCGCTGCGTAGGGACCTTGGGCAAGTTCTTCACTCGCAATTGCTCAGCGCTTCGGCGTGGAACTCCGATATATACAGTGTCCGCTCGATAGTCGGGAGCGCCTCTGAGAAGGGAGCTTGAAGGGGCGCTATAACAAGTGTGCATACATATATCTTTACTCAAGCTCAAACTGAACCCCCATTTTCAAAAACACGAGAGTTAAAGCACATGAAATACTTGGCAGTATATTTAATATTACAGTGGTGAATTCTGATAATAACAAGTTACTCACTTTGAGAAACCTCAAGAAATACTGCAACGATTCATCGGATAACGTGACCTTGTATCTGTGTTCCCTAAACAAAAAGAAGACAGCAATCCAGAAAAGATTGCTAGAATTCTATAAATAAATAAACCAAGTTTACCAGGATCGCTAAGACACAGTAATAGTGAAACGCTGTTTAACCAATCAAACAGATTTCTCACCCACAGCATGTCCCTTTCAGCCAATCATGCTACTATGATACATTTTTCTTAATTATACTCTGCAAAGGGGCTTTCCATAAATGACATCATGCAATTAGGCTGATTTCTTACCTACTCGTCACGTGTCAACACAAAATTCATGTTGATATCTAGTAAGGGAACATTACATATCATCACAAATGTCCGACTCCACCGCGAGGTGCATGACGTCATTTATGGACGGTCCCTAATCACCATTGGAGGACCAGTTCTTTAGCAACTTCTTTTCAGAGCCAAGCCAAAGGAAATACGGAACCTATAAGAATATTCTGACTTCAAAAATATTGCAAAAGTTGTGCCAAACAACACTTACCAGAATTCATGGACGATCTTATTAGCAAGAATCTCATCCTTGTTTGTTACACTCAACAGGTTTGTCATCAGCAGTCTGTCTTCTTCCATATCTTCAAATGTCGTGTGGTGCTTTGCAAAGAATTTCTGTGCTGTGGACACATAAGAGAATACCGACAAAAGTAGCCAACACTTTAATAAAGAAAATCATATCATTCGTTCATTGAGCTAGTCTCAGGGAGGCACTGTTTTCCTGTTCTTCCACCTTTCAAACAGTGCTCAGATAACTTATACCAAGGTACCTTACAGGGCAAGTGCCACACAAAATGTGAAGCTCTCCTTACAGCTCAAGTATTACAAATAGCAATGCTTGAAGACAGATTCTGTGTAACCTCAACGAGCAAGTTGTATGCTCACATACATGTACCTCTGCCACCAAGCAGTTACTTACTGACTTATAATACACAGAGCTACATGTCATGCCAGGTGTAAATCATAATTATACTGACCTGCTATTTTCTGACCACCTGAAAGGAGTTCAAGATATACGCGAACAAATAGCGGAAAGAGCATCGTAGAAAGCTCTGACCTAAAAGGTTCTGCTGCTTCACAAACAAAGACTTTGGCCCTAAAACATAAATTATATACATGTGTACGTCAAGTTATCATAAAATCCGATTTCCTTTATCATCCAAAAAACCATAGAAACTAACTTTATAACAGCATGATGAATCTTTCATTTCTCATGCTATTCTGATTCCAAACACAGCCCGCAAAAATCATCTTATATAGCCTAACAACCTATTTGCTATTTGCTAGCCTTCACAGTAGCAATCATTCACCTGCCAAATAAATTCGTTTATTAATTCATCATTCATTCATTAATTTTATTAATTTCAATAAAATATTGTATTTTGCCTAATGCTAACACAGATTTACATGCAGACATGGGCACTGGGCAGAGACTTAGGGAGGGAAGTCCCCCTCAATGTTTGTGGTGGGAACCATCCAAGCATTTGTCCCCTCTCCCAATGCTTTAGTGTTAGGACATGAATATGGTTAATCATCAATTGGTTTGATTGGTGAATATACTAGTAACTTTATAAGAAGAGATTTATGTCCAAATGTAACCAAGTGACTAAAAGGTCATCAGCTATTTTGGTAGGGGGAAATGGTATTTTTCATGAAATTTCGACCAGTGACTAAAAAGTCGTCAGAAAATTTTGTTGATGAAAATGGAAAATGTCGTTGGTCGGCGACTCAGCCGTCCGCCGAAAATGTCGCACCTCGGCAACTCTCCTTCGGCCACTTGTTTGTCCCAACCCAACACCTAGACAAAGTCTCCACCTATGCATGCAGACCTAGTGAACATCATGAGCTTAGCCTGGGAGAAAGACAACAGAAACATCTCATGCTATTTTTGATTTTCACTCCTTTTCTTTCCTACCAAATTAATCATGCAGTAACACCCGCACACATAATAAGTTAAAAAAATGTTAAGATAAACAAACACTAATAATTGTAATCATAAATTATAAATTATATATTTATATATAGTGCCACTTAAAACAGAAACTTTTCAGAGGCACTCCCAGCCTGACAGTACCAAACCACAATCAAAGTAATGGCTTTCAGATGATTGCTGAAACGGAGTAAAGAAGCTCCAAGAAGCTCATTACGCAGACTGCTAGGTAACTTATTACAGAAAGATGTGTAACAAATTTTATTTTAATTTGCAAAATACCTGATGTACTGTTGGTCACAGTGTGCTGCATCTCCTGTGAGACTGCTAAACGACACCGCAATGCCCGAACTGCCGCTGTTGAGCACTGCAGACGACATCGCCATCTCTTTCACACTGCACACGCTCATCCTAGGCCTTTTTTGAGCAATATCCCCGACATCCTAACAATCACAAAAAATGAGCAAGATCAAATTTATCAAAAGTGCCCTCGTTTCGATCACTGCACAGTGCATATGTTCTGAAACAAACATACATAATAGCCTGAAATACTAATCTTTGCACAATCGAAACAAGTTAAAATAAGGTCAAGTGCTGTAAACCAAGTAAGCATCAAACAGTTCAGTATATGCAATCATAAACAGTCATATTCAAAAAATTTACACATATTAGATGTTTTATTAGCTATTTGAATGTGAAAACAAATCTAATATGGCATTTTTTTCCCTTGCAAACGAACTACATATTGAGTCAAAAACCGTCGGTGTATGTAAAGCCCAGTGTTAGACTTCTCAAACCATGTGCAAACGTTTCACTTCACTCTCCTTACTATGTGTACAATTTTTATAGGTAGCGTTCTACAATGACTCGGTAAATCGTTCTACAATGACTCGGTAGATATCGTTGCAGCGTTGTTATCTTTAATAAATCCAACTTCTAGTTTGCCGAGAATAATTTTAATCGATCCAGCTTCTCTTTAGGCAAGAATTTGTTCGATAAATCCCGCTTCTATTTCGTCAGCAAATATTTTTCAGCCATTTTTCATTGAAAATTATTGTTTATCAATCCAGCTTCAATTTCAGCATATATGACTGCACTAACCCTAAAACTAACCCTAACCGACCCTCACGGCGCCTAACCTGAGCCCTAACCGACCCTCACGCGCAAAATCCCGCTTCAATTTCGTGAGGAAATATTTTTCATCGAATTTATAAAAAAAACGGTACTTGCTACCGAGTCATTGTAAAACGATACCTTTTTATACTATAAAACCTGAATATAAGCAATACTCTCAACACGTTCAGGCCTGATTGTGTAATTCAATACGCTGAGACATTATGATACTGAGAACGGCCTTGTAAATATTTAGAAGGCAGTGGACTGTCCCGATAGCAGTCAAAACAAAACATCATTAAATTGTAGCAGGATTTCTCGAATACGCTAAGATTATTTATTCATTAGATGAATATTACCATGTACTGTCTCCTTTTCAGGTAGTGGTTAACAGTAGCCAGAATCTGCTCATTACGCGAAGTTTTAATCATCTTTACAAAATAATAAACCAGCTGCACCATAGAATTGACTTCAATCTAGAATAGTAGCAAGATCTATGATCAATAGTTGGCGCTGGTAAAGAAGTAAGCAAACAAACTTTGTACTGCTCATAATTTTTTGGTCCCATCGTAGCAGTGGCGGCGCCAGGATTTCAGTTGGGGGGGCTGAAATTGTGGGAGAAAATTTTCCGTTATCAGCCGTCAAAATTTCTGACGACCGTTTTTAGGCATTTGGTCGAAATCTCAGAAAATGGTGCTTTTTCATGTCCGCCAAACTGTCTGGCAAACCTCGTGCGTACCTTTACGGTTATATATGGGGGGGGACTAAAATGGGTCAATCGTGCAAATATTTAATTTTACATGGGAAAAAAAGGATCGACTTTTTTAGGGAGGGGGGGCTTAAATGTAATCGGATTTTTATATAGCGGCTATCTTATGGCCTCGACCCTGAGGGTGAGATCCTTCGCCACCGCTCGCCCGTTTGAATGGACGCCACGCCATTTAGGTCCCGTGTTAACCCGAGATTTTTGAATCTCTGAAATAGCCACCTTCGGGATTCGAACCGCGACCCGCACGCTCTCTTCCACAGACGCGCGGCTGCCATGCAGCTCTCTTACCGATGTAGCTAACGCGGACTATGGGCTTAGCCCCCCCCCCCTAGCGCCGCTACTGGTCCCATGCATGGTTTAAAGTGTGCATGGACGGTTATGGACGGCGTCCAGGCACATATTTTCAAATCTGAACGCCGTCCTAGCTGTTAAGCCAGCATAACATGAAATCGTAACTCGATCTTTTTCTACGCATGGAACGCTGGTCCGATGTGCTTAACAAGTGCAAACTTATTTTTCCATGTAAAGAATCTGCTTTGTATGCCTACTTGTAAACCTAATTGAAATCTAGAAATTTCTTCAGCGCGCACAAATGCTAGCTAAATCGTGAGAGCTAGCCTATTCAGAAGCGTTCAGTCAAAGAAAAGTTGGCTATAACCATAATCTAATATTGACAAAATCATATTCATTCATTCATTATTCATTATATGCATTTATATAGCGCCTCTTCAAGGGGGCTACTCAGAGGCGCTCCCAACCTCAGCGCGGCCAAATAAAACTGTTTTAAGATGAGAGAGGAAAGTCTGAGAAGGATTTTTACAAAGAGAGCGGAGGGTCAGAGGAAGACCATTCCAGGTTGAGGGTCCCACCACCGAGAAAGCACGGCTCTGCATAGTGGAAGTTCGAGCAAAAGGTACTGAGAGTAGACTTTGTTCAGTCGAACGAAGGGAGCGGAAGGGGTGAGAACTAAGAGTAGGGCTACAAAGCTCACAAAGATAGGCAGGAGCAAGGCCTAGCATGCAGCGCCAGACTAGAGTAGATATCCTATACTCAATTCGCTGCTTGAGTGGAAGCCAGTGGAGAACGTCACGCATATAGCTGGAGATGTGGCTGAATTTAGGTATGCGGCCAATAAGGCGGGCTGCAGAGCGCAGGACGCGATCAATGCAACTCAGACGGGAAATTGGTAGGCCAGCATAGAGAGAGCAGCAGTAGTCAAGTCTGGGTAGAGGTTCAGGATCAACCAGTGGTGGCAGAAAATACAAAATGATAAAATATTGTTGTAGATTGCATAGGAAATAATGTATAAATTTTATGCATCATGGAATGCATTAATGCAATAGGCCTATGCCTATTCTATAATTACCTGAGACCGAGAGATTGAGGCAGAAATCGGGTTACGTTTAGAGTTAGCCTAAGGTTTTTGCTTAGAGTCCAAAATTCCTTAAAACGGCATCAATGATAAAATCTACTCTCATAAAATTATGATTAATTTATGAGAATATAAAACTAGGCTCATTGTGACGTCACTTTGATTATGATACAAATGGCCTAAGCTTACTATTCATGTAATTATATAAGTTCATTTTGAGAATATAAACTAGGCCATTTGCAACGTCACTACGATTATGATGCAAATGCACTGTAGGCCTAATATAATTATCATAGAATTTCATTTTTATTATAATTATAAAACTAGGCCACTTGTGACGTTGCTTCGTCTATAATACAAATCTACTATGATATGAGCTCATTTTCAAAATGTAGGCTACTATTGTAACGTCACCTGACGCTCACCTCGATTATGGAACAAATTTATTTACTGCCATATTATAGGTTCATTTTTTAAAGAACATTATGTTATATGACTAGACCTTTTGTGACGTCGTAGGCTAACCTCGATTATGATACAAATCTATTATTAGGCTATGTGAGTCCATTTTGAGAATACAGAGCTAGGTCTATTTCGACGTCATCTCGATTATGATACAAATCTACTATTGACAATAATAAGTTTATTTTGAGAATACAAAACAGCTTAAGGTCTATTGACGTCATTTCGATTATGTTACAAATCTACTATAACAGAAGCCTACTTTGAGAATACAAAACCACTTAAACCAGGCCAATTGTGACGTCATTTCGATTGTCACAAATATACTGTTACATGAGCTCATTCTGAGAATACAAAACTAGGCCACTTAGATTATGATACAAATCTACAATCATAGCCTACAGCTAGGTTCGTTTTGAGAAAGCAAACCTATAGGCCTATAGCCGAATCCTAGTAGACTGACTTAATGGGAGAGTCGCAGCTTATGGAGACCCACGCGCTGCGGGTTGCAGTAATCTATACGAGAACAGATAAATGTATGCGCAACTGTGACAGTAGGCTATAGTGACTAGCAGCCATGACAGTCAGTCAAGAGATGGGGGGGGGTGTCAAATCGCGTCAGCATCAAAAGTTTACTTCGAGATATCTGCTCCACACTCCACAGCTAGGTCCCTAAGGGAACTCAACTATACTGATCCCACTGATCGTATGTCTACTTAGTCGGTGGGAGGATCAGGCGGCGAAGGAGATATTCTGAATTGGCCACCGTCCTCATAAAATCATGCCAATGCTTTGAAAATGAAGGTCGCCTGCACTTCATACCTATTGTCTGTCTAACTATGCAAGTTGACTATAACTTAAAGGGACTGCTCTTCTTCTTCTTCTTCTTCTTCTTCTTCTTCTTCTTCTTCTTCTTCTTCTTCTTCTTCTTCTTCTTCTTCTACTTCCTCTTCTTCTTCTTCTTCTTCTTTCCCTTCTTCTTCCCCTTCCCCTCCCTTTTTCCTTCCCATTCCCCTTCCCCTTCCCCTTTCCCTTCCCTTCCCCTTTCCCTACCCCTTCCCCTTCCCCTTCCTCTTCCTCTTCCTCTTCCTCATTCTCTTCTTCTTCTTCTTCTTCTTCTTCTTCCTCTTCTTCTTCTTCTTCCTCCTCGTCCTCTTGCCAGTCAACTGACAGAAGCATATTGGAGAAAAATGACAACGTAAACAAATTCTACAGTGACTTGAACTTTGTAGAGAACTTTTAATCATTTAACATTAAAACCTTTTATGCTATAAATCTACGGATTAAGTTACAAATAGAAAAGAAGTAAAACATGCAAAAATTAACTATACGTAAATATGGTGCTGTCAATTCAAAGTTCTATACAATCAGCGTTCAGGCAAAACCAGCAAAACAAAGTTCAGAAAACGTAATAGGCCTAATGCAATGGGGCTCCAGAAATAGAACAGTGCTGCCAATAAATTGTGGAATGGGCATTAAGTGGAACTCACATAATTATTGCTCTATATGGTAATATCAGTGGCAGCACCATAACAGGGCATGTGCCTTGGGCAGGGCATGCCAGGGCACACACCCTGGTGAAAAGTCTTTGCCCCGGTCGTTACACTGCTGCAAGAATTTTTTGTGCAGGAAATTTTGGAGGAGGGGAATAATCTTCCCGGTACAGGTAACTTCTATGACTGCGCTGATTATTCCCTGGCCAAAAAATATCTGACGCCGTCTTTGGGCCCTATGAGGGAATATTGGCAGGAGAAATCTAATAGGGCGGAAAATTTTGCCTTTTATCTGTTCTTCGGGTCGATGTTTTCGGGGAAGAATGTATCCTTCAAGGCCCCAAATTTCTTAATGGCATTAGTTTATCTTGGAGCATGTTATTTTCCCTCCCCTGAGAACTTTGTTAATTCAATGGACCCAGATCCGGCCTGCATCGTGTCACTTAATTTGTTCCAAAATGGAGCCATGTGTGGGAACAATGCATAGGCAAATTGAAAGCACAGCTGTCGTGGTTGTTGGACATTTTCCCACTGAAAACTCAGTGACCTGTCTCACCAAAGTCACAGCTGGGTTCACTAGGTCAACTAGGCCGCATCGACCCCTCTTCCTCTCTTCTTCGATTCGTCCTTGTTATGATATCGTTGGCATAAAACTTTAAATAATACCAAACTATTAAAGTCAAGCTATCAGAAAATAATTAAAAAACACCGAGAGAATAATTCTTTCTGTACTGACACGAATCAGATCAGTTCGCCTACGCATCTGTCTTTGCATGCATATGTAGATACATCTGTCACTTGTGTCCGTGTCTGTCCGCGCGTCTTCTACCTCTCACGTGCCCGGTCACTTCCTCTCGCTACTTGGCCAGCCTGAGGTTAAGATAGTCGCGGGCGAAGAGCAGTAGGAACTCGCCCCCTTCGTAGACTGTAAGCAGGGTAGCTCCGAGCAGCAGAGACAGAGCGCCCCCGACGTCGCAGAGCAGCTCGAAGATAAGGTACTCCGGTTGGTTGATGACCTCCATGTAGGACAGATCGTCGTAATAGACATAGACGCGGACTCGATCGAGGATCTGTGAGTCCCCTTGGACGTTCAGCGACGGCTCGTTCATCAGCATTGGGATAGACGACACCGTGCGTGTCGTCGTGTACAGGCTGCTGTTGCACTGGCGGGGACAGTCCGTCTCGTTGGTCTCCGTGCTCAAGAACAAGTCCCTTTTGACCACTGTACAGTTGTGACGGTTGGCGAAACTGCAGACCGGAATTTCTGTTCTCGATGAGTTCATTAGCTCCGCAAATGATTTATCACATTTTTCATCTGAAGACAAAACCCAGAATAATAATTATGGAATAATTATGGTCCTTAATTATTGACTTACCGCATTTAAGTTTTACAAAATCATTCCGTATTGACTAAATAAAAAAATGTACTAATTGAACCATGCGTCTAGCGCTAGAACTGATGCAATCAAAGTTTGCCATCCTTAACTCCAGCTCAGACCTTGATCCTGAAGTTCTAAACAGACCGCCTTTGTGAGATGGAAATTAGCTCATTGAACGAAGGGGATGGAGGAACATGTAGGCGTAATCTCGTACTTCCGCTATGCAGAACCGTGCATTCTCGGTGGTAGAACCCTCTGCCTGGAATTCTCTTCCTCTGACATTCCGCTCCATTTATAAAAACCATTCTCATGCTTTCTTCTGAGTGGCCCTTGAAGAGGCGCTATATAAATGCATTCAATGAATGAATGAATGAATCGCATTAGCTTTCTAGCCAATAACACGAAAAGCAAAATGTAATTGGTTTCATATTAAAACTGAGACGTGGTGATATGGACGTGAACAAAGATGAACTGTGATTGCTGAAGTTTAGATAAAGAAAACACGGTGTCTGGAAGGAATTCACAGTCTGCCAAACTATCCTGCAGAAGATCAGTTTCAAAGGCCTGCTGCTCTTTAGCAACACTATATCATATCAAGGATGATTCGTGTCGCCCTCCTACCTACTCCAGTCTTGGTACTGGCACTGCCAGAGGGTGAGGAGTGGCGGTGTTACCGTGTTAGTGTTAAAGGACTGATTAAAGACTTATTGTAATCAGCAAACCATTTAATTCACAGACTGGTCTGGCTAGTCATGTGACCTACCCAATGGCATCATGTCCATGGTTACACAGCCGCATTTCTCAAAAAATGGTTTGCAATTCGATTTGACCAGACAGTTTTCCTCGTTGTAATCAGGATCTGGCTTGCATTTGCCGTAAGGTTCACCCAGCTGGTGTACCTGAAGCAAAACAAATTTTCATCTGAACTTTAGAATGATTGATTTATCGGCTGATTGACTGACTAACTGAGTGACTGACTGATTGGTTGATTGATTGGTTGATTGATTGATTGAAGTCATCTAGATTTACCATGAACGACTGTACAGCGCGACACCGATGAATTTTCTAAACCTGATGATGACTGATGTGACTCGGAAAGTGTCAGGTAGTGAATCTACCGGAAACTAACCGATGAGCTGTCATATAGGCTAATGTCATTTCAAACCAACACGGATCAGAAAGCCATGAACTTTGATCGAGTTCAGAAAGAGACGGACTGGCATTGGATGCCTTTGCAACCTTTCCATACATGACATTGGAATTAAGGTCTGGTCGGTTTCTGAGTAGTCTAAGCTCGGCGTTCGGATACACATTCGACAGGCTCTTGCCACCCGCAACGTAAATATTTAGGCACACTAATAGCTTATGTAGCCTACTAATCATGGGCGGAGTTTATCAGAGGCTGCGAGGGCTAAGCCCCCAAGAAGCCCCAGAATCATGTTTTTCACCGTGTAAATTGTATCTTTTTGGGGCTTAGCCCACCCCCAAGAACTTCCAACTAATGACTACTAAAAAAGGTCATCGACTTTTTGGGGGCTGAAGTGTTAAGTCATCAGCTAACAACGAGAATAAAAACGGATCGTAGGCTAATTCGTACCTCTTCAAGTGAAACCGCGATTCTTGTGATGACGCCTGGCTTTAAGACATCTCCAGCCTCTTTCATCCTTGGAATCGCATCTGCATTGTGAATCAACATCTACAAACAACCAGATATTCATTTGGCGCTCAGTGGCGGCGCCAGGATTTCAGTTTAGGGGGTAGGGCTGAATTCTTGCGGAGGAAATTTTTTCATTTTCATTCGTCAAAATTTCTGACGACCTTTTTTGGTTATTAATTTTGGTCGAAATCTCATGGACATATTTCATTTTAAGGGGGTGCTTGTCGTGAAAATATTTCATTTTTACATGTAAAAACCGGATGACCTTTTTAGGGGGCTTAGCCCCCTAGCCCCCTCTGGCGCCGCTGCTGTTGGCGCTATGTAGGAAACTACAAGTTGGAATGCCTGATGCGTAGCCTATAGTAGGCCTACACTCCAAGTTTCAGTTTAGCAAAATCACATGTCCTCACTGTTCCATTACGCCCCATTTTAATATAAAAGCAATATTAAACTTTCGCTTTTCGGGTTATTAGCCCGAAAGCGCCAGAGTTGGACATAGCGTAGCTTTATACATAAGCCTACAGCAAGACCACACACACGCCTCTTATTATTGTATAGGTTTGCTACCTCAACATATGCTTCTACAACTATGTTTGATAAAAACGAATTTGACAGTGCTCCACGACATTGTGTTCAATGTGTCAACCACCAGAGCCCAAACTTGTCGTGAGTCTCTTTCAAGGGCGGATACAGAAATTTCGTGGGGCGAACATTTTCCATCTTGTTGGGACAGGGGGAAAATTTCGTTTTCTTCGTCGCCGAAAAAAGTGTTGACCTTTTTTTAGTCGTCAGTCATCATAGTCGGGAGTAATGGTATCCTCCTGCTTTTCTCTCCCGCCTGCATTTATCTATTGGTTTCTTCAACCAAATGGGGCCACGTCCCATGCAAATTTTTTTGGGAGGCCTGGTATCCTGCTTTTCTCTCCCGCTGCATTTATTTAATGGCTTGTTGAAACCAAATGGGGGGCCAAGTCCCATGCAATTTTTAAATGGGGGGGGCATGGCCGGATTGGGCTCTCATGGATCCGCCCCTGGTCTCTTTGTAAAGTTCTTGATGACCTTGTTGAATGTTGATGTGTTCCAGAGGGAAATCGTTCCACATCAACTCCATTGCGACCATCAACTCGCTTATTGATCCTATTTTGGCCGCAGATTGTGGCATTTCTCCAGCATTATAGCTCTCCCCACTTGACAATCCTTTGGGTTCAAATCCGGAAATTTGGGGCCACTGGCTTTTCTCAATGACACCAGCGAAATAATATTGATGTTGAGCCGATATCCTTTCATCAACGGCACATTTATTAACTCTCAATTTATTTAGGTCTTAATTTCTCTGCAGTCAGTGTAGGCCCGGCCTACAGACGATCAGAGTAAGCGGTGATTATAGCTTTAGCTCCAGGACATTGCTCACTGAGCATTTTATCTTCGATTTTATTGCTTTAATAGCAAAATGATTAATCTGAAAAATTCTTCATTTGGGCCTACAACTTGATAATCATCTTGCTAAATGATGTCACAGAGACGTGCAGCTGCGTTGGTAGCATAGGCGGAGACCTGCGCCGAGAATTGGGGGGGACGGAAAGACGCGAGATTTTCCGAAAATTTCTGACGACCGGCGAAATCTCGGAAAAATTTTCTATTTTCGCCGCCAAAAAAGTTGATGACCTTTTTTTTTTTTTTTTTTTAGTCATCCGGCCAAATCTCGCCCAAATCCCGAAGAAATTTTCTATTTTCGCCGCCAAAAAAGTTGATGACCTTTTTTTTTTTTTTTTTTTTTTTTTTAGTCATACGGCCAAATCTCGCCCAAATCCCGAAGAAATTTTCTATTTTCGCCGCCAAAAAAGTTGATGACCCATTTTTTTTTTTTTTTTTTTTTTTTTTTTAGTCATCCGGCCAAATCTCGCCCAAATCCCGAAGAAATTTTCTATTTTCGCCGCCCAAACAAGTCTTGACGCTCAAACATTGGGGGGGACAAATGCATGGGCCGTCCCCCCAACACTTTTATTGGGGGGGACCGTCCCCCCCTGTCCCCCCCTAGGTCTCCGCCACTGGTTGGTAGGCTACTTGTTTCTTTTCTAAATAATAGAAGTGATGATGATTATCTGGCAATACCAAGGCTAACTGATTTTGTTACTTTTTGTTGCGCTATGTATTGAATCGTAGAAAACTAAGAAAAGCAGTGGGTGCACAATGCACATAATTATGAACACGTGCTAAAGTGATATAACTTTTATTCTGCTTGAACGCAAATATGAATTGCCTTTAAACCTGTAAATTTCATTTAAGCATACTTAGGCCTACTTCTGGCCAAGACATTGGCAAAAACTTTACGGTTTTTCTTCGGCCCATTGTGTATAACTATACCTAGCCCTGTTCCCTAAAATTCAACCGGTCCCTAGGCATTTACCCTCTGTCTCTTGGCGGTCTGATTACGATTATGTATGCGGCAGAGACCAATTCCTACAGAACTAAAATGCTCGCAGATTAGACCTCACCAAGGGAGCTAACCTAGAAACTTGAATTGATCTATGTGTATTGTGTAGTCGAATACAGATTATAATTATTAATCGGTGTATTTGAATCGATCGATCGACTCGATCGACTGAGGGGTATAGGCCTACCGTACTGCGACCAGTAGCGCCGCTACGGGGTTAGGGGTAAAGGGGCTAAGCCCCCCCAAAAAGGCCAGCCTTTTTTCCCATGTAAAAATGAAAATTTCCTTGCTCAACCCCCCCAAAAAAACTGAAAACCATATGCAGGAGATATCGGCCAAATGACTTTAAGAAAAAGGTCGTCAGAAAGTTTAGCGGCTGAAAACGGAAAATTTCCCGCGGGAGTTCAGCCCCTTAAACTGAAATCCTGGCGCCGCCACTGACTGCGATGTTAAAATTAATTGCTATATTATACTAACTAGGCTGCTTTTAGAAAGTAGGCTAACTGAGCAATATTAGGCCTACTCCTGTTAACACTAATCATCGTCTCTTCTGACCGCCTCAAAATGTGGGATGTTTTACTGTATTGTAATAATCAACGCAATTAGGCATAATTAATTAATATTCAGGTATGATTTGAGATTATAGGATTGTAACGATGTCGTTTACCTTGTATCCAGGCTCGAAATCGGAGCTGTGTTCATAATCTTTACGGGAGACGCTTAAAACAAGAAATAGACCGCTTGATGAGCCAGCCTTTTTCGACGTCAGCGGATTATTCTCTGAAACGAAGCAGAGGCTACATGTATACATTGTATAGCCTGTCAATAGGTTACATAATGTCATTCATTCATTCATTTCGAGAATTTTTAGTTTTTCGTGCAGTGTTACAAGTTAGAATAGCTATTGCAATCCTCTCAGATAAGATTTTTATTTTTATTTATATTTATTTAATTTTCCTGAACCAAGACAAAAAAACCAAACATGATACAATTATGGCAATGAACAATACTTTAACCTAATTTGGTTAAGAAGGGGGAGATCCAGAAGGGATGGACAATCCCGCTAATAGGGCCACCCATTATTCATGTAAAATATATAAAAAAAATGACAGCACATTTAATTGTAGGAATATAAAGATCATTAGGGAGAGAAAAAAACATTTTTAATAAGCAATCGACAAATAGAGTAGGCCTACAACGAGAAAACAACTCTTAAGTAATGGCTTAACTGAGGACTTAACTGAGGGCTTGGCGAAACCACTGAGCAGAAACCATAACTATTAAATATCAGGAAGTGCTTTAAGTAGATAAAGGCGAAGTTTATGCTTAAATAATCTAGTGTTAGGCTGGGAATGAAGATATGTAGGGAGAGAGTTCCAACCCGACGCTCGATTGTTTCCCACCAGAAACCTGAGTTCCCCTCGAGGAGGGGGCTAGACTAAACACTGGGTATACATGTACATGTAGTCCCTATCCCATAAGTTTCTTACTATCTTGTAAAAAACGTTCTATGTTTTTTCAAGCGACTCCTTTTTCGTGTCCTTTTACGTTTTTACCGTTTTTTATTTGTTGCATGTAGGCCTAGCCTTATATTTATTTAGTTATTTAGCTTACTGTCTATAATGCTAATTATTTTCTTTATTTCTGCTTTAGTCTTATATGCCCACCTATTAGGGTAAAGTTACCAAATTCTGGCCACTTTGTCAGAACTTCGCAAAAATTGAATACTTGGATCAGTTAAATTTGTTTAAAAACAAAACATCGAGATCAAGCAACATATTGAGTATATTATTATATCGTAGAATATCTTGCAAGAACATAAATGAAATTAAAATATATATATTGCTGGGACCCCTCTAAAATACAAAACTCTGGCCACTGATACATATTTCTTGGCCACATGGGTACATATTTCTGGCCACTGGCCAGAATGATGTTTCATGTGGCTAGAAATAGGTTTTATGTTGTATTATGCATAAACCAGTAAAATCAAAAATCTAAATAAAATCAAAATGGCTACAAATCCTAAAAGGCTAAGAGTACCAACAAAAAATCAAATCGAACTACTATTTTGTAACATAGTTGCCTTTAGCCGGCTATTGCAAAACTTGACTAGGACAAATTGACAAGAATGTATCTTAGAACAGATGACTACAAGGTGTAGCCTACCAGCCAATTAAAAATGCCAACATTATTGCACAAAACCTGACTAAAAGATTTCATCCTACTCTATGAGAACATAATAACTAGCAGATATGAGGAAAAACAAAAACAATCGACTGCACGAGTCATTTCAATGTCTCATGCATCGCATGAAATGCACAAAAAATGTTCTGGTCCATTTTCATCCAGACCTTGGCAAGCATTGTGAAACCAAGTCTGACAGCCTTGGCATTCAATCCATTTTCTTCCTGTCTTATCATCACAAAATCGTACTTGGCAAATATCACATGGAATCAGAGAATCGGTTGTACCCTGGGTTTTGCAAGCCTTATTCGTTTTCTTGTTTGTCTTCTGAGATGGCATCGGTTTTTCCTTTCCTTTTAATGTGTTCGGTTTCTTTCCCCTTGGTTGTTTTTCAATCACTTTCTTTACCTTTTTCACTTGTTGCTGCTTGTTGTGTGCTTTTTCTTCCTTGATCCTCTGACGTTCCACTTTTGCGTGCTGTTCCTTTAGCTTCAAATCACGAGATTCTTTGGAAGTGATAAGAAAAAATTTCTGCTTCAAATTAGTTTTTTTCCCTCTTGTAGTTATTGCTGCATATGGGAGAATATCACTGTCAACGTCTCCAGGATAAGATCGGTTTTTGAAAGGGAATTGTTTTCCTTCGACTGAATTGACCCGGGCAGAAATAGAACTACTAGGGTGGTCACTGAGACTTGGATGAGCAAAACGTTCCTCGTCGTCGACGTGACTCTGACTACCTAAGATAACTGCAATGTCACTGGATGTTGTAGGGTTCAATGCGATCGACTTAACAGCAGAATTTGAATCAACGGAATTTTGTTTTTTGATTTCTCTCGCATCGATGTTGGAAGAACAAGGTGTCTCGTCAAGGCTAAAAGTGTTGATGGCAGTCTGATTTTCGGCAAGAAGAACGTTACAAACTTGTTTGTTAGTTGAACAAGAACATAGTATATTATTCTCGGTGGAACACTGACAAAGATTTGAGTTTGGAATTTCCAAGGAAGTGGATGTATCGGTTCCTTTTTGCTCCGTTGAAATGACAGATAACAATAGATCTGCAAATGAGTCATCAATATTGAAATCTCCTGTAAGGCTCTCAGAAAAGCTTGGCAAAGTTCCCACAGATAAATTCAAGTCCATGATCTCTTCTACGGATGGCGCCTGATGATCTTCATCTTGTTCTTCCGCCAAACTTTTTAATTTCTGCCAGGTTTTGTATGTTTCGTCCTGGTTTAGGCTGTACTTTTTCTCATATAGATATTGGAAACAACCCAACTGTTGTTGGGTGAGAGTTGACTCGAGCAATCGTAAAACTTTCACTGGGGACGCAGTTGCACAAGCTTTTGCAACTACCTCAGGATCCATCGACGTGAAATCCGAAATATTGAAAACGTTCTGAGTTGTTGAATTATCTATGACGACTGGTGCTGAAGAGTCATCACATGCTCCTTGAAAACTTGAAGACAGCGTTTGTCTTGGAGAATCAGATGTCGATGATCCATCGTTTTTTGGCGTTGAAGCTGAATTTTGGGATGAAGAATCCCTCAATGACACTTCGCTTTCAATGAGTTGCTTCACAGAATACATGCAATTTGGCAAGTATGCTTCTGATGGTACAGAATCTGGATTGAACGGATGGATTCCACATGCTCTGAAACCAGATACTATATTGCTCGCGGATAACGCCTCCTCCCAAGCTTTTTTAAGCAATCCACAGAAACTTGCTCGTGATACAAGAGTTCCAGGGAACTGAGTCATGAGATCTTCACATGCCTTTCTGTAAGCATTCTTGAAAGGTCCAAAAACTGTCCGATCGCACGGTTGGAGCCAGTTGGATGTATGAGCTGGCAG
The DNA here is from genome assembly GCA_949752735.1 of Lumbricus terrestris. Lineage (NCBI taxonomy): Eukaryota > Metazoa > Annelida > Clitellata > Crassiclitellata > Lumbricidae > Lumbricus > Lumbricus terrestris. The sequence goes on along the minus strand of OX457043.1, from coordinate 12,649,911 downwards.
TTCAATTATGTGGATGCCGTTTTCTGCCGCAGTTTCGAGCAGTTCCACGAAATTGTGTGAATCGTGGCCATCCACAATAAGCAGCTGAGGTCTGTCTGGTCCTATGTTTGGTAAGAAGGCGGCATTGAACCAGAGCAGAGCAATGCCCTGCTTCGTCCATCCGCTATCAGACACACTCCAAGTGGTTCCATCAGGAGCCGTTTCCATTTGAAAAGAGAAGAGGGACCTCGTAGTCTTTCCTTTCACAATTACATGTGGAGGAATGTAGCCACCACCAGCATTTATTGCCCCAATTACAGTAATTGTTTCTCTGTTGCCACTGGTTCGGCTGTGCAAATATTTCGATCCTTTAGTTGCAATGATCCTACCCGGTTTATGGTCCAGTTGGACACCAGTTTCGTCCATGTTCCAGATGGTATGAGGCTTGGAATTCAACTGGTTGTCATCCAACACCATCTTCAGCACGCTGAAATATTTTGCCACCTTTGTAGGGTCCATGCATTGGTGTCTGACAGCAGCTGTTCCCTCCGGACGACGCAATGTGATCTTAAGATGTCGCCTCTTCATTCCATACCACCAACGTATCGATGGTCTCCCATTTTTGAAGACAATGCTATGCTTTTTAGCATATGCTTCGGCATACTTGAGTAATTGCTGTCGTCCAAATCCGATCCCCATTGCAGCTCGATTGCAAGCAAAATCAGCCAGTTTTTCTTCTTGATCAGATGACATGATAGTTGGACGACCAGGCCTGGAACCGATTTCTGTTTTCCCAGTTAAACGGACTTGTAGAGTACTTCGGGGAACTTGAAACGTTTTGCATGCTGCTCTTTGGGACATTCCATTTTCACGAACAGCTGCAATTGCTGCAAGCATTGCACTTTCAGTCCAAAGGCAATGCTTCCCTCTTGCAGCTCTCCTTCTTCCTTTATTATTTGTCTCCTCTGTTTTTGCCAATTTCTTGGCGTTCTTGCCTTTATTGACTGACACCATTTTCAATTAATTGACGCTGCAAGAAAAATGTTGTGAGCTTTAAAATTAAAAGCTGGCAGTCGATACCTAATTCTGGTCACCTGATACCTGATTCTGGCCGCCCGATACCTAATTCTGGTCACCTGATACCTGATTCTGGCCGCCCGATACCTAATTCTGGCCATCAGATACCTATCTCTGGCCATGGCCTGAATTACATTGCAGATGTGGTCAGAAATAGGTTTCTCTGCGTGACTTACTTTGCCGCACAGCATCTTATTAATCCGCCAACTGGGACAAACTATCAAGCTGCCATTAAATAATATAATGTTTACTTTATATGAAAATAACATTTGTTCGTTAAATAGACTTACCCAATTGAAGCAGTATGTTGATGAAAAACTTGAAAATCTCAAATTATGTATGCTGCAACAACTGGAAATGATCAAAACTTTGACACGTGATTAGAAAATCCGCTAGTCAGCTATGAGTTATTTTTAGCCTCGAGCCGCAAGCAAAACAAGGTGTGACAAAATAATTTCCCTTATAATAACTGTAGTACTCTTACTTTGGCTGTGAATAAAGGTCAAAAAGTGGCCTGAATTAGGTACCGGCCAGAATTAAGTCACTTTGCCCTAGGCCTACGTTGTCTCCATATACTTTCAAGGATCCCACTAATTTACCGCTACGTTCCTATTTAATCGTTCTGCGTCATCATTTGCTAAATGAAAGTTTGTATGTGCACTTCTTATAGCGCCCCTTCAAGCTCGCTACTCAGAGGCGCTCCCGACTACAGCGAGAACACTGCATCGGAGTTTCACGCCGAAGCTCTGAGCAATTGCGAGTGCCCAAGGTCCCTACGCGGCGACTTGAGATGGATTCGAACCTGCAACCCTTCAGCTGCAAGGCAACGAACATAACCACTACAGACTATACATCACCGCGCCTCACAAGTATATAGCATGTAGTACAATACAGGTAATGAACTTTATGAAAATTATTTGATATCTAGTTCTTATATTGGGCCTATGTAAAAATTTCAAGTAGGCCTGCAATTTTTATTTCAGTACACTCATGATCTAAGCAATAGACTATAGGCTACTTAGAGTCCTAGAAGTTTAATTGTTAGTGTTTAGGGCCTATGTCAAATTGTACTGGTGGACATAATGTTTACAATGTAAATTTTAAAAGATTCTCAAAGACTAGGCTATTTTTAATATCTCAATTAGGCCCATATTAAAACAAAAGTTATAAGAAATCTAGTAATTGTTGTGGATTAATGGTAGGCTAACAGTTAACTTGTGTTTAGGCCTACTAATAGGCCTACAGTCTTGCTACTTGCTGATTTAAATTAAATTGCGTAGGCCTATACAAGGTTTTTTATTTTAAAATGCAGCACAAAATGCAGCAAAGCACAAGTTAGGCCTATCTAGCATAAGGCATAAATAGACAGCACCAATAAATGCAAAGCTGATGATGCTTGAAAATAATTATTGAAGATTAGGAATCGAGCTTACTGGTGCTGAATGCAAAGCAATGTCCGTTATCCGTCAAAATCTCTTCTATAAAGCTTCTGTTATCTACTCCATCAAAAGTGACCTGAACACACAGGAAACTCATTTTAGATTTGTCTTAATTATTGAATCGAGAACAACAATTGCATTAATTAATTTAATAAAATTTTAACATATCAGCACAAGGTAAACTTCAAGTAAATGTCTTTGAGGTCTGCGAGTTTTCTTAATAATGCAATGTTTCTCGCGAATGACATTATGCTACTATACTCTATGCATGCTCGTGAGTCGTGACATAATAATGCACCTTCAGCCCAACTGACGGAGGCCTAATTAAAGCTTAGACTTACACATAGCGTGCCTCATAACACGCCTATGCTCATGATATTATTAATATGTGCATGTCAGGGGCGGATACAGAAATTTTCGAAGGGGGGGGGGCAAAAATTTAGGTTCTTGGGACTGGTAACAAGAATTTCGTCTTTGGTCGCCGAAAAATAACAATCTGATTGACTTTTTTAGTCACACAGTACTTTTTCCCTTTTACTCTCTGTCTTCTTTGTCACCTTTCCCACTCTGTTGTTGAAACCATATACGAACCTCGTTGGGAGGGGCCTGCGAAACTGATGGAGGCCACGTCCACTTTCCACACCCGAATAGCTGGTGAGAAATAAAGAAACTTCTAAAATTTAATGGGGGCCATGGCCGGATTTCCCCTTGGATCCGCCTCTGGGCTGGTATGCACATGACACAGCATAAGGTAATCACGTATAGTGCCTAAACGCGACTTAGCAATTCCCTATATAGCCATCAATTGGAATGTATCCGTATGCAGGAGAAAAAATAGCAACGAGAATAACTAATCTACACATTCCTTGCACCCGACGATGCATGACGCTTGCTCTTCCCCCCAATTCAATAGGTTATAGCTGAGCGCGCATGCGTGAAAGATATTTATATGCGGTCGAAGCCAGAGTGAGGTAAACAGATTCAGACCTAAAGACGAGCCATAGGGAAATGCCGACGGCTGCCTATTGTTCGCGCTGTCCAGCTAACGTCGGCCGTCTATTGTTCACAATTGGAGTAGCCGGCGTGCTCCTACCTCGGAATTGGAATAACGTTATACCTAGTTTAGTTCGCTAACCTCAAGCCATGCATACGGAAATAACCCAGTATTCCCGTATAGGCCAGATTTAAGCCAAATATACGAGTTATGCCCTCATGTGCATACCGGCCCAGGTGCATATAAAAGTTCTTTATAAAGAGAAAATGCTTATCTAGCTATGAAACAGTTGCAGTGGGTCCTAAGTAGGCCCTACTGCGGTTTTCTGCGTCCGAAATATCAGTCTGCAGCCTATTATTGGAGACCACTGGCTTCTTGGAGGTAAACTGTTTCTAAAGACGTCTATACTAAATTGACTGTTATCCTAGATCACTGCTGTGAGTGCTGTCCAACCTGCGTCCCGCGGTCAGCATGTGGCCTGCGATGTGATTTCAAGTGGTCTGCAGTTTGAGCTCGTTTGGCTCTACGCGTCGCACGGAGCCTCACTGGCGACTTTCCAGTCATCCGAGTTGACCTGTTGTTTGCGCGTCTTTCATAATCGTTTGCAATGCGCACGGCAGACTAGGCCTATAGTATATTCGTTTAATTTCAAAGTAAGACAAACAGGGTGACACACCACACCAAGTTACAGTTCAGAGCATAGGTGCAATCACGTCCTAAAAGTTGGGGGGACCATAATGAATCACGTCCTAAAAATTGGGGGGGGGAGGGCCACAATAATAAAGTTAGGGAGCACTCAAAAGTTGGGGGGACGCGTCCCGTGGGTCCCATAGAGTGGTTGCGCCTATAGTTCAGAGATGTAAAATAATACACAGAAGTAATAATAAAGCTTATGGCAATAATATTGATATAAAGTTGCGGCGGCCATGGGCTGGCATCCGTCCGTTACGTTGTTGATATTAAAATAGACAGATGATGTTGAATTACTGTCATTGAATCAGGATAAGCCAAAAACGGCCCGTCAGTTATTAGCAGCTGTAATCAGCGCTACTGACACTCGCTTCACGATGGTGTTGTGTTCGAAGAATCGTCAGTAACCTGTTCATTAGTCAGTCTAGCCGATGCTACAAAGTCTATCCATTCGAAGTAGGTCTATATAGTGCCCGATAAGATTGAATTCATGACTTAGCGGAATTGTTAGAGTCTTTATAATCCAATCCGGAGGACTTGCAGGAGAAGCGCGTGGAAATTCGTAGACGCTGCTTATCATTGGTTTATCCAGGGACAGCGCTTATAATAAAAATTTCTTATTACAAACATCGACACACATTATACCTTAACTATGTTGGTCTATAATAATTGTCGTCTTATTTTTAAAATTACATTTGTCGACTCATCGCGGCTATAAGATATTGTCTTATCTTACCATAGGTCTATTATACTATATCGCGTTATATTATAATAGCTTGCCTTACAGCGCTCTACCTTATAATTGGCCTTCTTAGCTAAAACGATCCTCTTGACCTATAGCAGTAGCGGCGCTAGGGGGTTTGTTGGGGCTAAGCCCCCCTATAAAACCATCCATTTTTTTATCATGTAAAAATGAAAAATTTGGGTGATTTACCCCTTTAGCCCCACCCCCCACCCCCCATAAAAAATTAAGCGTAAAGGTACGCACGAGATTTGCCAGACAGTTTAGCGGATATGAAAAAGGACCGTTTTAGAAGAATTCGACCAAATGACTAAAAAAAGGTCGTCAAAAATTTTGACGCCAGAAATGGAACATTTTCTTGAGATTTTTGTTCGATGACTAAAAAAATTGTCGTCAGAAATTTTTGCGACTAAGAACGGAAAATTTACGACCGCGAAATCAGCCCCCCACCCCTCCCAAACTGAAATCCTGGCGCCGCCACTGCAGTGGCGGCGCTACGCCAGGGCATGGCAGGGCAAATGCCCTGGTGAAAAAGCCTTTGCCCTGCCTGTTGCCCTGGTCGTTGCCCTGCCAGACATTTTACCCTGGGAGAATTTGTTCGGGCATATTGCATCTTACTGTTCACGTCCGTCCGCTATGTGGCAGGGCAAAATTGTGGCAAGACAAAATTCTGGCAGGGCAAAAGTTCATGAAGAGAACAAAATCTAGCAGGGCAATTTTCAGGCAGAGCAAAAGTTCTGGCAGGGCAAAAATTCTGGCAGGGTAAAGACCGTAAAATTTTGGCAGGGCAAACGTTCTGACAGGAAAAATTCAGGCAGGGCAAATATTAGGCTATGGTGGGACAAAGTTCTTGCAGGGAAAAATTATGTTGCTGTTTATCCACATTGCCGTATACAACTAATAGCGTAGGCCCAGCTGTCGCTTTATTGTTTTTCAAATGAAGCGTAGGCCTAAGCATTTGCGTAGACAATAATTATTATAGACCTGTTACAGTATACCTGAATCCGTTACTTTATTTGCTGAACGCTTTGCTTTCGAAATGCCACTCGAAAGAGGATTTGCAATGCATCACTGAGTCACAGAGATTGGTCTACAGGTTGGGCCATAAAATGACCCCAAAGTTTTTTTGCCCATAATCTTGGCCAGAGGTAGTAATTTAAATGAAATTTTACAAGCCTAACTCTTTCCAGCAGGGTACCATTGGACCCATACATTTGTGGGTACTATAGAATCACTATTAACTCCTAGTAGGTAAGCTGCAAATCGCTGTTAGGCCTACATTATTTAGCAAGATGACTGTTAGGTTGGTAAATAAAGAATTCTTTCTGATTAGTAATTTTGTTTTTAAAATAATAAAATCGAAATTTCTATCAAATTGAAATGCCCAAGGTGTCAATGGCAAAGAAAATTTGTATTCACTTCACGAGAAAGGTCCTGGAGATAAAGCTATAATCGGCGCTTAATCTGATAAACAGTGATTGCAGAGAAATGAAGAACTAAATTGAAATAGAGAGTTAAGAAATGTGCCGTTTATGAAAGGAGATCGGTTCAAAATCTATATAACTGTACTGGTTTCATTGAGAAGAACCAATGGTTCCAAATAATCTGGATTTGAACCCGATGATTTTATCAACTGTGCATAGCTATTGCTCGAAAAATGCCGCAATCTGCAGCCAAAACCAAGAACGATAAGAGACTGAAAATTGATGGTCGCATTGGAGTTGATTGGGAAGATTTATCTCTGGAAGTTGGAACACATCACCAAGTCCATAAAAACTCTGCAAGATTTATCTCTGGAAGTTGGAACACATCACCAAGTCCATCAAAACTCTGCAAAATACTCAAAACAAGCGTGGGCATTGGTGGTGGACACATTGAACACAGGATGTGATGTAGGCTACTATCACGTTAATTTGATAACAACGATTTTATTATTTGAGATGAGACATAAAAAATCGCTTTGTTGCTATTTTTTTGCATTATGTTTTTGATTCGTCAATAAGTCGGTTGTCTCACTAAAAGTGATATAACTCTTGTGGGGCCGTCCATAAAGTACGTCACGCTATTTTTGGCCATTTTTGACCACCCCTCTCCCCTGTCACAAACTGTCACAAATCTCGGACCCCCCCCGACCCCCTAAAGTACGTCACACTTTCGAACAGAAAATTTAAAAACATAACCATTTACCTAACCCTCTAAACCCTAGGATACTATCCCTAATCCCCCTGATAGTGACGTGTGTCCCTAAACGCTTTGATAGTGACGGGAAATCAACTTTTATCCCGCCAGGCCGGGTTTTAGACACGCCTGGCCGGGCCGGGTCGGATTTTAGGTACTAAGAAAAAAATAAATAAATAAGAATTTAAAAAATAAATGTGTGACGTCACACATGGCCTGACCCCCTCCCCTGTCACAAACTGTCACACTTTCTTACACCCCCTCCCCCCCTGGAGCGTGACGTACTTTATGGACGGCCCCTGTAGTGTTAATTTGAAATATTGCGGTGAAATCTGGCTACTCTGCGTATAGGCTAAATATTATTGTCGTTAAGCCTGTAAAATTTTATTAATTTTTTACTTCTGGCAAAGAAATTGGTAAACACTTTAGGCGGGCTTTTTATGGCCCACCTTGTATAAGGTTTCTAAGATTTGCTTTTCAAATGCCAAAGGGCTCGGTGTTATGGCTTCGCCCATTTGAACCTGTGACCAGCCAACCCTAATAGTGTATACGGTGGGTGATTTATTTGCATGCACGGTAGCGCAAAATTATATGCATAGGCCTATGTAAGCCCGTACTACCGAGCACGCGACTCGCCCTCTGCCCTGGTTACTTGTGTGACTGCCCTGGCTATGCCCTGGCTACAAAAAAGCGTCTGGCGCCGCCACTGCGCCACTGACCTATAGCGTTAAGACTCGATGCAGAAAGGCTGCAGACTTACCGCAATGATCGATTCTTTGGCTGAGAGGGACAGGTTTTTCGAAAGGTCCTTCCGGTCTTTCAAGAAGTCGTGAAACGTGTCAAGGAAAAGATTCAGGTCTTTCAGTGCCTCATCTTTGCCGATCGAATCGTTCGCCTGGTTCTTTTCATCCAGTTTCTTCATCTTAGCGTCCAACAGTTTGGTATAGTTTTGGAATCCTAATTCAGATTATGTCGGTCACGTATAATTATTGTACAGTTTCGCATTAATAATTACGGTGCGACAATAATTAGGCTGGCACTTTAAACATGGGTTTGCTGTGTCGTCTAGCTGGTAGACTAATTGAAGAGTTATAATTGAAGCAAGACGAAAACTCAATTGAATTCTTGACAATGACCATAGGCGTACGGGACATTTCGGTAGTGGGGGGCAAAAAAAGTTTATTTGCAGAAATAAATGACGCCTTTTTTAGTCATCCGCCCAAAATTCATAGGATTTTCCCGTTAGAAAAATCTGACGACTTTTTTACCCCTGCGCGCCCTAAAAAATCCTCCCGCACCTGTTTTGCCCGGAAAAAAATCCGAAATTTTTTGGCCCGTCCATGCCTCTTTTGTCCGAAAAACACATTTGCCCGAAATTTGGGGGGCATTTGCCCCCCCTGGACTCCCGTCTCGTACGCCTATGACAATGACTCTGGAACATTTTTCAGTGCCATCCATTCGAAAGACCGGTATGATCTTGTCTAATCATTATATCAAACGTGGTCCATGAGAACTACTTTCGGTGCAAGGTCACAGTTCAACAAGGGTCAAGCCGTTGAAGCATATTAGACCGGGACCTACTCCGAAGGAAGGCGACGCTGGAACGACCGCAATGCACGACCTTATAATATATATATATATATATATATATATATATAGGTTGGTGCATGATCCGATGTAGACCATTACTGAACAAGGTTGAGTCCACAGAAATAATTATAGCCTATATGCAATGCATGCATGTCGCATCGTAAAAACATTTCATCATCACTTTTTTAAAATATTTTTGGGATGAAGGATACTAATGGATTACATCACTGCGCATATTATCAACCACTTCGGATGTTGTCTGCAGTCTGCACAACAATTGCCAGTTCATCGTTTTAGTTATTATTACTATATCTTTTACATGATGAATTTCTTACTGCAGAGCTGAATAACTGCCCATGCAGCAATTGCAGCATTGCACTCCCAGCTCTGAAAAGTTATCAGTAGCGCACAATATTTAGCGCCCCTTGAAGAAGTCGACTCAGAGGCGCTCCCTGCCCAGCCACAGCTAAAAATAGGTCTTGAGCAACTGGTAGAAAGCAGGCAACTTATTCCGAGGTAGTAAGCGTAGTGCAAGCGGGAGCCCATTCTATGTGGAAGGGTCAACAACCGAGAAGGCTCGACGCTGTCTGGTAGCAGAGCGGGTTCGAAGGACCAGCAGCTCCCCATTGGCCGAAGAGCGTAAAGCTCGACGGGAGGCTATGTCAGAGACAGAGACAGAGATCAGATAAGTAGGACGGGGCACTACCAGTGAGGGACCGCCAAATAAGTGCTGCATGTAGACTCTATATTTCGGCCTATTACGGCAATTTGATATAGCTCCCCTTCAAGGCGGTCTACTCAGGAGTGCTCCCAGTCCAACCCCGGTCAAATAGCACAGTCTTAAGTACAACCAGAAATGAGACAGAGAGGTCAATAGACATTCGACGAAGAGTAGGCTAAGTGGGGGGAGCCAATTCCGGGTCGCAGGGCCAGCCACGAAGGGGCCTGCTTCCAGTCCGCGATCGGGTCACAACATAATAATTATAGTCCTACCCAATTCTTTCGCTTTTGTCGTCACGACTTCGTTCTCGTTGCATATGGTGACCTGAGGCAGAAGGAGCTCCTCGCTGAGGATCATCTTGAACACGGTAACGGTCGGCAGTTGGCAATAGTAGTCGATGCGATCCTGAATCTGGTAGATGGCGAATCCGAATCCGACGACGAGCCAAACGATCCAGACGAAGCGTCGAACGGCGGAGTTTCTCCCGTCCGTCGCATGGCGGATACCGACGAGGGAGACGATCTTCGTGAACTTGATGGCCTCCCTGCGTATCGCCGACCTCCTCCGTCGCTTGTTCAACCTACCGTCCGCCGACTGGATACCCATGCCGTACTCCATCTCTCACTCTGTCTCTGTCTCTGTCTCTCGTATGGGTTGTGGAAAGACCCTGGCGATTCACTCCGTCGCTACGACCTCAAAATAATAAACGCTGTAAAACATACGCGGCGGAGTGATACTACTCGTGTGCATAAAGGAGTTATATACATATCCATTTCGCAAAGCATCATTCATAGGCATAAATTCAATGTGAATATATATCTTAATATGTATATATATATATACTACCACTTTTTGTCATATATAATTATATAGCCTATATATATATATACGTATAATATATACATATATACAGGCCTATATATTATTAGATTTATTCTTAGACATGACTGTCTATACGCCAATAATGTAAGCTAGTTCTAAGTGAAATATTCAATATTCAAGTTAATTCTAAGTCATTTATATACACATATTTGGATTATATTCAAGCTAATTCTTAGTCATATAATACATATAAGTCAATTCTTGGTTGCATGTGTATATATATATATAATATTCAGGTTTATTCTTAGTCGTGTATATGCTATCGCCTATATATTATTCAAATTAGTTCTTAGTTTGGTCTATAATAGACCTAATGGAGCCTATTCCAAGCTAATTCTTATTCATTATATACAATGTATAATATACAAGTTAATTCTTAGTCACACACACACACACACATATATATATATATATATATATATATATATATATATATATATATGTGTGTGTGTGACTAAGAATGCATACACACATATATATTATATGCATATATGTGTGTATATAATTATGTGTATTTATATGATATTCGAGCAAATTTTTGATCATGTGTATTTGAGCATTATATATTTGAGCGACAACCAGATGTATTGTCGTTTTTTCTCTCTTAAGACAAGATCATATCGTCTACAGGATTGTATGTCTTAAACGTGCCCCGGGTTCGTGGGCTCAGATAGATACGTCCACATATGTTTGGCATCGAATTGCAATGAACAATTGAACACTATATGAAGGAGAACAAGAGATTGTTTTACTGTATTTTGTGAACGGGTGGTCGAGTTGAGCGACCTGACTTACTGAGAATTGGCAGGGTAAACAATGTCTTCATTGTGGGCGAATGAAGTTCAGAACAACGTTATTTTGAAGATCGTGAAATTTATTATACTTGACTGTAGCCTACGGCATCAGAGTGATTGGGCCAACGCCATCACCACCACCACCACCACCACCACCACCACCACCACCACCACCACCACCACCACCACCACCACCACCACCACCACCACCACCACCACCACCACCACCACCACCACCGCCACCACCACCGCCGCCGCCACCACCGCCACCACCACCACCACCAACACCACCCCACCACCAACACCACCACCACCACAACTACCACCAACACCACCACCAATACCACCACCAATACCACCACCATCGTTGTCGTCGTCGTCATCATCATCATCACCACCACCACCGCCGCCACCATCACCACCACCACTGCCACCACCACCACAACCACCACCATCATCTTGCAAAATACTTGCATTGTAAAAATCCAAAGAGATATGGGCCGGGGAAAAAAGAAAATTGTAGGCAAGAGAGAAGAAAACACGGTAAACATATAAATCACACAATTTTGGAAATCGATCTTTTCAAGAGGATGACCTGAACTGAAGAGGTGGTCGAACGATATTTTGGCAAAACGAAGAGAAAGCACACTCGTCTCCATTTGTTTTATTTCATAAATTATATTGTGTGAATGATTTCCCGCATGTATGTATGCATGTAGGCCTATGTATGTATGTATGTGCGCACGACGTTCAACCTTGACGGTCATGTTATTAAACAGCAGACCAATCTAAGAAGCCTTTGTAGTGGGCAGCATGGAAAACGGATGTGTTCATTTATGATCAGACTCGACTCTGCCTTGGGCGCAAGATCTGGTTTCACACATGAATGAATTTCATTGTACATGTACATTATGTGAAATAGGATTTTTTTAGAGCACAGTGTAAATCAATGAACTGGGTTTTCTTTTTTACGCTGTCAATATGACTCAATGAGCTTTTTTGCTCTGTTTACACATCTCTATAAATCTTTGTATGTATGTAAGTATGTATGTAAGTAAGTATGTATGTATGTATGTATGTATGTATGTATGTATGTATGTATGTATGTATGTATGTATGTATGTATGTATGTATGTATGTATGTATGTATGTATGTATGTATGTATGTATGTATGTATGTATGTATGTATGTATGTATGTATGTATGTATGTATGTATGTATGTATGTATGTATGTATGTATGTATGTATGTATGTATGTATGTAAAAGTTCCCTAATGTATGTACATGTATGTATGTATGTATGTATGTAAAAGTTCCCTAATGCATGCAATACATTAGGGAACTTTGTATTCCCGTCTCCAGCCAACCAGGTCGTCGGTCTTTGCGCTCTGCGACTCGTGGGGACTTGATAGTCCCACGCTCCCGTACAGTGATGCGGACACACCGCGCCTTCTCGTGTATTGGACCTTCATTCTGGAACAGTCTTCCATTGGCAATTCGTGATGCTGCGTTGCGTGTTTCTCATGAAACATTCTCAAAGTTAATTAAGTCGCACTTGTTCAGAACTGCCCGGTAGCTGCGTTAAGCGCCTTCGTGAGGTTATTGTAAGGCGCTATATAAATATTCATATACATACATACATACATACATGCATGTATGCATGTATGTATGTATGTATGTATGTATACCACTTTTAGTGAGGCCACCCACCGTTTTTGACGATTAAAAAACGTAACGCAACAAAAAGTAACAAAAACGTGATTTTATCAAGTCATAGGCTATCTCAAATAACTGCTTGGAACTGAACTTGATAGTGATTAACAACTTGTGTTCAATGTGCCCACCACCAGTGCCAAAACTTCGTTTGAGTCTCTTGCAAAGTTCTTGATGGACCTGCTGGTTAATCTGACAGATTTCTTATTTACCAATTTGATTGTCATCTTGCTAAGTGACTTCTCAGTGACGTGCAGCTACGCTGGTACCCTGTTCCTTTTTTAAATAGTCATAATAATGATCATCTGGCATTATTAAAACCTATTTGATAGCAATTATTTGAGATGAGACATAATAAAATCGTGTTTTTGCAACTTTTTGCTGCGTTACGTCTTTGAATCGTTAAAAAAACGGTGGGTGGCCTCCTTAAAAATGCCATAACTTTTATTCTGTTGGAAATATTTTGCGGAAATCTAACCATCATGTGTGGATATGAATTGTCTTTAAGCCCGTAAAATTTCATTTCGAAATTCTTACTTCCGGCCAAGATATTGGCCAGAATAATTAAATTGGTTTTTTGTTACTTTTTGTTGCGTTGCGTTTTTGAATCGTCAAAAAACGGTGGGTATAGCCTCACTAAAAGTAATGTAGAGTCTAACTTTTGTTCTGTTTGAAATATATTTTTTTTAAATTTGACCATTGTACGTAAATATGAATTGCCTTTAAGACTGTAAAGTTTCATTTAAAAATTCTTATGTTTGGCCCAGATATGGGCTGAAAACCGTAGGGGATTACTTTTTTGGCGCACCCTGTATGTATGTATGTATGTATGTATGTATGTATGTATGTATGTATGTATGTATGTATGTATGTATGTATGTACGTATGTATGTATGTATGCATATGAACACTTATATTGCGCCTTGCAATAGCCTCGGGAAGGCGCTTAACGTATAGCTACCGGACAGTTCTGAACAAGTGGGACTTAATTGATTTTTGAGAATGTTTCATGAGATACATGCAATGCAGTATCGCGAATTGTCAATGGAAGACTGTTCCAATATGAAGGTACAATGCATGAGAAGGCCCGGTGGCCCGCATCACTGTACGAGAGCGTGGGATTATCAAGTCCCCACGAGTCGCAGAGCGCAGAGACCGACGACCTGGTTGGTTGGAGACGGGAATACAGGGCTCCCTAATGTACTCCGTAATGTACGCCAGGCCAACCATTGACGCTCATGATCATCTCATTGCGATGATCTTGAAGGTTATTCTGTCCACGACTGGAAGCCAGTGCAGCGTGTAAGTAGACGAGCAATCTATCAGCAAGAGAGGCGAAAGCCTACGCGCCACAAACAACAGAAGAGTTTATTAAACGCACAGCGATATTGAACGAGAGAACTGAACGATGTAACGTACATTGTAACTTGAGAGTAGGAAACAATAATAAGGTTCTAGTGTAAACTAACAGCATTAATATGTTTTTTGTTTTCAATGGATAGCCTACCAGTATGATGCCTTTTACCAATGTTTGTACATAGCTTTACTCTGATCCAGTTATCTGTGCAGAAGAACATTTTGTCCACGTCATCTTCTCAAGTTTACTTTCATTGACAGTGTGCGTCTTAAAATGCAATTTCAAACAAAGACGCCGCATTAAAAAGCTGGTCATCAGAATCACTACCACACCTCCAATAATATTCGCCTCTTGCTGCTTGGATAACATTTCGTCAAGATCGTCTTTAAATTGAGCTGGCAGGTCGACTATCCACCCGAACTTCTTTCCATTTTACTCCGAATGAGTCAAACAAAATAAATAAATAAACGACATTGGCGGGAAACTGAGGGATCAGAAAAAGAAAATGCGAGCATAAAAAGCAACAATAAGGAAAGAAAAAGGACTAAGTTAGAATCGACCGAACAAGAACTGCTACTTCACAACCATTATGCACCACCACCACCCCTACCACCACCACCACTCCTTCCACTACCATCACCACCACCTCCACTACCACCACTATCATCACCACCACCTCGACCATCATGACCACCGCCGCCACCACCACGAGGACGACTATTATAATTACTGCCACTTGTTATGGCACCCTTCAGGCTCTCTACTGAGAGGCGCTCCCGACTACAGAGTGGACACTGCATCGATCGGAGTTTCACACCGTAGCGATGAGCAATTGCGAGTGAAGGACTTGCCCAAGGTCCCTACGCGGCGACTTGAGGTGGATTCGAACCTGCAACCCTTCGGCTGCAAGGCGACGAACATACCCAATACACCAACGCGCTCTACTAATGCCACTACTTCTATTACTACTATTACTACTATAATTCTACTACTACTGCTGTTACTACTACTACTGCTACTACTGCTACTATTACTACACCACCTACTACTACAACTACTACTACTTCTACTACTGCTGCTGCTGCTGCTACTCCTGCTACTACTACTACTACTACTACTACTACTACTACTACTACTACTACTACTACTACTACTACCACTACTACTACTACTAGCCTACTACTACTACTACTACTACTACTACTACTACTACTACTACTACTACTACTACTACTACTACTACTACTACTACTACTACTACTACTACTACTACTACTACTACTACTACTACTACTACTACTACTACTACTACTACTACTACTACTACTAGTACTACTACTACCATTAGTACTACTGCTACTACTACAGTTGCCACTGCTACTATACTACTACTATTACTACTGCTGCTACAATTGCCGAATTCTGACCCAGGGAACAATGCATTGGGAATGGTAATCTCTCAGTTTGCCACAGCAAGATTGTCACTTAACCTGGTAGTACTGCAGCTACTTCAGTTTCATCATATCGCTGATGAAAGAATTTTTCCAAAAGTCATAAAATGGCTTCTGATGCAGTTATTCGTATTTGGATCGAGCAAGAATGCAAACACAGAGAGTTGTCTCGTGTGGCAGTCTGTCAGAAAACTGTCAAAGCTGTATCAGAACTAAATGACTCTGAAGGTTCATCGAACAATAGACCAACAGCGAGAAAGTGACAGGAGAAAAGAAGCCTGTAGCCTGTGTTTGCTGCAAAAGAGACCTTCGACAATTGTTCGATATTCGCAAAGGATGTGATGACAGAGGTCCATCAGAAACAAGATCGGGAATTTCTTCTAACGCAAAGAGAAGACGTATTTTGCAGCAGCATGAGTGGAGTAGACTTGGAGACAGCAGCGAAATAAATTAGAAGTAGGCAACGACAGGAAAAGGAGAAAATGGTGAAAGCAAAGTATAGGAAGAACGCAAAAGAAAGGATATAATAACTAACTTCTGTTCCACTTGATAATTATTATTAAGTGGAACAGAGGATGAACTTTCCGCAATGACATCCAGACAGCAGTCAGGAAATGATGGCATTGATGAGCATCAGCCAACTCAGTCGTGTACGTCTACAATGTCTATGCACAAATACATTACAGCTGCTATTGTTGCTTCATCATCAAAGAACATCATAAAAGAACATCTTTCAGTCCTCTGAAGGTGTTGGTAGCTTTGATACTATTGACCTTCCAGACCGCGGCGCTGTGCTTGCTGCTGGTGCTGTTGCTCAGGCACTTGGCCATGACCATTTAAGAAAGAACAATGAACAGAAAAAGTTTATTATTCGACTGGTTGAAAGCAAGAATTTTCCAACTCCATCGAAGACAAAGCTTTTCATGTCATGTAAGGCCGTAGGTGGGGGGGTGTTTTGGGTGTTTGAACACCCCCGAAATGGAAAATGTAAAAAATAAAAGAATGAATTTACTAGCACACGATGTAAAAACCATGAAATAAAACCATGAAAACACCCCCACTCAATGGAAAAATGTAAACAAATTGAATGAATAGGTGACATTTTCTGAAGATTTCGGCCGGATGACTAAAAAAGCCATCAGTTTTTTATGAGAAATTGAAGAAACAACCCTCCCAAATCCTGGCTACGGCCTTGATGTCATGGATCATCTATTGCGGAACTATTTCTTTATTTTTTTAAAGATGAGTTTAAGATCGTCAAATGGGCGGACCTCTAACTATCGTTTGTTTTCGTTAATATTTGTCGTTATTGTTATGACCAAGACAAAGAGCAAAACAGTACTGGCCTAGTGGACAACTGAAATTTGCAACTTGAATTTTAAGGGACGCCCATATACATATGTTTGTAAATTATACAATAGCAGAAACATAAGCCATATAATTATACATGTATATAAGCCTATAAAATGCCGAGGTATCAATAGTTTGCCAAAGTAACCACGGTGTATACAACAAAGTCATCATCTTCCAGTTCCCAAACTCTATTATGGTATCTCATTGTAACAAAACTGGCTTGCAGACCAAAAATGCACATTTGCATCCTGTACACAACACTCTCAATAGTAGGCCTAAACGCTATATGCGTATTATGCGTAGGTCTACATCTATGCATATACATTATATCATGAACTTAATGTACTTCTTTTCAATGTCAGAATGCAACCACAAGATTAAGATCATCATGCATATGAGTATGCATGTATGTACGTGTGTGTGCATGTATGTATGTATGCATGTATGTATGTGCGCATGTATGTATGCACGTATGTATGTATGTATGTATGTATGTATGTATGTATGTATGTATGTATGTATGTATGTATGTATGTATGTATGTATGTATGCATGCATGTATGTATGTATGTATGTATGTATGTATGTATGTATGCATGTATGTATGTATGTACATGTATGTATGTATGTATGTATGTATGTATGTATGTATGTATGTATGTATGTATGTATGTATGCGTGTATGCATGTATGCATGTGTTACATATGTATATATTCATGAAAGCAGAATAGCACCTTTTAAACCTCATGAAAGAGTTGCAAACACGATTATTCAAGCTGATAAAATCTCGCAAATAGCCATAACAGATGTAAACGTAAACAGGGCATGATGACGATTGATGAGGGCAATTTCGGAATCTTAAAATTAATTTCTCGAATGGCTACAATGCTATCACATTAATAAGAACCATCTGTGTTTTCATAGTCAGCAGACCATTATGATCTATTAATGTAGGCATACGTTTTGTTCATAATAGACGTAAGTTATTCACTCAATTCAAAATTCACTGAATGTCATCAACGTTTTGCTGTTCTCGCAGTCTGCCCCGTATTCGTGGTTATTTTGGTAGCATGCTATGTCATACATGGTTTGACTGTGGAACAAGTGATGGTGACCAGCAGCATATGCAGGCCTACACGCAACCAGTTCCTTGCTACTTGGCAAATCTCATATGCAGATAGTCCTTGATGAACAGAAGCATGAACTCGACCGTTTCGTAGACAGTGAGCAGAGTGGCTCCGAGCAACAGCGACAGCGCTCCTCCGATCTCACAGAGCAACTCAAGGAACGTGAAGGCCGCAACGTTCTGCAGCCTCATATATGCGAAGCGTTCATAGTACACATATAGGTAGACGGTTTGTCCGTAGCTACGAATCGTCGTCTGAGTGATTGCCCTCTTGTAGTTGCGACTGTAACATTCGGGTTCGCACGAACAGTTCGAGGTTGTGTTTACCTGCTTGCCGAAGACCCTTGTGAAGTTCAAGATGTTGGCGTAGCTGCAGACAGGTCCGTTGCCTGAAATTTAATTAAATTTTGCTGCTTTATCTCGCAGAAAAAATGTGTGGCACGACAAGCGAACAGTGGAAAGTGTTGTTTAAAATTAATATGTTAAAATTGATTAGGATTGGTGTCCTCGCTGTAGTCAGGAGCACTTTCGAGTAGAGAGCTGGAAGGGGCACTAGCCTATAGCAAATTCGAGAAATAAATTAATAAATAATGATAGAAACAAAAATCTGTCTTCTACTCCATCTCTTAACAAAATTTAGCACCATGACTTGCTAACCTCCACCAGTTAGGCTATTTCAGTACCGGTATAATTAGTGATTTAACCTGAAGTGCGTGCTGCTTCGATCGTCTAAATTCTAAAATCAATGTGGGCTACAAGACATTATGAGTAGGCCTAAGTTTCAATCATCAAAAGTTAATGTTAGGTTCTAATAGTAAAGACCGGTATACATACCTTCCATATGAATGTCTCTGCAGTTATTTTGCCTCTCAAACAGGTCATAGTCACAATTCTTCAGGCAGCTGACCAATCTGTACTTTGGTTTTTCAGGATCTCCTGTGTCGTATGGTGTACCCAGACATGTCACCTATACAAAATTAAGAATGAATTATTTCAATTCAAACCAATCAAAATTCAATTATTTTATTCATCCCAAGTATTTTGATATGCAAATATTGCTACAGTTTACAACAACTGAATAGTCTGCACTACTGTACTAGTATCATCTTAGTCTTGTACTTTTGCTATCATAAGTTTAATGCAGCAAAAGTTTCAGCTGAAGGGAATAATCCCGCTAAGTGGGTTCCTAACTTACAGATATCATATTGAAAATACTTCAGTACCATGGCGGTAATAACTTGGGAATTCAGGCAACAACAGCTAGGCCTACTGCGTTCGGTTAGCATTGCGTCACATTAAATCAGAGAAATGAGAAAAGAAAATCGAGAGAGCAACTCAACTAGTTAAATTATGCCTCACATTTTTTATGTGCGCGTACGGGGCTGAACCTCGAGTTGGATGAGGCTCTTAGAGTCAAGAATAATTCCCGGTAGCCTATGCTATTTCATATAAATGATGTATGAATGTATGCTTGTACAACCTGCGCATCACGTAGGCCCATAATTATGTGTAGGCCTGTATCAAGGTGAGAATTGCCGGGGGCTGGGGTTTCAACCCCCAGACTTTCTTAGAGCCCCATAGTAAAGTCTGTTTTTCACACCCCAATTCCAAGTGGATAATGATTTTCCACAATTCTTACACTGGCCTATATAATTATATATTATATATGTATGCATCCACTCATTGCGAAGATTTGTTAGCGCCCATAAGGGTTACTATCCAGAAGCGCACCGACCCAACCTGAACTGAGGAGAATAGTCCTAAGGTTATATAGAGAGTGTTGGAGTGGATCCTGGGCTGTTGCAGTAGACGCGAGGAAGGCGACCAGTGGCGTAGCCAGGAATTTTTCATGGGGGGTTTTATGGCCGGATACCCTGTTTGTTTCTACTTTTTCTTACTTAAATGGATAAATAGCCTTTAAAAAACCTTTTCCCGGAGCCAATGGGGGTTAACCCCCGAACCCCCCCTTGCCTACGCCTCTGAAGGCGACGCTATGAGGATTTAGCAGACGATCACGACTGCTTGAAGAATGAAATGGACGATGCGAGGAGGTTGAAGGTTGTCGGAATATTACACCTTGCAGATAGATATTTCGAGACAAGGTCCCGTTCTGCCTTGATGAGCAAATCGCACTTCCATCTTTTTCTTAGGTTTTGTTTCTTATAA
Source organism: Lumbricus terrestris (assembly GCA_949752735.1). Taxonomy (NCBI): domain Eukaryota; kingdom Metazoa; phylum Annelida; class Clitellata; order Crassiclitellata; family Lumbricidae; genus Lumbricus; species Lumbricus terrestris. The sequence goes on along the minus strand of OX457043.1, from coordinate 12,629,656 downwards.
ACCGAAATTGCGTCGAGACTCTGAGAATCATGTCTGCCTAACAATTGGCCTGACCGCGTGCGTTGAATGGCGGAATTTCACCGAAGTGGAACAAACAAACTTGGCTATTGTGTCCTTTTTATATAGCGTCTACTAATAAGCTATATAAACTGGTCTCTTTGACTTGACTTTTTGGTGTGCATGACTTTAAGCGAAAAACGATACATAACTTGTAGGCTGAGTGGCTCTGGACAAGAGAGTCTTATACACTATAAATGTATGCTAACAAATAGTTCAGCAGTTAGCGAAACTCCATGCAGTTCTATTAAACCTATTATTTGCTTGACACAGTATACTATAGACGTCATTTAAGATAGACGGTATAAAGTTAATACCATTTCTGCCATGGACACATTTAGGGGGTACCGGGTTCAAACCCCAAATAAAGAATTTCAGATTTTTTCTATACTAATTCTGTAAGTCTGTGTATTTGCCGTCATTTTCGCCAGTATACATGTACTCCCATAAAAGGGAACCCCTAAAAAGTTCTGACTACGCTACGTATAGGATAATACGGTACTGATTTCTTCGACCATAGCATCAATTTGTGATCGTTGTCGCAGGCCTATACCTGTGATGCTATAGGAAAATCCTGAGGATAGGATGGACACAGAACGTTAGCACTGAAGAGGTTTGTGAAGGGTGGATATGTATCATATGGTTGAGGGCCTATTGTAGAAGGTTACCCAACGAAAAACTGAGACAGTTCGGACATATCTGCAGAATGAAGAAGGACAGAAAGATCAAGACCCTGATGTTTGGAATAATGGAGGACACCAACAAGAGAGAAAGGCCGCATCGAGAGTAGGTGGATGGATTGGTGTGGAAAAGACCAACAGAAGCTGGGGCATGCGGCTCAGGACAGACTCAAGTAAAGAGACATTGTGAAAATGGGATCGTACACTAGTCTTAGGCATTGAGTCCACGGTTTTTTTATGCTGTTGATGAATCGTATAGGCTACCTGACACAAATTTTAATTGCGCTGATTTGACGCTAAGCCCAGGCGCCGTGTCTTATTCACGATCCCCATAACCACGAATCCTGCATTCGTCCATTTTTTTTACTATAGGAGGAATCTTATATGAGAGATACTATAACTGCATTTATATGCTTTAGTTTGAACATGAGGATCTGATGCTTTGGTAAGCTTTCTTTCAAATTTAAATAACTGAAACATTTGAAGCTTTGAGACTCACGTCTTCGAGGGAAACAGCAATCCTGGTGACTGTGCCTGCTCTCAGTTCAATACCGTCGTGTTTAACCTTCGGAATAACCAGCGGATCGTGTATAAATATCTGCAAGATATCCAGAAATGATAGTTGGGTCATTTGCGAATGATTTGCTTGTACAGATCCGTCCTCAAGTAATAATAATAATAATTTCATTTCAAAGCACCAGGTCCGGAAATTTGTGCGACAACATTTAAAGACTTTTCGAGGCGAAATTGCAGTATCGGGGATCGAAGCATACGCAATATCTTAGTATAGTATAGTATACAGTGTCTAATGACGACTCTAACCCTAACACTTACCCCAACCGACCTTCACGACGTATAACCTGACCTTAACCGACCCTCACGACGTATAATCTCACCATAACCGACCCTCATGACGCCTGACCTGACCCTAACTGACGCACACGGTCCCCGATACTGCAATCAGGTCCTTTTCGACATTAAGCAGTTGATTGGCTGGTACCCTAGTTTGGGAATAGTGAACCTTGACGTGATGGGCACTTCAGCGTAAAAGAGGATTTTAGGCATTCACGCAAAATCTTTCTGTTCCACTTGTGACATGGTGCAGCCGATTGAAAGATATATTTATATGTGGACTACACATCCTTGCTGTACGCAGTGGCGTAGATATAGGTTAGGGCTTACCATGTGTGTGCAGAGTGTGCAAGACACACGGGTCCACGACCTCCATGGACCCACACAGACAATTATATAATTATACAGGCTATATATATATATATATATATATTTATATATATGACGAGTTCTCTGCCCGAAGGCAGGTCCATGACTTCACAGTCACCTGACGATTCTTTAAAGAGTGAGGTGGTTCCCCGTTGCCTTCCTCGCAGACAATTTCCAAGGTCGCTACGCACGGTGACTTGAGGTAGATTCTAACCTGCAACCCTCCGGTTGCGAGGCAAAGAACATGCCGTTACACCACCGCGACATATAAAATAATATATATTCATTCGTTCATTCATTCAGAGCATTTATATAGCGCCCCTTCAAGAAACCACTCAGAGGCGCTCCCAGCCTAACCACGAACAAAGAAAAAGACTTGAGAGACTCGTAGAACTCAGTCGGATATTATATATAATTATATATGAAATTACATGAAAGTAGCGTGCCTCACCTTGAATCCCACTGAGCTGTATTTCGTAGACGCCTTCAGCTGCACGTGTAACCCATGTGGAGCTCCTCCCTTGGAAGACCGAAGAGGGTGTTTACCTAAAAATTATGTGTTTCTCTAAAATCGATACCCAGTGTCAGAGATTTAGGAGGAGAGAAGCTTAGGCCGACTTTCTCAAATAGGCCACTGCGACCAATTCCAAACTACGTCAGAAGAAGTTTTAAAGGCGCTTCAAATTAATGTGAGGAAGCAATCGCGATATTCATATATTGGTGCATGGGATTTCGGTCACATAAAGCTATACTTCCCGTGCTCAAAGGTCTGCACTGGCTGCCAACTATAGGCCTACGCAAGAGGATCGATTTTAGTGTGGACATGCTCGCTGCTCTATTATAGTGTCCTCCGCATGGATTTACACCTCCGTATACCTAACAGATGAATGAATTCTGGTCTCATCGCTATTCTACTGCAAATTATGCAACCTAGTAGGTCTATGAAGGGGGGAAAGGCATCAGGGGAGGATCCAGGGGGGGCCAATCCGGCCATGGCCCCCCATTTAAAAATTGCATGGAACGTGGCCCCACCCATTTGGTTTCAAAAACATGTAGTGGGAGAGAAAAACAGGACATCTGGCCCCCCTTATTAGAAAATCGTACGGGACGTGGCCCCCCCGTTCGGAAATGGCATCTTCTTTTCCCGAAAAATTGGTTGATGACTAAAAAAAAAAAGGTCATCAACTTTTTTGGCGGATAAGTTGGTATCTTTTTCCCGGAAAATTGGTCGGTGACCCAAAAAAGGTCATCAACTTTTTTCCCGGAATTTTTTTCCCCTGTTCCACCAACAAGACCGAAAATTTTGGCCCCCCCTTCGAAACGTTCTGGATCCGCCACTGAAAGGCAGTGAGTCTCCTGACTCTGGCTCAGTAGTGAGGGATTAATTAATTATTCTCTCCGTGTTGCGCACTGGTTGTTCTCTGCCAGTGCCAGTGCCAGTTCCAAGCCTGGATAAAGGAGAAGGGCGACACTAATCATCTCTAACTGACATGGCTGTGTCGTTGAACATGTAGCAAGCGATGTTGCGCAAAATATCGCTAAAGGGCTTTCGTATGATGTTAAGAACTTGTTCATCTGTGTCATCTACGATTAAGCAGCTCAGCAAGGGCAAATAGAATGATAATTCATTAATTTATTCAAGAATTTCTATAGCGCCTCTTCGAGGGAATAGGCCTATCGTAATCGTAATCGTAAACTCGAAATTTCTAAAGCGCCACTCGAAAGCCAAGCGCGGGGCTAGTCTAGCTTATTCATATTCATAGCCTATTCATACACGCTCCCGACTCTAGCACTACAAACTTCACAGTTTTGAGTTGAGTTCAGGCTGACAATTGAAGGGGTCTGGGAGTTCAACCCTTAGTCTTCTTAGGACGCCAAAGTTCTCATTGCGCTCCAAAAGTCCGCATAAATCTACGCATCTGATCCCAGTTATTTTCTACAATTCACATCCAGTTTGAATTTATTTGCTTCAGCTCCTACTTACAAGTAGCGTCTAGATTAATCGTAATCGTAATCTCCTGATTTCTAAAGCGCCACTGGTAAGCCAAGCGCGGGGCACCGGCTTATTCACGAGCGCTGCGTTGTCCGTGAGAGTAGTCCGTGGTGGTCCGGGCCGAGCTACCATAGGATCAGGATCAAATGCGTTGAGTCAAAAGGGCTGTCCGTAAGAGTAGTCCATGGTGGTCCGGGTCGATGTACCGTAGGATCAGAGGGGTGGAACAGCTACTAAGGTGGGTGTCGTCTGAGCCGGGAATTGGAGGGTGGGGGATCAGATGGAACAGGACAAAAGTTCTTGAAAAGGAGTGTCTTTAGTTTCCAGTGAAAGGCCCGAGGTGTGATGGATAGAGGAGTCTGAGGAAAAAGATTAGGGCTACTTTACCTCAACTCGCATCAATTCAATTACTTTGGAAAGACTATTTGCTGTTGAGCGTGATATGCACTGACCTGTACTAAATGCGAAGCAATGTCCAAGGTCGGTTACGACTTTCTCTGCAGAGATTTGGTCCTTTTTGTTGTCAAAGCTAACCTATAAAATCAAGAACAACCGGAATAAGTTGAATTGGTAGCACGACACTTACGTAATCCCGCGGCACTTAATCCCTGCGACATTTAATCCCGTGCCAGTTAATCCCGCGACAGCTCATCCCGGTGTAAAAGTTTCAAATTACCCCCCGTTTCAGGTTGTCCCGGTATTCTGAAACGGTTTGAGATTACCCTCTGGGGTTAATGTGAAATCGGTTTGAGTTTACTCCCCCCGTAGATTCACATTACTTCATCCAATAGAGAACCTTCATCCAGCTTCCATTTCACCTATAAGGAACCTTCATCCAGCTTCCATGTCACCTATAGAGAACCTTCATCCAACTTCCATTCTCTATAGGTGAAATGGAAGCTGGATGAATGTTAAAGCTAGATCCAATGCTTGCACTTTGTAAGAACCATAAACAGTGATGCGGAAAGTTGTAAAAAATTATGCAATGTAAGATAGGGCCTAAGTTGGTCAGAGGGTCATGCGAGATACGGAAAAGCAAAATATATGGGTATTGAGCTGCCAGGTCAGGTTGACTAAGTAAGGTAGGCATGGTAAATTAAGCTGACAGTTTTAACTTAAGTTAACTTACAATATAAGACATGTAGATTAGTTAGGTCGATGTAAGAAGGCAAGTCTAGATTAGAATGTCAGAAAAAGACCATGGTAAGATGAGATATGATACAAAGCCTACAAGATCAAATTGGTATAGGACTATATTATTATGAGGTTATTGTGAATTTTGCGTGGAACTTGGTTGAATAGCTCTTAGCTTCACTGGCTCTCCTTGTGTCTCTGACTCTCTCTCCTCTCTCTCCTCTCTCTCTCTCTCTCTCTCTCTCTCTCTCTCTCTCTCTCTCTCTCTCTCTCTCTCTCTCTCTCTCTCTCTCTCTCCTCTCTCTTCTCTCTCTCTCTCCTCTCTCTCTCTCTCTCTATCTCTCTCTCTCTCTCTCTCTCTCTCTCTCTCTCTTCTCTCTCTCTCTCTCTCTCCTCTCTCTCTCTCTCTCTCTCTCTCTCTCTCTCCATCTCTCTCTCTCTCTCTCTCTCTCTCTCTCTCTCTCTCTCTCTCTCGTCTCTCTGTATACAACTCAAAGTTCTTGTTTCGGTTTTTATGTTTCAAATCGGTGTTGCTCCGAGGTATCTTTGTGGTCATGCTTCGTTCCCTCTCTGCCACTTCGCTGGATCCTCTTAGATCCTCTGATCAATTTGAACATTTGAACTCTTTGTTCCCCGCCATGGCTCAATTCAGATGCCCTGCCCGCATGGGTCCCTCTCCATGGAATGGACTTACACCACCAGGTCGTTCTGCCCAGGGCCGCATTAAGGCTAGTGCGGGCCCGGGTGCTGTGACAACCGGTCGGGCCCCTTCTGTCAGCCACCGGTCCACCAGGCACATAATAAAGCTGCGGGTCCCTTAGCACCCACCTTAATGTGGGCCTGGTTCTGCCTTTCCCTCTGATAATCTTTCCTCGCCATTGTTTTACCTCAAATCCTGCCCTTTCTCTCGGGTCCGATCGCAGCGCTTCTGAGAAGATCTTTGCTGAGAGAAGCGCTTTATAAATGGCCGTATATTATACAGCAAAATACAATAACAAGAATTTCAGGAAAACCGTTCTTACCAGCTAAGCCTATTAGGCCTAGCTTATAGTATACATAGTAATAATTATTATCTTAGCAGCCAGACAGCAATTTCGCACTGCGAACATGAAATCAGAGTCAAATCAGTCAGATATAGCCTATAAAATATACTTTATATAATATTATGTACTCTCCGTCATCATGGAGTACTGTTGATCCTTGTGTTTTCAGGCCATGCTCTTCACAACTGGACGTACATCAGAATCAAATTAACTAATAATTTTTGAAATCTACTTGATGGACTTCCAACATTACAAGTTGTGCTGAAAACGTGGAAATTAACTGGACTCCTTTATCCATTACTTCGTTATGTACATGTATATTCTGCAACCGCTCCTTAGTCTATGCTGCACCAGCTCTTTGGAACGGACTCCCAACATACCTCCACCTGTTCGCTCACCCTCCTATCTCTCCTGCAGTCTCACCTCCAAATTCAACCTCTCCTCCGCTTGCACTCTCCTCTGCTGCATTCCATTCACGACTGAAAACCGAACTCTTCAACCTATCCTATCCAGATTCCAATCAGGTTCCATCACCCAACCACCACCATCACCGACAACCTCCGTAGCACCACGCTGTCTCCTCGGTTGACCTCTCCGGATTTTGACCTGCATGGCACCGGAACGAAAACGGCAGCTCTGGCTATTGCGGACTTGATTTGATATAGCGCCGGTGAATAAGCTGGTCTCCCTGACGTGGCTTTTGTGGGCGCTGAGAAATTCTCGAAGATTTACATTACATTACATACTAGCTGAATTACCCGGCGTTGCCCGGGAAATTTCGATATTTGGTCCACAGCCACGCTGACCCCGTTCCCACTTAACCTTTCTCACCCCACCTTCTTCCATCGGCCCCAACCCGGTCCCAGCCTGAGGTGCCTGGCGTTGTCGGTGAAATGTAGATTTTTCGCCCCAACCCAGCTCCCATTGCAACCGCCCCTGCGGGGCGGGTTCGTCGAATTTTGGTTCTTTTGCCTAAACCCGTCCGCCCTAAATACCGTAATGTCCAGGTGGCCTGTATACGTACGACGACACGTTACTATATTAATTACCGGTATCCATTGTCAATGTCTTGCGATCAACCGTTCATAATATTATTATATCAGTGTTTTTAGTATAATTTAGCGAAAGCGCGCGCTATAAAATCGGCCGCCTAAAGCGAAGTAAAGAAGTGATGACGTCATAAATCTATGGGTTCTTTGAAAGCGATCCGGCGACCAATCTTAAATACTGCATTATATTAGCTTTCGTCGGATTATTAAAAATAAATGTTTCAAATTCGGCAAAGGTAAGATTTTTGGATCGCGAACCCCCCTATGTTTGTTAATGGGTCCTAAAAAGTATTTTTGTAAATATTGGGAAAATTCGGTCGGGCGGATAAGAAGAAAATTGTTCGCAAACATTGGAAAAGTTCGCCTTTATAGTTTTAGATTAACTATATTTAATTTTCTTGTACCGTGCATGTCTGTAAACCAAAATGCGGCTAGCAATTGGTGAATTAAAGAATATTCTTATCTTATCTTATATAATTATGTATACTATTTGATAAAGGTTGTAGTCATTTATAGTGCTGCCCTCCTTGAACTTACCTCCACTATGGCATCGTCTGTAGCTATCAGAGATTGGTTTTTGGAAAGCTCCTCCCAGTTGCTCGTTTCGTTATGCAGCCTGTCCAAAAGATTCCTCAACGTTCTAACAGCCGCCGCCGCGTCATTCTTCCCGGATTCACCTTTTGATTCAGCTTCTCTCAATTTCTTCAATTCTTGCTCTACATCGGCTGTTTTAAAATGGACCATTATACTATATGGAGTAGCCTATAATGAATTTATGTGCCAGTATAAGGTGACCAAGAAAGTCAGCATGTATAAGAAACCGAAAAATCGAGCAAAGTTTTGATGGAAAGCTTCTTCGGCTTATTTTGTTTTTATTCAGGATATTACAAGGTGCCGGTGTCACGAAATAGAGTAGCCTATCCCCCGTATTAATCGTATCCTCCCAAATGAAGAAAAGTCGATAAAGCCACTTCCGCGTGTAGGCCTATTTATTTTGCAAATTAATTTTCATCTGCTTTGTTTTGAACAATGACACTAACAGGTATGTTTATTCCTACTAGATAATTTGTTTTGCCCTGTTTTTAGAGCACTTAAAACATTTAAAACACTTAAGAACACTCAGGGTCACTAAATAAATTCGAGTTGCTTTTATCTGAGCATTGCTTAGGACACTTAAAACAATCGGAGTCACTTAAAATTTTGATTGTAGCATAAAAAAATTTATTATGCGCATTTCTCAAAAAAGGGGATAGGATGGTTTATAGTTATACCCCCGGATAGTAGGCCCCTATAGACCGGTTAATTCCATCCGAGGGGATAGATTAATTCATCCCCCCGGATAGCTTTCAGGGGGGATACTCTGTTTCGTGTCACCGGTGTCACGAAATAGAGTAGACCTATCCCCCGTAATAATCGTATCCTCCCAATTGAAGAAAAGTTGAACAAGCCACTTCCGCGTGTATTTAGATCTATTTTTGCAAATTAATTTTCATCTGCTTTGTTTTTTAGCAATGACACTAACAAGTATGTTTAGTCTATTCATACTAGCCTATAACTTTGTTTGCCTTGAGTTTTAGAGCACTTAGAACATTTAAAACACTTAAGAACACTCAGAGTCACTGAACAAATTCTAGTTGGCTTTTTCTGAACATTGCTTAGGACACTTAAACAATTAGAGTCACTTTAAATTTTGATTAGAGCATAATTTTTCAATTATGCGCATTTTTCAAAAGGGGATATAATGGTTCATCCCCTCGGATAGTCTACATCGGTTAATTCCATCCGGGGGGAATAGATTAATTCACCCTCCCCCTAGATAGCTTTCAGGGGGATAGAATATCACGTGACACCGGCTGTTGGCATTGCATGCAAAACATAAAAATTCTGGAGTTTCTGTAGCACTAGTATTTACGACTTTAAGCCATGTTTTAAGTAAGTAAGTATTTATGTAAATAAGTATATTCTTTAATATAACCAGCTGCAAAACAGCGCTCTGGTGAGCAAGTATCACAACAAATTCACTTAAGACATCAAAAATATAAACAAAACAAAGTAATTAGTAGCCTATGCATATATGCATACATCATATTCTAGTTACAAATGTTTTCCTCATCCGAGTGTCTGCCCTTATGATATTCATGCACGTTAACGTTAAGAAAATGGCTCAGCGTAACTATACTAAGTATCTATCCGACTATAGTTGCAATGGCAATGAACTCAATCACGGTATATGCCTACGTATTGATGACGATGATGCCCATAGATAGTCGTCATGACTCACTTGTAAGCTTTGAAGTGTAAGGTTCTGGCTTATCGTCGCATATCGTAACCTGAGGGAAGGGCAGATACTTGTCTTCGGTGATCAGCTTCACTTCCGTGTCGGCCGGAAACGTGTAGTAGTAGCTGATGCGATCCTGGATCTGATAGACGGCCAGGCCGAGACCGAAGACGACCCAGAGCAGCCAGACGAACCTTCGGATGATGGAGTTCCTCGAATCCGTCGCGTGACGCAGACCGACGAGGGAGATGATCTTCGTGAACTTGATCGCCTTCTTCTTGATCTCCGACTTCTTGTTTCGCTTCTTGTCCTCGTCATCGTCCGCAAACTGAACTCCCATCTCGTACTCCATCTCGACCGCTTCTGTCAAGCATTGCAACACTATTCTAACGGGACAGTTCTCTCGATTTTAACACTATTATAACGGGACAGTTCTCTCGATTTTAACACTATTATAACGGGACAGTTCTCTCGATTTTAACACTATTATAACGGGACAGTTCTCTCGATTTTAACACTATTATAACGGGACAGTTCTCTCGATTTTAACACTATTATAACGGGACAGTTCTCTCGATTTTAACACTATTATAACGGGACAGTTCTCTCGATTTTAACACTATTATAACGGGACAGTTCTCTCGATTTTAACACTATTATAACGGGACAGTTCTCTCGATTTTAACACTATTATAACGGGACAGTTCTCTCGATTTTAACACTATTATAACGGGACAGTTCTCTCGATTTTAACACTATTATAACGGGACAGTTCTCCCGATTTTAACACTATTATAACGGGAAAGTTCTCTCGATTTTAACATCCAATTGGTTCTATAGGCTACGTTAATTTCCTGGACTACAACACCAAATATTCTAACGAAAGAAATGGACTGCGTTCTTCATTTTCAAGACAAGGCCGATAATCTTAAAATTGGAAATGGCGTAGCCTACACGTTAATTTTCAGCACAGCTCTAAACATTCTAATGTTAGAGATGGTTTACATTAACTTTTCAGAAAACCTTTAAAAAATTCTAACGTTGTAATGCTTCACGTTAATTTTCCAGACAATCTAAAAAATTCTAACGTTACATATGATTTGCGTTAATTTAAAGTCAAGGCCGAAGATTCTTACGATTGTTGCTTGCGATACACTGCAGAAAGTTCGATAGAGAGAACAGCCTTGCCCGGAAGAATGGTCGAGAATTCTCTTATACCAATCCTTGTACACGTTGCTACTTCAGCGGGTCATAGCTAACGCCTGAAGCCGAACCACACTGATGGCATTAGAGACCCGTATGCAGAGCTTGCAGATAACTGTAACAACGACTACAGCTCAAGTACCGCACGTGATGCAACTTATTCCATGATAAAGAATGGGATGCTGTTATGTTTAATTTTATAGGACCTATTATAAGATATATTCATTATTCATATGGCTTATTCATTATTCATGTGGCTTATTCATATAATCTTATTCATATAGCTACAAGTCCTATTCATTTATAACATGCTCTGTCACTCAGTGCTTTAAAGTCTATAAAGTTAAGAGAAATATGAGACTTATAGGCAAAACACATGTTTCATAGTCATACAACAACACCAGTGCTTTACGTTATATCATGTAAACTATATTCTTTCCATATCGTGTCAATTGAAAATTTCCACAAGGCATAGGTATGCATTACACGCACGCACGCACACACACACACACACACACAATGCATATACATATATATGCGCACACACATATATTTACATACATACATAGTTTATACTATATAACACATTAATTTGCATATGTGCATCTATTTATAGCCTATATAGGGTGGGCAAAAAGTAATCCCTAAGAAGAATTTTTCAAATCAAGTTTCGCGGGCTTAGAGGCAGGGCTGTACTCAAAGGTATGCGCGGGTAGACCCTATACGGCGAATACTCACCTCCGGGGGAAATGACAGCGTATACTCACCTCAAAAAACGAGGGTGCACGCGGGTATACAGCGTATACCCACCCCAGAAAGACCAAGCTGGTATACGCAGGCATCAATCGCAAATTACGAGGGCAAAAAAATCATGAGAGTTTTTACGCTGCTTCAAAGTTTTCCGTGCGAAAATCACGAAAAAAGCTTCAATGACTAAAAAAGTTGTCAAAGATTTCGACGACTAAAAAAGATCGTCAGAAATTTTGGCACGAAAAAGAAAGTCGATTTTTTTTCGGCGGCAGCGTTTACTCACCTCAAGAGTTCTGAGTACAGCCCTGCTTAAAGGTAGCCTAATTCATCTCTACGTATACAATAGCCAAATTTCATCGAAATATTGGAAACAGAACAAAAGTTATTTCATTTTCAGTGAACTCACCCATTGTTTTTGACGATTAAAAACGTTACGCTACAAAAAGTAACAAACAACAATTTTATTAAGTCACATATCAAATAATTGTTGTCAAATGAACTTGATATTGCCAGATAATCATTATTGTTACTATTTAGAAGAGTAGCATGGTTCCAGCTTAGCAGCACGTCACTGCAACATCAATTGCAGAATGACTATGAAGTTGCATAAAAGATTTTTTCGCATTCAAATTTTGCTATTCAAACAGTAAAATTGAAATTTATGAGGCATTAAAATGGTCAAGGCTTCAGTGACAGACAAATGTGTATTCAGATGCATAATACTTCATGACCAGGGTCTTTGAGCTTAAACTATGATCACCACTTACTCTGATGAACAGTGATGAGAGTTAAGAAATATGCCGATGATGAAAAGAGATCGGCACAACGTCAATATTGTAGGCTAATTGTTCTGGTTTCATTGAGAAGTACCAATTATAGCCCGCTAATCTCCGGGTTTTTACCCGATAGATTATCCAGTGTGGATAGCTATGCCAGATAAATAGGCCTACCACAGTCTACGGTCAAAACCAAGAGTGATAAGAGAATTGACGGTCGCATTGGAGTTGATATGGGAAGATTTATAGGCTACCTCTGGAACGCATCAATAAGGACATCAAGAACTTTACAAAGAGATTGAGAAAAAGTGTGAGCGCTGGTGTTGGACACATTGCACACAAGTTGTGCAGCAACATCAAGATCATGTGACAGGAATTGTTTGAGATTTGACTTAGCCCAATAAAATTGGTTTTTTGTTACATTTTGCTGCATTTCGTTTTTGATCGTCCAAAACAGAGGGTGGGCTCAATAAAAGTGAGACAAGGTCTGTTCTTTTAAAAAAATCGATGAAATTGGGCTTCTGTAGTCTACGGCCCTATGCATATAGGAATTACCTTTAATTCCGTAAAACTTGTTCTAAAAATTCCTATATTTTGCCAAGGTATTGGCAAAGAACCGTAGGGGAATTACTTTGTTGGCCTATCTGTACACATTCATTATTAGCGCATACACATTATTCATGTGTAGGCCTATGTATAGGCCTACCTACGCGGTAACAAATGCATTTCATTGCGCGCAGATGTGAGCGTAATAAGGTTTATTGATGAATATTGTAAGTTCTGAGTAATAGTTAGGTCCTATATATATATATTACTTCGCAATTCATCTGGGATTTGTATAATGTATTTTATAGTCTATATTGCGTTAGGCCTAGGCGTGTTAGTCTCTAAAAGCGTCTCACTATAACAGCAGAGAACAGAGCAGTCTTTCTTACTCTGGCGAATCCAATTCAGAATACGGTTTCAAATAAGTTTCAAACAGTTTTATTGGAATCAGTTTTCATTTGTGAATATCTGTGAATAGGGTATATATATATATATATATATATATATATATATATATATATATCTCTGCAGGGGCGGATCCAAAGGGCAATCCGGCCATGCCCCCATTTAGAAATTTCTTCATTTTTGACCAGCTATTCTGGGACGGACGGAAAGTTGACGCGCCCTCCCCCCAATGAGCAGCTCCGTATAGGCCCCCTCGCACGCCCACGAGTCCGTACACGAGGTCCGTACGACTAAAAAAGGTCATCAACTCTTTCGACCGATAAAATTTATATCTTTTTCTACCGAATTCGAGACAGATGGCTGCTAGAGAAAGGCCACCAACTATTTTGAAGGATAAAATTGTATATTTTTCTTAAAAATTCGAGACAGATTACTAAAAAAAAGACCGAAAATATGGCCCCTTTCAAAAATTTCTGTATCCGCCCTTGTATATCTGTTTGTCTGTTTCTGTTGTTCTGCCTCTCTGTTCGTGTCTCTCGACGGAGTCGTCCATGCTTGAGGCTTTTGTATCTGAACCAATCTTAACTGACTTGTACGCTTACACACAGAGGCCGTAGGCTACATCATGTACATCTTGCCGTCGCGTGATATCCGACGACCAAATAGAACACAAGAAGTCATTTGTTTATCTATCCTATAGCCCTGAATTCTGAAACTCTCTTTTAGAACAACAAGCCCTTTGTATTTAGTCAATCAGTCAATCAGTCACAATTTACACACGGACCCTTCAAGATTCCCCTATTCATATGCTCTTCCGTCCCAAGCTCTGTGGTTGGTCCAACAACCTGGAATGGACTTCTCTTGACTATGCGACATCTCCCAAGCTCTTCTCAATTTCACAAACTGTTGAAGACTTTTGTTTCACTTGATCTCGGCCGGGAGCGCCTCTGAGTAGGTACCTTGAAGGGGCGCTATATAAATTACGATTGATTGATTGATTGAAGCTAAGAGGGAAAGGCAGCCTTCAGCTGCAGTATGTTGAAGCAGAAAACAGTTCAAGAGGTAATTTTCTTGTCTATATTATAGTGAAGTTGGTTTTTTGAGTCCTATGTAAGTTGAGTTGATTTTTGAGTCCTATGTAAGATTCTTGTCTCTTGAATCAAGTAAGGCTTTTAATACGGTTAGACACAAGCGTCTGGACGATCAACCAGCATTCGAAACCATTCCGGATTATTTTATACAACTGGGTGAGACAGTGCCTCGATCGGTTTCGATACTGTCTTGTACGAGCGTCAGCGCAAATAACCATAATCAGAATAATTATGGGGTGAAATCTCTCCACACAGTACCATTAATGCTACCAATTTACAAGGTTCTGGCCTTGGAGCGACAAACCTAGCATTATCCTTTTCCTAACTTAAACCAAAACACAATGCAATCTTTCTCCCTAAATTTTCTGATAACAGCAGCTGCTTAACCGATTCTTCTTTCATGCATTCACAACAACCTTTCTCAGTGTTGTATGATCTTGAGACAATGAGACAGTGCCTCGATCGGTTTCGATACATCTCGATGCATGTTTTTTGATGTCTCAATCTCGGTCTTTGAGTCTATTGTCTTGATCTCGGTTTCGGTCTTTGAGTCTATTGTCTTGATCTCGGTTTCGGTTTTTGAGTCTTGGTCCTGGTTTCGGTCTTTGAGTCTATTGTCCTGGTTTCGGTCTTTGAGTCCATTGTCTTGGTCTCGGTTTTTCTTTGAGTCTATTGTCTTGATCTCGGTTTCGGTCTTTGAGTCTATTGTCTTGATCTCGGTTTCGGTCTTTGAGTCTATTGTCTTGATCTCGGTTTCGGTCTTCGAGTCTATATAATTGTCTTGGTCTCTGTTTTTTCTTTGGTTCTATTGTCTTGATCTCGGTTTCGGTCTTTGAGTCTTGGTCCTGGTTTCGGTCTTCGAGTCTTGGTCCTGGTTTCGGTCTTCGAGTCTATTGTCTTGGTCTCGGTTTTTTCTTTGGTTCTATTGTCTTGATCTCGGTTTCGGTCTTTGAGTCTTGGTCTCGATTTCGGTCTTTGAGTCTATTGACTTGGTCTCGCCGTCTCGATCTCGTGGTCACTGCCTTGACGTTTTGAAAACTGTCTCAAAGCGAAAGACTGATTCTTTTCGGAACTGCGTCCGTAGTTCTCGCGTTAACTGTCCTAAGCTCTTAAATTACTGCGCTATAAAATTGTCGTGTGCGGGTTGCCAAATAAAAAGCTGATAGACATATTATATGGCTGTAGAATATTGTTTGTTTCAAGTTGGGAAGCTGAGAAAATAGTTCATGAGCTGCTGTTATTGTTTATTTGGAAATGAGTATATCATAATCGGCTGTGTATAATAAATACCAAAAGTCATTCTTGATTCTTGAATGTTCTCGGACAGCGAGACTGCGAGAGAGTCCATGAAATGGTCATTTTGAGTGTCAACCTTCTTTGATCGGATTGGCTTTGACGCTCCCATTGACAAAATATGCTGCAATGTCTGGCAATCCATGTTTTGATCGTCCTCAGTGCATGGGCGCCCTCACACAGGGGCAAGAGGGGGCACTTACCCCCCCCCTGGAAAATTGACACCTATTTTTAAACTTCTACTTTTAGGCTTTTAACAAATTTCTTTACGTTAGAGAATCTATTATGCTAATGATGGACAAAGTGAAACTAAGAAATCTACGTTTAGAAACATCTACAAAATAAACATGCTTTTAATTTTCTGGCTTGCATTACTTGTTCAAGCTCTTGCTAAAAACTTTAGTCATGACCACTGGTTTCCACCTAAAACTGACGTCTCGCCTGTTCAAAATAACTCATACCCCTAATCATCTGATCCTCGGATCTTCCACCTTCCAATCCTAAATGACACCCACGTTAACAGCCACTCTGCCCCTTCGCCCCTATGACAACCGAACTTGAACCTCCTTCTGACTACCATTTGACTCGACAAATAAGTTGGTGCCTGCAATTGACTTTCGAATAGTGCTTTAAAAGTTTATAAATTGCGATTAAAATATAGAAGTAGGCCTAACTAATAGAGGGAACAGGAATGAATAGCTGAATGTAAATAGGTGTCAGTTTACCCGGGAGCAAGTATATACTTAAGCCTATTTTGTCCATTCAGTAATCTACTTTTAACTAGTAACTTTGGATTTCTTTCAAAGATTTCTTCTCACTAACGAAACTATTCATATGAGAAATTAAAAAAGTGAAACTCAGAAATATAACTTAAAAGCGTTATGAAAAAGATCAGTGCATGTTCCTCATAATTTCATGATTTGCAGTTTTCAAGCTCTTTCTACAAAAAAGTTGTTGTAAAAACTTTTTCCCGTTGTTTATTCTCTCCCAAAAAATCTCGTTTTTTGTTTCTTTATTTTTCTCATCGTTTTTTTATCGTTTTCTTTATTTTCTGTGTAACTTTTATTTATTTGTTAACTGTTTATTATTATTTTCCTTAATTTATTTTTTGTCTTATATTCCATACGTTTTCACCGTACTCTCAAGGATTCAGCTAACTATATAGTGTCATAATGTAATTGTTTAACTCCTCATTTGAGAAATACATGTAGCCTAGTAGAAAGAAATGAAATTTGTAAGAGTTATTTTGACATAAAATTCTTGGGTTTATAATAAATATTTACAGGTTACAATTATTAGTACAAATGCACAATGTATAATTTAGTACACATTTATGGTCTTAGCTTCTTATTAGATTTAATTTTGTTATGTCGATCGGCACGAACTTATGTGGACTTATGTTGTTTACAATTTAAATTTGAAAAGATTTCAATACCTTTAATTTTTCTGAATTTCTTATTAAACCAAAGTTATAAGAAACATCTGAAACAATAACTGTGGTGAATTAATGTTACTAATACCAATCAATTTTGGCCTAATAAAAAGTTGTGTTATTTGCAGATTAATATAAAATTGCATAAGCAAGGTTTTTAAGCCTAAAGTGAGGTTTCAGATGTAACAAAGGCAAATTATTTTCCGTTTCCGTTTTTTTGTCGTTTTTTGTCGTTTTTAATTTTTTCCAAAAAAACGACGTTTTTTCCGTTTTTTATTTTATTTTCATCGTTTTTTACATCTATGAAAAAATTAAACCGTGACCAACTGATCATCGTGCTTTGCCCCTCTTGCGAAATTTTCTGCGGGCGCCCATGCCTCAGTCTTCACAATATAGGTTTTATTAATGCAGTTCGTACTACTACGTTCCATCTAGGATCTGAGGGGCGGATCCAGGGGGTGCAATCTCTCGTCAGTGTAGCGATCTGTCCAATGGCGGGGAGCATAATCAGCTTATCCGTCACCATAATTATCATCATACCCCATTGCCACAAATACTATGACCCCCAGCATCATCATCATGATCATTAAATGTGTAAGGAATAGTACCCGAAAATGAAAATGACTTCACCACACTTTATTGTTTTCACGAAGTTTAGACAACAGTCGACCTAAACTTAATGGCATCAGCACTTAACAACAGCATAAACATGCATGCAGTCAGCAAATCAGCATATTTAACTCATAACTCAACTGCTGTCATAGTATTTCTTCATACCGTACTTCATACATGATACATTAGCTTACACAATACACAGCAGATAGACTATAATTTAACACGCACAGCGGCATGTTGTAAAGAATCTTTCAGGAGCTATATCCGCAAACGCAGTTGAAGATTTTAGTCAATTGATTTCATAGATTTCGATAACAAAGTACGTTATCACCAAATTCGAGAAACTATTCACTAAAAACTGCTTTGAAACCATGTTTCTACTGAAACTTTTTGAAAATATGGCTCTAAATTTAATCACACTGAAGTAATGAATAGTGACGGCGCCAGGATTTCAGTTTGGTCGGGCTGAATCCTCGCGGAGGAAACTTTCCATTTTCATCCGCCAAAATTTCTGACGACCTTTTTGTTTAGTGATTTGGTTGAAATCTCATGAATGTATTGTGTAAAAAAAACGGATGGCCCTAAGGGGCTTAGCCCCCGGATGACTTTTTAACGGGGGTTTAACCCCTAACCTCTTGGCGCCGCCACTGGTAATGAAGTTAGAATGTCTTGATTGTAGTTCTGTATACAGGCCAGCTTTTTAAATGAACGAGTTCATTGGTCTCAAGCGCAATTAACATACTATATACGAAGTAAAGAGTTCGAAATATAAAAAGAAATCCTAAGCAACATCAACAGATTTAAAGTCCATGGTCTTCAGGACTTTCAAATAAAACGCACTTAACACAGTCGAATTCAAACGAGTGTTTTTAAACAATACGAACATTTCGGATAAGTTCCACTACAAGCTGAAGCATGCATGCACAACATCTAATGCACGAGTGTTATCCCAATGTACAGGTTGGGCCAAAAATCGTAGGCGTACCTTATTTTGACCCACCCTGTATAATATCTTTGCAAAGGTAGAGCATCCGGGTCATTTAGTAAAGCGGAATCTCAGAAAATCGCTGATAAAGACGACCAGAAACTCGGACGCCTCGTAGATCGTGAGTAGAGTAGCGCCGAGCAGGAGGGACAAAGCGTTGCCAACATCGCAGAGCAACTTGAGCGCCGGGTAGCTTTCCACGGTCTGCCACTCGGTGTAGCTCATCTGCGGGTAGTAGATGATCGCCTGGATCAGATCCTCAGAGTTACTGCTGCTTCTACCCGCCTGTGCTGCTTTCACTTCTTCACTCAGCACTTGTGGGAATGGAGAATCGGTGACGCTTGGCGTGTAGAGACGGCGATGACACTGCTTGGGGCAATCACAACTGATGTTCACACCAGCATCTTCAACGTTACGTGAAATCAACAAGGCGTGCGAGCAGTTTAGGACTTCGCCAAAACTGCAGTAGGTCATGTTTTCTGTAGAACAACAATCACATGCAATACATGCATACATACATACATACATACATACATACATACATACATACATACATACATACATACATACATACATACATACAAACATACATACATACATACATACACACATACAACATACATACATACAAACATACATACATACATACATACATACATACATACATACATACTAGGGTGGTCGCATCTGTAATGGCAAATTTTCAACTTCATTTTTATTCTTTCTCCAACCCACCATTTGGTGACACTTGGTAAAAGACTGATGCAGCCCAAAAATTATTTCGATAGAAAAATATTTAGGACTAGCACAACGTGTTTGAAGTTTTCGATTTTACAAAATATCATCGTCTTTTTGAGTATAATGATAATTTAGCTACATTTTTGGACCTATGACTAGTTTTAACAGAAATGCTACATTCTTTTACTCAAGCACGACTGACAAGTATGTCTGACTTCTACAATGATGATAATGGTTTGTTATATATTTTCATGAACAATTGACCATCACAATAGTATTTGACTCGTGAGTCCCTGAGATCGATGACCATAAACCTTTACTAGAAAGCCAACACATTGCTATGTTCTTTTGATAGGCCTGATTTCTATCTACAGGAATCCTTTGTTACACTAAATGCTCTTTATTACATGCTTAACTTTAACACAAATTCTGATATAAAACGGACAAGGACCTCAATAATAATTGAACTAGAGAAAACTACTGATGGCACATGTATTTTCGTTTATTGTGGCAATCAGAGCAGAATGACACAGCGCATCACAGATAAAATTTATCAAGAGCTGCTGTAAACAAAAGAATTAAAATAGATGTTGAAATTATTTAGATCATAACTTTTATAGATCTAAGAAATTACTTATTGCCACATAGGAGTCAAAGAGCAGCTTTTAAACAACTTCCAAAGAAAGCATCATAATTGAGTGCCTGGTGAAGCCTACTCACATTGCTGTCTATTTCATAATATAGAAGTTATCCCATTAAAAATATAAGCTTACTTTTAGAGTTGAAAACATGAACACAGAGTCAAACACTTGACACAGAAAGTGATGTCAAGAGTGGAGTCAAATTACACTGCCTTTATTAGCTATTGTAAATTAACTACCTATTATAAATTAGCATGAAAGGCGATGGTGTCAAACACGTAAGCTATATGCAACTCAAAATCTCTACGTCATGTTCAGCAATGGATCCAGTTGAAATTACAGTGGCCATTAGGACATCTCAGACGGCCAACCAATTCAAGGTTATAAGTATAGCACCCTCAAGACAACACCCATTGCTACACTCTTGGTGGCAGATGAACACCTTTCTTGGGCAACATGCCAGATATTTCACTTTGAGGGAAGTGTATCGTGAAAACTTCACCATAGCTCAAACCCATGCAAAGACCAAATGCAATCTGAATTGTGAGACGGTGTAATAATGCCTCAGGTTGAAAAAATTTTAGCCTAAATTTGAGATTAAAAAAATTGCATCTAAAAATAATGGATTTCTACTTTTTGATATTACACCAGTTCCTTGTACCCAGTAACCCCATGAGCAATGACGGTAGAAAAAGAAATATTTCTCAGAAATCAGAATTCATTATGAATTTTGGGGATTTTGCAGAATAAATTAATTATGTAGGACACAGATGAAACCGCACAAATTTTATATTTATCCCTAATATATACTATTACTGTTCCCTTACTGTAACAGTCTAAGAACCATAAGCTATTATAATCAATCAAGACAAGGTAAAACAGGTATATTTGTAAAGAAATAAGATATGATAGATGTTATCTGTGATGCGGTGTGTTATACAGGTTGTCTAGCCTTTGAGGAATTTTTCTTGAAGTGGCGCTATATAAATTGATGATTATGATTACGATAACAGTAGCATCATAATGTTTAAGTGTGGACCAGCTATAGGTAGGTGAATTGATTCCTGGTTTGAAGATTCCTGGTTGACTACAGCCATATAGCTAATTTTGAGCACTTGAAGTCTTGCTATTATAAGGGTAAAACTTTGATGACGTTGTGCTAGTCCTAAATATTGCTATTTTCTCTTACAACTTTTTGTGTGATGTTTCTGAGGTGAATGGAACCAAACGGCGCCTTGGAGAACAGTCAATTCAAACTTTCATTTTTAACGACCACCCTAATACATACATACAAACATACATACATACATACATACATACATACATACATACATACATACATACATACAAACATACATACATACATACATACATACATACATACATATATACACACATACATACATACATACATACATACATACATACATATATACACACATACAACATACATACATACATACATACATACATACTAGGGTGGCCCTTAAAAATGAAAGTTCAAAATAATCTGCTGGCACCCCTCCAATCTATTTCAATTATGAAGAAAATAATTTGTGCAAAAAATCTAAGCAATAGGCCAATATTTAGGGGTGCCCCCCGAGCTCTCAAGTTTCAATAATGTACGAGTAAACTTCCAAATTTTAATTGGAATCGCAAACTGAAATTTTCATTGCTTTAATACATTCTGCCGGCCTACTAATGTTTGCAATGCTTCAACATTTAATACTTAGTACTTACTGACTTATTAAAATTACGTGATCTCTAAAATTTTAGTAACTGTACAATTTCAAATATATGTTTGATTAACGTTTGTTGTCTGGTTGAAAAAGGTGGCAATATTTTATGAAGAGTTCTTTTATACAAGGAAAGACATTTGATTTGAATCTACTATTGGAAACATAGACCGTATACATTGTCAGACATAGTAAATACGAAATATTAATAATTATTCATAATTAATTATGCAAACGCGAGGGAAAACAAGTGTCTATCTACTTGGCTCTTATGAGCCTGAAATTCTTGGAGCAAAGGTGCCATCATATCGTCAAACTTTTGGATACTTCATGCATCTACTCAAAGTTGGCAAGCAGACAGTCCGTTATTCCAGTCAGCAGGCTATAGAAAAAACCACTTTATTTTGGAACCGAGCTGGTATACCTGTAAGAGGCAAAGAGCATTGTATTGACAAGTTGGAGTCGGTGTTCGTGGAATGGAAAGGTCTTCAAAAGCATAGACACCGAACAGCTACAGCTCACAAGATTAAGGAGGAGAAATTTATTGAGAGACTACATGATGACCGGCTTGATATTGCCCATGCAGATCGACGCTCTCACAGTGATCTCCATTCCT
Organism: Lumbricus terrestris; assembly: GCA_949752735.1. Taxonomy (NCBI): domain Eukaryota; kingdom Metazoa; phylum Annelida; class Clitellata; order Crassiclitellata; family Lumbricidae; genus Lumbricus; species Lumbricus terrestris. The sequence continues at coordinate 12,607,374 of OX457043.1, read as the reverse complement.
GAAGACAGAGACTTTCTACTCTCTCAAAGGCAGAAGGGACGTCCAGGTTCAGTTGGTGCAGCTGACATGGTGGATATGCGTCGAAGACAGCGTGCACAGGAACGGAAGGAAGTGGAACAGATGCGCAAAAAAGAGCACAGGAAGAGCTCGCGGCGTGTACAAGGCTACAAGCCAGTTAGTACTGGATACCGATTCCTGTTCAAGTGATGAAGAATCAAGTGATGAAAGTGGTGGGCCTGATGTTGGATGTAAAGGAAACAAAACCTGCGGCACTAACACTAGTAAAAATTGAGCAACTGCGCCCAAACGAGCCAGAATCAATATTCTGTCTCCTGGTCTGACATCGGCTTTGGACAGAACAAAGATTTCGTCAAGAAATACTACATTCGTTCTTAGCGAAGTGGCTTCTAGCCTTGACTGTGACGCATAGGCGGAGACCTGGGCCGAGAATTGGGGGAGACGGAAAACGGAAAGACGCGAGATTTTCCGAAAAATTTCTGACGACAGGCGAAATCTCGAAAAACACTTTATTTTCGCCGCCCAAAAAGTTGATGACCTTTTTTTCGCCGCCAAAAAAGTTAATGACCTTTTCAAAGTCTTTAGTCTCCACGCTCAACGATTGGGGGGACAAATGCATGGGCCATCCCCCAACACTTTCAATGGGGGACCGTTCCCCCTGTCCCCCCTAGGTCTCCCGCCCATGCTGTGACGTCAAGACTTTGAATATCAACCGAAATTCCATTCAACGAGCCAGGGCGAGCAACAGAACCACCAAATCAAACAGCCTTCAATCCGAATTTTCCGCCTTAGTTCCTTTAACCGTTCATTCTGACGGCAAGTTTCTGGAAGATTTGACATCACGCGAACATGTTGACCGTCTTCCAGTTCTGATCTCAGGTGTAGGAATTGAACAGTTACTGGGCATTCCAAAACTATCCTCAGGAACAGGCTCAACTCAAGCAGCTGCACTCGTCCAGTGTTTGAGAGAGTGGAATGTTCAAGTTCAGCTTGTTGCTTTGTGCTTTGACACCACAGCCAACAACACAGGTCATCGCTCAGGTGCATGTTTCCTAGTTTCCATAGTTCCTTTAACCGTTCATTCTGACGGCAAGTTTCTGGAAGATTTGACATCACGCGAACATGTTGACCGTCTTCCAGTTCTGATCTCAGGTGTAGGAATTGAACAGTTACTGGGCATTCCAAAACTATCCTCAGGAACAGGCTCAACTCAAGCAGCTGCACTCGTCCAGTGTTTGAGAGAGTGGAATGTTCAAGATCAGCTTGTTGCTTTGTGCTTTGACACCACAGCCAACAACACAGGTCATCGCTCAGGTGCATGTTTCCTAATAGAGCAAGAATTGAATAAAGATCTCCTTTTCCTGGCATGTCGACACCATGTTATGGAACTAATTGTTGGGGTTGCGTTCGAAAAAACTTCAATTGGAACTTCTACTGGACCTGATGTTCTTCTTTTCAAGAGGTTTTGAGACCACTGGAAATTCATTGAAAGCAACAAATTTGAGGTAGCCTCGTCAGATCCTTTGGTGGAATCATTGGTGGCTCCACACCGTTCTGATATCTTGGAGTTTGCTCATAGACATTTAGCAACTGCACTGCCACGAGACGATTACAGGGAATTTCTCGAGCTCTCAGTTGTCTTTCTTGGAGGTGTTCCTATTCGGTTTCGAATACCTGGCGCTATGCACCGGGCACGATGGATGGCAAAAGTCATCTATACCATAAAGATGTGGCTCTTTCATGCTCAGTTCAAGACGCCTGCTGCAGAAGAACGCAGCATTCGTGATATTGTCATCTTTTCAGTTGCTGTCTACCTGAAAACCTGGATAACTGCGCCAATTGCTGTGGAGGCTCCTCTGAATGACTTCACTCTCATGGCAAACCTTCTCACATATCCACATACTACAATTTCTTCTGCTACAAGCAAGAAACTAGGGCTTCATCTCTGGTATTTGTTATTTGGTATTTGTCTGAAGAGCTTATTGGGCTTGCTCTTTTTGATTCAAGGGTATCCAATGACTCCAAGAAACTAATGATTGCTGCCATGGAAGAAGTAGCCCCAGATCATCCGCCTAAACGACCCAGTGTGAAGTCAGATGCATTTCTTGGCACCAGCGGTCTGGAATAATTCTGTACAACCAACTTCAAGAAACTGTTCCAGGTGCTTGGTCTGCGTGGACTATCTGAGATGATGCTTTCCAAAGATCCTGCTCTTTGGGAAGAGCATGAAGCATTTCGAGAAGCACAAGCAGTACTCAAAGGGTTGGCTGTCGTCAATGATAGAGCTGAACGAGGTGTGGCACTCATCCAGGACTTAAATAAAAAGCTTACAAAAGATGAGGACCAGCTTCAATTTCTCCTGCAGGTTGTCAGTGAACATCGACGCCAGTTCCCTGACTGTACGAAAAGAAATATCGTGTCAAATTAGTAGAAAGCAGTGATTCCTGCATTTTATTGTGCTGTACCGATCATTTACTTCTGTGACCAGCTGAACAGTGAACAATAACTGAACCATAATTGAACAGCAAACACTTGTTTCATTGGCATTGTTGCATCACTAGAGTGTATTTTAGTCATCTCTGTAAATTTCTGAGTGACAGTGTGTTGAATATAGTTTGGTTGAAATTGTATGATTCAATTGATCAAATTTGTATTAAAGAATAAATTTTGGCGCTCGAGGGGCACCCCTAAATGTTTTGCAATTCCAAAATCCTTTTCAACATAATGTTATTTCTATAATTGGCATGGATTGAAAGGGTGCCAGACAAAATTTTACGATTTTTATTTTTTGACTGTATGCTAAGGGCCACCCTAATACATACATACATACATACATACATACATACATACATACATACATACATACACATACAGACAGACAGACAGACAGACAGACATACTTACATCCATACTGATCTTAATGTTGTAGTTTCATCTGGTAACTATCTCGGCTGGTATTGAATTCTTAATTAAATATTGTAAGTTAGACCCAGGTGGAGTGTATAACACCCCCATTCACACACACACACACACACACACACACACGCACACACAATCGGCTCATTTGGCTTGAGGTCCAGAAATGAAAAAGCTTTATATGTAGTACATGGCTTAAGCAGTAATTGGTTGGTTCAAACATGTGAAATAGAATCTTAATAGCCTACATACTATGTTTGTGCATGTAGTTAGTTCTGCATCCGCAACGCTTTATAAAGTCTTTGTCGTCGCAATCGGCGAGACAATGGGAGGCTTTGTACGTCATGTCTGCATCGTTGCACGTGCCGTATGGGTCTCCCAGAAGCGTCACCTGATACACCAGACCGATATTATTGCAGATGAATGAATGAATGAATGAATAAATGAATGGATGAAAGAATGAATGAATAAATGAATGAATGAATGAATGAGATGATAACGGAACGGATTAACAGAGAAGCGAAAGAATAAAGGAGCGATTGAATAAAGCAGCAATTGAATAAAAAAAGTGATTGAATAAAAAAAGTGATTGAATAAAGAAGCAATTGAATGAAGGAGCGATTGAATAAAGTGATTGAATAACGAAGCGATTGAGTGGAAAAAAGTGATTGAATCAAGAGTGATTGAATAATGGAGCGATTGAATAAAGGAGCGATTGAATAAAGGAGCGATTGAGTAAAAGAGTGATTAAATAAAGGAGCAATTGAAAAAA